>JAKTSW010000016.1:0-237622 GCA_030580435.1 Babjevia anomala | reverse complement strand
AGTATCATTATATCGACAGTTGATCGTATTACCCTCCTTACTCGATATCTAATCATAAACACCGATTTATCTAACCTTCGCTCTCGTGTTTCTACAAACCGTGTCAACAATACAGAGCCCGACACAGAAGCATACGATTTGATGAGTAAACCGAATGTAGATTATCGTTGAGCCAATGCGACATCAACCCTTACTCCGCTTCATGAAGGCATACGCTCAGCAGGCTGTGGAACAGAGATGTTCTAGCATGCCTAAATTTCATCCACATTCTAAACGGGTACCGCGAGAATAATGAGCGTCCTGCTCGGTTTTGTCGTGAGTCAATCACAGATGTATCTAAACAAGTGGAGTGATTCAATTGTGAATCGCTCCATCCGGTCGAGTTATCGCTCGTCCATTTTTACAGATGTTGTTTTCGTTATATCGACTATCGTTATATCGAGAGTTGATCGTTAAGTCAACGTCAGAGTGTTACCACGAAGACTGAGCGCATACTCAATCAATAAACCTTCAACCCATAGTGTACCTGTCTCAGGTTATGGATGACATTTTACTTTTGCCAAAAATGCTTCTTCTTAGCCTTGAAGGAATTCCCTCCTATAGTTTTTGGAAGTACGATGGACGTGCAAATTTGCGTAGGTACTGAAAACTTGGAATTAAATGCCCATAACTGCCGCTTTTGGTAATTATTAGAGGGTATTTTCGCGTGTTAAAAACACCATGAAGCTTGCTTCACCCGTTCAATCGTCGCTGCATCCTAAATCATTTTACCACGAATCCTTGAAGAATTTGATAAAAAAATCTCTGGGTGATTCCATTTGGGTGCGCACACGAGACGCATGTACTAAATCGGTAAACAATGAACATGAATGATCGGTCCGATGGTTGAGACGAGACAGGTTGAATTTGGGTAAGGGTAATAGAATTTGATGAGCCAAGAGTGTCACCGGAATGTCGCATGCAGGCAAAGTACGACGAAGAATGGCAGCACGCTTTTGGCTGCACAAACTTAAGGCTAAATAAAAGTGGAGGCCATCGCGACAGGTTTTGTTCATTATTTTTCTACTTTTTCTTTGTTTCGTCTCGAAAATTTCAAGTGAGAGCACCAGTCGTGTGTCTAATACTTCACGATACGATTGTTACGTAAAAGAGCGATAAGGATACTCTCTGAGAATAGCTACAAGGGACAATCATTACCGACTTTTCATACAAAGAGAGCTGTTTCTTTCGGTGGACGATCGATGGCGAACTTTTTTCCGACATGTAAGCCATCGGCAGAGCATATAACGCGGTCGTTTATTATGTACGCCGTTTTCGTGTTTGTTCTATCTGTGGGTCGTTATGCTTTCAAAGGTACGGGTCTGTCGGCTTTGCGGATTGATATTACACGAGCTAATTTGATAGATGTTTTTGATCCATACCACTGCGAGGCCTTGCTAGGCAAGGGTCAATGGTTGGATTCTTTGAGTGGAAAGCCCTTATCTAACTGGCAACCCGATGGCTGCATTCTTCACTCATACAAGCCTAAGGAGTTGGATACGTGTTTGGAAAATAAGCATGTCATATTTGCAGGTGACTCTTCCATTCGGTTGTTGTTCTGGGCTACTGTTAAGATGATTGATCCTACAATCAAGGAGACGCAAGAGAAACATGCAAACATTGACTTTGTACATGATGGTTTACACGTTGAGTTTATGTGGGACCCGTTTCTCAACGGAACAGCTATGACTATGGCAAGCCAATGTTCTAGTCCTTCAATACAAGAAAAGTTTGGCACACCGGGGTACGTTGTTCTAGGTAGTGGTCTGTGGTACGCTAGATATCTTGGGGCAGACGGTGTCAAAAAATGGAAGGCGAACACTGATAAGCTCATTGAGGGTATCAATAGTTGCCCAGACTACTTCCGAATGGCGGTCATTGCGCCTGTTGCCGTTCCCATTTGGGACAGACTGTCAGAGGATAGAAAGAACACTATTGTTGAACCGGAGATCACGTACATGAATACTTACCTCGACTGGGCAGATCAGAAGTCTTCCAATATAGTCGTTCCGATGGCATTTTTGGAAATGACCAGCAATCCAGCTGCTCTCGACAGTTCAGGAATTCATTCGGTTGCTAGCGTCGCTAAAGTGCAGGCCAACGTCATTTTAAATATGCGCTGTAATCAGGAGAGTAACATAGGGTATCCTTACGATAAGACCTGCTGTGCTGCGTACCCCACGCCAAAGCTGATACAATGGGTCTTCCTCATCGCATCTTTTGTCCTAGTGCCGTTCATGTACGCCAAGAGCGCTGGATTGCTAAGTTATGGTGGTCCATACTACGTTCAACCTCATTTTAACAACCTCAACCATCAGACAGTCAAGGCTGACACTTTGATTTCTGCTCTTTTTGTTTTTCTCTCTACAGTCGCTTATTGTTTTGTTGCTGATCGATCTGCATTATTCAACAAGTCGGCCAAACAATATTTCGTTGGCGATTTTGTGTTGTTGACCGTAGTAGCTGGAATTATCGGACTTTTTACTTTGAAGAAGTCGAGTAGTGAGCAGGGCTTTATGGGCAGGGATCAGAGTAACGAATGGAAGGGCTGGATGCAGATTATGGTACTGATATATCATATCACTGGTGCATCTAAGGTATTACCTATCTACAAGGCAATTAGACTCATGGTAGCCGCGTATCTTTTTATGACTGGCTATGGCCATACTGTCTTCTTTTATAAGAAAGGTGACTTTTCCTTAAAACGAGTCGCGAACGTTCTTGTTCGTTTGAACTTGCTGTCGGTCGTGCTAGCTTATGCCATGGATACCGAATATCTGTTCTACTATTTTGCGCCGCTGAGCAGTTTCTGGTTTCTGGTTGTATACATTACCATGCGCGTTAAGAGCTCAATGAACAAAGACATGGTGTTTCTTTGTGCCAAAATCATACTCTCTGGGGCTTTGGTTCATACGGTTATAGCAACGAAAGGTCCTCTGGAGGGCATTTTCTACCTTCTCAAAACTTTCTGCTTCATTGAATGGGATTTGCGCGAGTGGCGATTCAGAGTGCTTTTGGATGTTTGGATCGTTTACATTGGCATGATTGGCGCGATTCTGAGCATCAAGATTGCAGAGACACGATTTACAACGACGCCCCAGTGGCCAACTGTACGACTCGGTGCAATTGGCAGCTCTTTCTTCGCCATTGTACTATATGCGGTATTGTCGAGCACTTGGGACGTGAAAGAGCAGTACAACAAATTCCATCCTCTGATATCGTTCCTTCCGATTGTTGGATTTCTTGTTCTTCGAAACATTTCGCACAGCGCTCGAAACACCTACTCCACCGCATTTGCCTGGATCGGTACTTGCTCGCTCGAGACTTTCACGCTACAGTTTCATATCTGGATGGCTGCAGATACCCATGGTATCCTTGAAGTTCTGCCTTCCACGAACAGAGTGCTCAATTTTCTAATCTTGACGCCGCTGTTCTTGTACGTCTCCGATGTAATCTGCAATGCGACCGGTGTCCTCACCACTGCCATTGTCAAGATCGGCGGATCCAAGCCGGCGGCTGCTGCGCCACCGGCGCCAGCTCCTGTCTCCGTTTCTGCTACGACAGAACAGCCGGCAGAGAGCACGGACGAGAAAGTAGGCTCGACGACTGCAGTCGTCGAGGTCGCTAAGAATGCAGACGGAAGCGCGCCTCTGACCGCCGCCAGCATCGAGGCCGATCTTGAAAAAGGTGGTAGATTCGACGCTGCGCCTGGAACCATTTCCCAGCGTGCAGAGCCCTCGGCTCTGCAAAAGTTTCCGACTGTCGCCACAGTTGCTGACTGGACCCAGAAAAGTCTGGCCACCCGGTTGCTTGGGATCCTGGGTATAATGTGGGTTGTTAATGTGGCGATGGGAATCACTAAATAGATTTTCTCAATACATGTGTAATTGTCACGCTTAATTCATCTACAATATCCGGGTATGATTCAGGCCTGGCCTGACCTTCAATCCGTGTAAAACAGTTAAGTGGCTTAGCCGTCCAATGCCGAAAGGGAACAATTTGATAGCAAAATTGTTGGGGCGTTAAAGACCAAGGACTCTTTTGTGACTCGACGCTGAAGATTGGAAACGTGTTACGATGGTCTTACATTTACGCTTGTTATCTCTATGCAGCATGCTACAGATTATCTAATCACATTAATTAGCCTTAGTCACTCTCGCCTGTTCTTTTTTCTTGCTAAAATTTTTTTCTGGAGGCGTTTTGTTTGTTGGCTTTTTATCTTTTTTTACTTTGCATACGAAATTGACTAAATTTTCGACGGTAATTTCCAGTAGTACAAGAAGTCGCCGAAATTTTTCTTTTTCACATGCAACCTTTTGCGAGGTCATATTTCACTTGTGCTTTTCTAAAACCAATTATGTATTTCTAGTGAAGTACAGCTGTGCACACCTGTAGAGAGAGAGCGCAGAGAAAGAATTGTAGAATGAGGTAAAATAAGAACCAATAAAGTAATTGGAAAAAAAAAAAGATTTGATCAAAGGAAACGCGGGCGCTGTATGGACGGGTTCTCGCCGGTTATTATAAATATGAGGACAAATTCGTGACTGCACAATTTTGCTATCATCCCACCATCTCCATTACTTGTCCATTCAGCCAAGCGGCCATGTCTACAGTTACGTACACCACACGAAGACCGTCTATCTCTGTCCGGGCAGATGACGGGTCTGAGCCTTTGAGAGACACTTATGGCAACGTTTTCACTCCTCCAGAGTTCACTATTAAAAATATTCTGGACGCCATCCCAAAGCATTGTTTCGACCGGTCCCTTGCTAGGTCATTGTCATACGTTGTCCGCGATCTGGTTTGCGTTGGTTGCCTGTTTGGCCTTGCTACGCAAATCCATTACATTCCTTACTTCGCTTTGCGAGTAGCCGCATGGACCGCGTACACTGTGGCGCAAGGTCTTGTTGGAACTGGATTGTGGATTCTCGCGCATGAATGTGGTCACGGAGCGTTCTCGCCGTACAAGCTGGCGAATGACATTACCGGATGGATCTTGCACTCGGCTCTTTTTGTGCCATACCAGTCGTGGAGAATTACTCACTCGAAGCATCATAAGGCGACTGGTCATTTGTCGCGAGATATGGTCTTTGTGCCCAGAGAGAAGGCTAAATACTTAATTTCGCGAAACCTGACCGAGTTGACCGAGGAGGCGCCTTTGGCGACTCTTTTCTGGCTTTTTGTGCAGCAGGCTTTTGGATGGCCTACCTACCTGTTCTTAAACGTCACTGGCCAAAAGTATGATGGCGTGTCAAAATGGAAGTGGTCGCACTTCTTTCCTACTGCGCCCATGTTCGACAGCAACGACTTTTGGAGCGTTATCATCTCTGATGTAGGAATTGCTATTGCTACTCTTGCTTCTTACGCATCTATCAACAAGTTTGGATGGCAGAACTTCGTTTTGTACTACCTGGTTCCCTACTTGTGGGTAAACCACTGGCTTGTTGCGATAACATATCTGCAACATACCGACCCCAGTTTGCCTCACTACACCGCTGAAGAGTGGAACTTTGCCCGCGGAGCTGCCGCCACTATCGACAGAGACTTTGGCTTCATTGGCAAACACGTTTTCCACGGGATCATTGAGACTCACGTCGCTCACCACTATTGCTCTAGAATTCCATTTTACCACGCCGAGGACGCTACCGAAGCCATAAGAAAGGTCATGGGCACCCATTATCGCCAAGATTCTACAAATCTCATCTACGCCCTCTACAAAAGTGCACGCATGTGCCAATACGTTGACGGCTCAGGAGGTGTCAAGATGTTCAGAAACGGAAACGGCTTGGGATATGGAGACGGCCAAGCCAAAAAGACGAAATAGTTTGATCATACATCGACCACACAATAAACAATATTTAGAAAGAACATTGTTACTATCATAGATGACATAGAATTCTATAAAGGAAATGAATTTCGAATGCTTTGTTTTGGTTTAATTTGCGCAATATCTCTTACATGTCTATAAATAATTTCATCAGCATACCTTAGCGCTTTTTCGTGTTCAAAGCGTAATAGTCTAGACCAACTCTAATCTTTCATGTGTAAACTTTGGTAAAATACATCGAAACTCCATCGAAACTCGGTCGAAACCCGTTGTGAGACTTGTGCTGATTCATCAAGATATGCTGTTGAAATTAGCACTTCAATAATTCACAAAATCTCCAAAATCGCTTCTCTTGTCTATAATTTCCATGCTTCCCTCTGCTCGACTTGTACGAGGCCAGATCAACGATTCTAGAGGGGCAATTGTAGATTCTGTACGCATGTCGACCCTAACCCGCAGATTTTGACGGACCTTTGAATCAATTTGAGTTGACCCATACGATACAGAAATTACATGTGATGAAAATAACTCACAGACCCGCACCTGGGCCAGGTGTATCCATTTTGTAAAGACCATATTTTATTTCTCGATATCGGCCTTCTCGGTCTGTGATGCCTCTCTCTGGCTTTGTCTTGCCCCGATGTCGCATAATGGCCAGCAGGCTGGCTGACCTGCTGGCACGCTAGCATGCCATCGCACAGCGCACGGTTTGTAACAGAGTTGCATGTTGGTGGCAGCAAAGCTGCAGAATTAGTGATTCAGATTGTGTATTTAAGGCATGTAAATGCATTTATACATTTATTTTAAATGCAAAAAAGGTGCCAGTTTTCACATGCGTTGGGCCAGTTTCGCTGTTGCCCGGAATTTTGTGACTCTCTGCATAAGTTGCGCGGTGGGGCTGAAATCACGGGTTTCAGATACGCGTAGAAATGCACTCCACGATTATCACCAATGGACCCTTTTTGAACTCCAGTTATCTACGTTAATCGTTGGTTGCCAGAACAAAATAAATGAATAAGCGTGCGATTTTTGACTGATAAACCGATCAAGCACAATAATGCCGCCTAAACGATTCCGTGCCCGGCCGAAATCGTCCGACAGCCAAAATTCCTCTGCGGCTACCTCGAAACTGGTTATTGACGTATGACTTCTATTTTGTCCATGTACTTGGTACTTGGCATTGGTGATTTGCGTTGCAAGTGGACTTTTTGCTAACGAATAAGCTTGGAAAACGCAAGAAGCTGTCTGTGCAGTCTTACAATGGAGTGCCTCTGGTAGACATACGCGAGTACTATGTCAAGGACGACGAAGAGTTACCTGGCAAGAAGGTTTTTTTTTTGGATCAGAATTTGAATCGCAGACCTATCTGACGTTTCAGGGAATCAGCCTGTCTGTCGATGTTTGGCAGGCGCTGATGGCACATGCAGAGGAGGTTCAAGCAGCTCTTGGTGGTTTACAACCGAAGGCGCTCTCTCAGGAACGAGTGGTTCCGGATGAAGAGGACGGCGACAAGTCTGAAAATGACAGCGCAGAGGACGACGTCAATGAAGACGAGGCAGAGGAAGCACCCAAAAAAAGAGTGAAAAAAACAGAGTTGATATAAATACATCAAAATTTTTGCGTACATGCTTGCTGTTTTACAACCCTAGTCCCGCTAACAATTGCTGCGCATACTTCTCCATCCGCCGTTTTTTCTAATCAGTTAGCATGTCGCTTTTTCGTTGATAAAATAAGAAAAAGATTAAAACTATGTTGCCATACCTCTAATTCGAGCTTCTCGTTGACCACATCCCTGGCCCTCGCGACAGCGTCGGCACTGCCTTGAAATATGACTTCTCTCTCAGGCTCACTAGGGTCAATCGCAGTGTTAATCGTAATCTTGCACATTGTGCTGGCCTGCATATCTCGTATAATCTCACCGCCTTTACCAATCAGCATTCCCACGTTATCTGCCGGGATCAACATGACTTCTCGGACGTCCTGACTGTCTGGCATCGATTGCTGCTGCGATGTAAGCAGGGACGCAGCCGCAGCCGCAGCATCTCGACTCTGATCAGACTCTACAATCTCCTCGATCATGGCTCTAGCTTTCGCAGTTTTCTCCGGATCACCGAGTAAATTTACAGGGCGCATGCCATTGACTGAATACGATTCCGAAACAATATTGATATGGCATCCACATCGATCTTGGATCTCACGAATTGTCTCCCCACCCTTGCCGATGATCAATCCGACCGTTTTGTCCGGCACTAGAATTTGAACAGAAGGCTCTTCCTTCTCTGGAGTTATTGCACGAGGTTTCTCTTTTTTCAGCATAGGCTGTGGCGGTAACGATGGGTTGCTTTTAGTGCCTTGAATGGGTCGTCCTTTGCTATCCAGTACCGCGTCATCAATCATCCGAAGGATCTCGTCTCGTGCATCAGCGACTTGTTCTCGTGTGCCACTGATGTTGCAAGCCCGTTCCGGGCCTTCCTTGCCATTAGTGATAAACTGCACCCGTGCTCCACTGTCATGCTCAATCATCTTCAGAGTGTCTCCACCACGTCCGATCACAAGTCCTACAAATTGAGTCTTCACAATAATTGTATCAGTATGCTGTCCGCCTAAAGGTGACCTTTCTCTCCTCCCAGGGCTAGGAAATCGATATCTATCGGTCTCACGGCCACGATATGGCGATGGCGACCGTCGTCGTCGTCGCTCATCATCTTGAAATCTGTTGTCGTACCTATCTTCGTACCGATCGTCATACCCCGCATCGTGTGCCTTTCCATAAAGATCGTCATAGGTAATAATTCCCGAATTTGTAGGCTTAATTCCCGATATGTCTATTGATCCGGATGAAGATGGCGCAGGTAGATTATAGCTGCCTCCCGATGCTGCCGCTGCAGCTGCCAACGCTGCGGCAACAGCAGATGAAGTGTTACTACTTTGAGCCGATGACTGGTATAGGTGAGAAGAAGGCAGCGACTGAGAAGAGGATGATCCAAGCTGAGGATTAAATGATGCAGATTGCGAACTACCTTGTTGCTGTGCTCGTTGTGCTGTAATTAAGTGTTAATATTATTTAGCAAATTGAGGAGTTTGAAAACGTACTTAAGGCAGCTAGAAGAGAAGCTACGGCAGCATGATCCGCCATTATAGTGTATTTTATTGTTAGGATTTTATCTATACTCAAGCGATGCGATTAATAGCCGTTGTAGTTTATTTGTTCAATTTTTTGGACCCTTCAGATCTTTTATAGACGGAAGTAACAAACAGAGCGCTTAATATTCAATGTTTCAGATTTACCACTGGCGACAAGATAGAAATTGAATCTGCAATTTTAAGGCAGCGACTTTATTGGTTTTTCTATAAGTAATAGTAAGAAATCCGAACAAGCAGAGTACGGTCGCGTTGCTCCTGCGAACTTTAAGTAGTAAAAAAGAAAATTGGTGAAGCTGGACTTCTTGAGGTGAAGAATGAAAATATCTATTCAATAGCCACACATGCGCCACATCAAATTGGCCTCTGCGCCCCACTTTGATATCAGCAGCCGACCTCAACGATCCGAATTCCTATTACATCTGTCGACCTTGCTGCATCGCTTTGATCATTCGTTGAATAGCTATTATCTCTGTCTTCACTGGAAACATCTGAGATCTTTCCTTTTGCTTCTCAGAAATCAAATATATTTTGATAAGGTCCTTTGTTGGGTAGGAAGATATGTCCGGAAGATACTCAGACGCTGCCGAAGGGTTTTCGAACTCGCAGTCCTCGTCATCAAACGAGTCCTACTCAGATCGTTTTCGCGTACATGAGCAAATTAATCAGCTTTCCACTGGGATGTCATGTCAGAGTGAGCCAGAGAAATCTAAGCTTGTGAGAATGATAGGTAAGTCTACCGATTCATGCTCTGTCACGAAATGCCGCGAAGGGTCACACGATGATTCTGTAAATTACCGACTAACTAATTGAACCTCAGAACGTGCATGTAGTATCTCTAATACTGAACCGAATCTGAGCCTGAACTTGGAAATATCGGACATGATTAACGAGAAGAAAGGAAATTCGTAAGTCGAATACGTCTCGAAATTAACTGAATCTAATTTTACTAACGAGTCTCGCTTTATCAGAGCTAGAGAGGCCGCCACGCAAATTGTGAAGCTCATAAACAACCGATCGTCTACTATTTCTATTCTTGCTCTTGCGGTGCGTTTCTACCTTTCTAATTGCATGACACTCTAAATGTTTACTGATTTGATGTTTCAGTTGTTGGATATTTGCGTGAAGAATTGTGGGTATCCTTTCCATCTGCAGATTTCTCGAAAGGAATTTTTGAATGAGCTTGTCAAAAAGTTCCCGGAGCGCCCCCCAGTCCGGATCACTCGAACACAATCTCTCATTCTTGAGGCTATTGAAGAATGGAGAGAGACGATTTGTCAGACAAGCAGATATAAGGAAGATCTCGGTTATATCAGAGATATGCACAGACTGCTGGGCTATAAAGGTAAGGCCTTTATATTAAAATTAATGACGAAGTTCTAATTCCTAGGTTATATCTTTCCCGAAATTAATCGTGATGATGCTGCGGTGTTGAATCCTGCTGATGTATGTATATCGCGCAAATTTATTTCGATAAATTATTAATTGATTAGACGATCAAGTCCGCAGAAGAGCTCGAAGAAGAGGAACGCACGGCACAGTCTGCAAAGCTTCAAGAGCTTATTCGTCGTGGCACCCCATCCGATCTATTAGAGGCGAATCAATTAATGAAAGTCATGGCTGGTTATGATATGAAACATCAAACGGATTATCGCGCGAAAGCAGCCGAAGATCTCGCCAAGATACAGCGGAAAACCAAGCTTTTGGAAGAAATGCTTGAAGGTGTTATAAGTGGAGATGCTATAGGACGCCAAGATGCATTTGAGGAGCTCTATACAGCTATCAAAAATGCCCAACCCAAGGTTCAAAAGATAATCAAAGAAGAAAGTGAGGATGGTGACGCTGTCGTCAAACTTCTCCAGCTAAATGACTACATGAATAATGTTGTTGAGAAATATGAATCTATCAAGAGCATCAAAAAGAATAGGAGCAGCGATTCTGCAAGGTATTTTGAAAAAAAGATAGCAATCTGAAATTTGTTGTTATTGCGCTAACCTCATAATTTGGCAATAGTCGCCCGTCATCAACAACGCCCTCAACATCATCTACGTCAATACCGACAAGCAACGAGGCTTTGCTGATTGATCTTGATTTCGGAGAATTGTCTTCACCCCCGGCACTATCGGCCCTATCGCATACGCCATCGCCGCCTCTTGGAATGATATCACTTCCGAACAATACGCCTTCTGTCTCATCAATGCATAATTCTCAATCACCATCGCAATTGCAAAATGATATGCTTTTCAACTCGCTAAAGCCACTTAGACAATCGGAATCTGGCGATAACAGCTTTTCCAGTCAGAGATCAGCTCAAAATACTTCTAGCGGAGGTGTAGGGTCGATATCACTGATGGATCTAGAGATTGCATTTTCCAACTCGTCATCCAACAATGATAATAGTAATAGCAATTACAGTAATAATAACAACACCGGCAATGACGGCGGTAATAGTAGCGGCTTATTTGGCGGGGGTATGTCTGGTAATTTGATCTAGAGAACGAGATTTACGCAACCATCGATTCTGACGTGGATTATTTTGGTTCAATATATTGAAACCTGCCATCTACATGTTGATTAGCATACAATGAATTGCGTTTGTTCGTCTCTACATTTGTCTTTCCAGCTGAAAATTCACATTTGCAATTCTCTTGCAGATACCTAGATGTATCTGCTTCACCACAAAGAAAGAAAGAAAGTAACTTATTGAAAACACAAGCGTATCAGTCAATAGATTTAGTAGGAGGCCCACAGTTGTGCTCAGCCAACTCGCATTTGGCCTAGTAAGGGTGTTCGCGCGAGGCATAATTACATTAGTTATTACAATTTAAGGCATATATATGTGAATTTTACTCTCATACAGATTAAACGCATTAATATAGTGCATTTCAATGATTAGCAAGATAAGATTGTTCTCAAAGATACTGTGGTGGTAATAAGATGCTAAGAGATACGTACCAAGTGACAGTGGTTCCGCTACAGGCACTAGCAAATAATAAAATGATCAAAAATTATTCCACATCCCGTTTTGAAGACCACTACTAATCAAGTGGTTCTTCTCGACTTCGTCTTTGCACTTAAGTCTCGCGTTTCTGATTTTACCATCCTTTTATAATCCTTATCCACTTTCCATATTTTTTTCGTTGCACATTCTACTTTGTCTGTTCTCGTTGCACATCACCCATCATGACTTCCGACCCTCGCATGACTGCTTCTGAAGCAGGTATGTTCTATCGTTTCTTCCTTCTACCTCATTGTGAATGCAGTCTTCATGTGCCTATCTCATTGAGGCAAAGTTGCTGCAGCTTATCGCTCTTACATGTATCTTGTGCCCTTGTGTTCAGCAGACATTATTGACCTTTTATCTATTAGCTCTTATCAATTCCGCAGCTGTCACTCGTAACTACTCGGTGCACCCTCGTTTGAAGTATGTTCCTCAATTCCTGCAATTGCTACAACAATTCATTTGTGTTCGGTTTTAACTTCTACGATAGATATAACACTGTCAGCGGAGTCAATGGTCCCCTGGTTATCTTGGACAATATCAAGGTATGGAAGAAGTTGAGTTGTTTCGATTTGTCACTCATTTCCTCGTCTTAGTTCCCCAGATACAATGAGATTGTCAACTTGACTCTCCCTGATGGAACGGTTCGAGCTGGTCAAGTTTTAGAGGTTCGAGGAAGTCGTGCTGTCGTCCAGGTATGTGTATATTGTCGCAGAGAAGAAGCCCATGCTCTCTCAGAGCTTGTGATTACGAAGAGTATGCATTAACCAATTGTCAAAGGTTTTCGAGGGTACCTCTGGTATCGATGTTAAGAAGACTAGGGTCGAGTTCACTGGTGAAAGTTTAAAAATCCCCGTCTCTGACGATGTATTGGGTCGTGTTTTTGACGGTTCTGGACGTGCTATTGATAATGGTAATTTGGTGTTCTCACATTCTTAATTGTGATTGTTAACAGCATATAGGTCCCAAGGTCTTCGCAGAAGATTACTTAGATATCAACGGTTCTCCTATCAACCCCTACTCTCGAATTTACCCCGAAGAGATGATTTCCACCGGTATATCTGCCATCGATACTATGAACTCCATTGCCCGTGGTCAGAAGATTCCCATCTTTTCCGCTGCAGGTCTGCCTCACAACGAGATTGCCGCTCAGATTGCTCGACAGGCAGGTCTAGTCAAGCGGCCCACCAAGGACGTTCACGATGGTCACGAGGAGAATTTCTCGATTGTTTTTGCTGCTATGGGTGTTAACTTGGAGACAAGTCGATTCTTCAAGCAAGACTTCGAGGAGTCTGGGTCTCTGGAGCGTGTCACTCTTTTCCTTAATCTTGCCAATGACCCTACAATTGAACGTATCATCACTCCTCGATTGGCTCTTACTACGGCTGAGTACCTTGCTTATCAGACCGAGCGACACGTCTTGGTTCTTTTGACTGATATGAGTTCCTACGCCGATGCTTTACGTGAGGTGTCAGCAGCTCGTGAAGAAGTGCCTGGACGACGTGGTTACCCTGGTTATATGTACACAGATTTGTCCACTATCTATGAGCGTGCTGGCCGTGTTGAGGGTCGTAACGGTTCTATCACTCAGATTCCTATTCTGACAATGCCTAATGATGATATTACTCATCCTATTCCTGATTTGACTGGATATATTACAGAGGGACAGATCTTTGTTGACCGTCAACTTCACAACCGCGGTATTTACCCTCCGATTAATGTCTTGCCGTCGTTGTCTCGTCTTATGAAATCAGCAATTGGAGAGAAGTTAACCCGAAAAGATCACGGAGATGTCTCCAACCAGTTATACGCCAAGTATGCCATCGGCCGTGACGCTGCTGCCATGAAGGCAGTCGTCGGAGAGGAGGCTCTCTCACAAGAAGACAAACTTTCTCTTGAGTTCTTGGACAAATTCGAGCGAAACTTCATTTCACAGGATGCTTACGAGGGACGTACCATTTTTGAGAGCTTGGACCTTGCTTGGTCGTTACTCCGGATTTATCCTAAGGAGCTACTTAATCGTATCCCAGCCAAGATCATAAATGAGTTCTATCAGCGAGCTCGTGCAGAGGAGAGCCGACCTGAAGTTGGAGCTGAAACCGAGGAGGCTAGCGAATAAAAGTTTAAAGGAAACTAATTTTCTATCTCATTTGTTGAAAGAGTTGTCGTTTCGCTGTTCACTGTCATGGATTATTCTTTCTTAATTTTGTTATTATGTCATTGTTACTTTCGATGCTCTGTTTACATTTTCCCTATATATAGCCTATAGTCATATGACACTAAGAGAAATCTTAATTTTCTGCAATCTGAAGACATTTTAATCTATCTAAAATTTCAGTAATTGCGCGATTTCGTAGGCCCTAAACGATGATATAAGAAATCAAAATGAAGTTGTTTTGGGTGTTACCCTGTCTGTAAATTTTTCCTAATTTGACTAATATTAATCAGAGTCATCTTGCGTTCAGTCCCGTTTTAAAATATGAAGTGAAGCATTTCTTTTTATTTACAATTCTCCAGATACTTGATAAATCTGGCAATTGGGAAATAGCACTCTCAAAATGACTGAACACTTAAAAGAAACTTTCAAAAAGTGCAAGGACGAGGGTACGTGACTTGCAGTGCTTTAGAGACTACCGGAGGTGAATCCTTCCAATACTGATATCGTTCAGGTCGACCTGCCTTTGTGACGTTCGTAACAGCAGGTTTTCCGACTCCTGGAAGCACTGTGGATATTATAAAAGGTATGGAGGCTGGAGGTGTCGATGTGATTGAGCTGGGAATTCCATTTACAGATCCAATCGGAGATGGTACGGTCATTCAAGCATCTAATACAATTGCCCTTGAGAATGGAGTTACGCTCTCACAGACGATCGATATGGTTCGGCAAGCGAGGAATGTAGGAGTCAAGGCTCCAATTGTCCTTATGGGATATATCAATCCTATTCTTATGTATGGCGAGGAGAAGTTCATCAAGGATGCGAAAGATGCAGGAGCAAATGGATTCATTGTAGTAGATTTTCCGCCAGAGGAAGCTATCAAATTTAGAGAATTCTGCACTGCATTAGGGTGAGATTTACTATTTGATGTTTGCTAGACTTTTTTAGACCAGAATTAACTGTTGTAGAATGAGCTACGTTCCTTTGGTCGCTCCTTCCACTTCGGAATCGAGACTGAAACTCCTTTCAGCTATCGCAGACACATTCATATACGTTGTTTCTCGAATGGGAATCACAGGAGCAATTGGAACTCTTAATGCAGCTCTTCCTCAGTTTTGTGAACGAGTTCGGAAGTATGCTGGAGATACGCCGTTGGCTGTGGGATTTGGTGTCTCCACTCGTGAGCACTTTCTGAGTGTTAGCTCAATTGCTGACGGAGTCGTCATTGGAAGTAAATTGGTATCTATCATTGGCGACGCAAAGAATGAAGATGTAGGTAGAGTCACTCAGGAATATTGTGCTTCCATATGCAACTTGAAAGATAGATCTCTTCCGAATACTCGAGAGGTAGGCATCGTCGAGGCTGTGTCAAAGGCGTCTGTTACTAAGGAAGTCCACCCATCTGCTGTTGTTACTGAGGGTGATCCGAAGACCACACTTGCTAGCAAATTTCTTGATGGTTTAGTCAGAGACGAAAGCGCTAGGCAATTTAGTGCTCGATTTGGCGAATTTGGTGGACAGTATGTACCGGAATCACTTTTCGATTGCCTAGTCGAATTGGAAAACGGTTTTGAAGAGGCCGTGAATGACCCATCATTTTGGGAAGAGTTTAGATCCTACTATCCTTATATGGGCCGGCCCGGCAAATTGCATTTAGCTGAACGACTCACTAAGCATGCTGGAGGTGCCAACATTTGGCTTAAGCGCGAGGATCTGAATCACACTGGTAGTCATAAGATCAACAATGCTTTGGGACAAATTCTCATTGCCCGACGTCTCGGAAAGACTGAGGTCATTGCCGAAACCGGTGCAGGACAGCATGGTGTTGCCACTGCTACTGTGGCTGCTAAATTTGGTATGAAATGTACTGTATATATGGGTGCTGAGGATGTGCGTCGACAGGCCTTGAATGTTTTTCGCATGAAGTTGCTCGGAGCACAAGTTGTTGCTGTTGAGGCTGGCACACGTACCTTAAGAGATGCTGTCAACGAAGCACTCAGGTGTTGGGTGACGAATCTTTCAACTACCCATTACGTGATTGGATCTGCCATCGGTCCCCATCCATACCCAACAATTGTACGAACCTTCCAGAGTGTGATTGGAGATGAGACTAAGGCCCAGATGCTCGAGTATCGTCACAAGCTGCCAGATGCGGTAGTAGCTTGCGTAGGTGGAGGTAGCAACAGTACAGGAATGTTCTATCCTTTTTCCAAAGATCTTTCGGTGAAATTGCTTGGTGTTGAAGCTGGTGGAGAGGGTATAGTATTTATTAGTAAGAAGTGTCATATTCATTCACTGATTTATTAAAGGTGTTGATACCGATAAGCACAGTGCAACGCTTACTGGTGGTTCTAAGGGTGTCCTACATGGTGTGAGAACATACGTCCTGCAGAATAGTGATGGCCAGATATCAGATACTCACTCGGTACAAATTTTTCTTCCACTATTCATGGTCATCTACTAGGGTTTTAATTAACTAATATTTAGGTCTCTGCTGGTTTGGATTATCCTGGTGTTGGTCCGGAATTAGCAATGTGGAAAGATACTGGAAGAGCAGAATTTATCGCTGCGACAGACGCAAACGCCTTTGAAGGCTTTCGTCTGTTGACAGAACTTGAGGGAATTATCCCTGCTTTGGAGAGTTCGCATGCCGTCTGGGGAGCCGTTAAACTCGCTAAGACAATGACGTCTGACCAGGATATTGTCATCTGCTTATCTGGCCGAGGTGATAAGGTACGAACCAACTTAAAATATTACTGAAAAAGAACCAATGCTAATTTAAAATGCAGGACGTCGAGTCAATCGCTGAAAATCTTCCCAAACTTGGCCCGCAGATTGGCTGGGACTTAAGATTTTAGTTCTACATGTGAATCCAATTTTTGACGTTTTATTCAATTTTGAAGATAAAAGATAGAGTTGTCGCAGTGTCAATAAAAACGTAGTTTTGCAGTTATTGTCTTTACAAGCGCAAAATTGCAAATTTCGATGTTTTCTGCGCCAAATTAAGAAATTCTCCGCAATCAAAAATTCATTCACTTTATTCGCACACTCCCAAAATAAATTTAGAGATCTACTACAGCCAGACTTTGCAATTACAATGGGTAAAGCGAAACCTAAGTCCAATGTACAGTATAAAAGTAAAAAATCTTCAACGCATCACAATGCAGGCCATTCGAGCCATAGTACACATGCTAGAAATCATGAAGGCGGATCGAAATATACTGACAGTAACTTCAGAGTTCCGGTAGAAGATGGTAACGCAGATCCAGCCTCGGAACCTGAGACAAGAGTCGTAAAGCTTGCTATGTGGGTACGTACGAATCACTTTTTACGGTTTGTTGTATTGTTCTAGAGCTATGGAGTCTCTAGAGTTGATGGTAGTGGTAGTACTAACCATCCGTTCCAGGACTTTGATCATTGCGATCCAAAACGATGCAGTGGTAAGAAGCTTGCCAGGTTGGGCCTTATTAAGACTCTACGAATCGGACAGAAATTTCAAGGAGTGATCATATCGTATGTTAAAAATATGCATAAACGATCACTTAATATGTCATTACATTACTGACAATTAACAAGACCGGACGGTAAGGTGCCAGTGAGTCCGAGTGATAGAGAATTGGTTGAAGAATTTGGCGTGGCAGTAGTGGAGTGTTCATGGGCACGTATGGAGGAAATTCCGTGGTCACGAATCGGCGGACGTTGTCAGCGTCTTCGTAAGTTGCAGTAACACTCTGAAGCTTTCATTGCTTTCTAAAAGGATCACCGGAGCTAATCAGTGATAGTACCATATTTAGTTGCTGCTAATCCCGTCAACTATGGAAGACCATGGCGCCTCAATTGCGTGGAGGCCATAGCAGCTTGTTTCGCGATAACAGGTCACCTTTTATGGGCGAAGCAGCTCATGTCTCATTTTTCTTGGGGATCGGCTTTTATTAGCATAAATAGGGATCTTTTTCAAATGTACAGCATCTGCAAGGATGCGGAGGAGGTGAAAGCGAGAGAAACAGAATTTCTAGATAAAATTGAAAGGGAAAGAGAAGAACGGCAGGCAGACAAGGCCACTGATGATCCTTGGTTGGTGGGAAATATGAATCGATTGCAGCTCTCTGAAGACGAGCAGGATGACGATGAAGAAGGGGAGGATGACGAACTTACCGGTGATGACGAGCAGACAGACGAAGAGAATGCAGAAGTAGAGGAGGACGTTAGTTAAGAGAGTGGAGAAATTGCTATGAAGACTTAAGATGTTACGAAGTGCATTTCACGAACAAGCGATCAAACTCGCATTTTATATTTGTTGTCGAGGCTCCTTTTTGAGGCTTGATCTATTGGAATTCCATATATGCTGGATCATGGTCATATTCTATGCAAATCTGTGCAAAAAATTTTGGAACCTACGGCAGGACCAATTGCTTTAGTGTCTGTATCTAATATCTACAACGGCCATGCGTCTGGGTCCTAGTAAGATCTTTATCTTGCTTTTTTCCGGGGTAGGTGTTAGTAGTCATCAAATACCTTCAAAATTGGACTACGGATAGTCGATCATTGATATGTGAAAGGTACTGTCGTACCGCGAAATTTCGGTTACTGCGAACTGTTAGAAGACATGCTTGAACACAATTTAAGACGATTGCACCTAGCTTGAATAACCGTTTTGCTCTAACTATGTATTCCCGTAAATTATGTATTTTTTGGACTTTCTCAAACCTGAATAGATTTCCTTTTTTCTGAAGATATGACTTTCTTGCACATTATTTGTTCATTGACTAATGCACTTAGCATAATCATCGATCACTTGAGAGGCATGATAGTTCAGAAGAGACAAACACGTAGTTACAGCATTGAACAATATCAGTCAAATTTACAGCCGTAGCAAAACTTTGGTAGCCGTTTTAATGTAACAAATCCTGGTGCTGGCAGGGTATGCGACTCCATCAAAGCGGGCATTGCCAGATGTGAGCTTAACGAGGGGATCTGCTGAGTTTGCATCAATTCTGTTTCTAGGTAGGACCTGGTCACACTGTTACGATTGTTTTGTCAAATTGTACCCTTGTTCGGAAACCACAGTATGGTATTAATTAGTCTTTGGGAAGAAATGTTCGAACTACTTTGTTCTGACAATTAATCTTCAATTTTAGGCTAGAATTTTGTCATTTCAACTTTAAGCCATCCAGCATATGTAAGAAGGTCGTTATTTTGCTACTGGATGTTACATAGTATTACTTCATTTAACTGGGAAATAGTCTTAGACTCTTTTTTCGATGGTGATACTGAGGATATCATACGAGAGGTATGCCAATCATTGTACCGCGAACAGCATAACCTTTGTGACTGATTGCTATTGTTCCGAAGTAGCTGCAAACAAATACTTGAATCTCGACTAAGCTGAGGATGACCGTTAATATTGCTAACTGTTCTCAATCAGTTTCAGAGCTTAAAGCATTGCCAAGGCTAGATTGTGTGACTCTATAAGGCAGCAGTTGTAGTGCAGCGACTTTGCTTGTCGGTCACATACGATTTCCATCCGCATCTCACACGGTCTGTCACTAACTCTAGTCAATTAATATACATTCTGTTACATTGTTCCATGAAGGGTCATAATATCAATATTTGTCGGTACGCGAACATGGTACAATATCGTTAACAGTTTACAGATACCATCTAGATATTGTTTCGATATGATCTTCTTGTACCATCACCGAAGACCTAGGTCTAAAAAACTATGAATTTACTGAAAAAACTATTTAAGGCGAGCGTGTTCCCCGATATTTTAGTTAATTATCTTCTACACACACTGCATCTGATTCTACTTGTTTGACTGCTCTCAATTATATATACGTAATTCTTACCGGCTATCTAATATCCAATAAGAAATGGAGCCTACTACTACCAACGTTACCTCTACATCTACTCCCATTCCACTTCCTTACGCTCCTGGTTCTTGTAAGTTGTGGTTTGAATCGTCGGCATTTCCTTGATGTTAATTTTTTCACAAGCCGTTGCACACAGATGCGTGATCTGTTAAAAATATCTAAGTGGGCATTTGGATCTGAATAATTTAAAGATATAATCACGACATGTCAGAGGATCTGATACAATTTTGAGGTTTTATTAACAGTCTGATGGAATTGGATGACTTCGCGAATTGTTCGCGAATTGGAATGCTTGTTTACTTTCATATAGTTGTACGTTGGGGAGTTCACACTTAACTTAATATATGCCAGATTTATCGTATAATTTTCTCAGATTTCAGAACAATAATAACCAATCTTACAAATTTCATTCATTCTTTTGGGAATCAAACTATTTGTATCATCTCTGAAGTTGAAATACTCGAAAATCGCTCTCGAATTTTTGTCAACTTTAAGCAAAAAGTGAATGTTGACGTGAACATTCTTACGGAAATTCAAGATAGAATTATAGTTACCCCGCGTTTGGACGTGTATCTAGAACCTTTTTATCAGCCAGACTTCGTCGATGGCCCTGATTGCTGAAATATGCCGGGTGCATTATTTTAGACTGTTCGATTTCAATACTACATAAAACTCTTACCAAAGTATAGCAGGCAATTAATACAGATAATTGCTTTTCTATGTTATAGAGAGGTATTCAAAGAATCAAATTAACTTTGCGGGGAGGTGGGGGGGGCAGGGTAAGATTAAAATCCGAAGGGATCCTACTATTGTTGCCTTGCGACCAACATTGACAATTCAGATTCTCTTTTAGTTAATAGTATGGATTCATGGCTGTGAGACATGACAATTTAATTAACTCTTGCATGGAATGTTCGATAATTGCAAGGATCGGAGCCCTGCAAGTAGTCGGAGCTATAGCTGAACTTCACAATAGAAGTAACTATTGTTATTTGTCACAAATTGTTCACTTATTTAGTCCAATTCTCCTCTACATAGCAGCAGATATTGTTCTCTTCGCTTTAACATTAGAAGATGGACAAAGGTTCAATATGAAAGAGAATTCAATTAAACTTTTTTTCCAGCAGTGAGCTAAACGGGGCTCACAGACAATCTTCAAATCTCGATTGATTGTAAACCCCTATGATCTTGATAGCTCTCCTTTGTATTGTTCCACCAAGACTTATATGACTATTATAGGGCCTTACCTTTGGATGCAGATAGTTGCTGAAGTACGTTCATCATTAGATATTGTGTTTGTTAGCTTCTCGCTGTAAGCTTTGTCGTTACTTAGTAGGCAATCAGATTCTTTTGGACGCATCTAGTTAACAGCTATTTAACCACCAGCGATATCTTCTCAAGTTATCCATTACTTTCACTATTATAGAAAGTTTTAGCTTCGATTATTCATCACAAGTTCTGGAGCATAGAACTTAATAAATTTGCTTGTTAAGCTATAATTCAGAAGATATGGAACCTACCACCGCTGCTTCTACCTCTATTACGTCAGCTTCTATTCCAGTTTGCGTACCTTTGGCTGCTGATCGGAGTGGCTGATTTTGCTCATATAATCGGTGGACTGAAGACGATCCTAATTTTTTATGGTCAGCCATTGGTTACAGATATGTGGTTTGTTGAAACACGATGAGTCATTATGAGCTGAACGGATATGAATGCGTTACTATCTTAGATTCCTGATATCGCGTTAACTCATTATGACCATGAAAGTTCTGTGGCTAGTTTTCTGTCACAAGGAGTATCATATATTCTCTACAGGCGGCTGGTTGTAGCTGACTGTTGGATTTTAATTCCTGAATTTTAATCATCAACTACGTACAAGGTCCAATCAAAACCTGAAACTTCTTCCACGTCATTTTTGGTGAATATAAGCAGGAATCAGTACAATAAACTCAGCACAACTACAAAAATATCCTTCCAATATCAATGTTAGAATCAATTTTAAAGAAACAAAGTTTTTATTATCAGTAGCAACATAATAACGAGCAATAGTAAAGTTACTAAAAAAGTATAAGATGTCGGCAAGGACAATCAGATAGTTATAACAGAAGAGCCATCATATGGCCTCGACAGATTTGACTATAAACTAGAACAATAAGTAATTATAGAAGAGGAGATTTTTTTCTCTTTATTTGCCGCCCATTAATTGGTAATGGTAACCTTATCCATAGCATCGAGAAACTGCTCCTCCGAGTTTGACTTCTCATCCTCAGCATCAGCCTGTAGCTGGGCTGCCAACGACATATGTCGTTCCAAACTTTCGATTCCAGTTATAAGCATGGCAACACGTACATCACGCTCCGCAAGCTCTTCTTCGGTCATAGATTCTGACGCGACTGTAACTAAAGAAGGCTTCGGGGAATTTAAGTCAGACTCTTTTTTTCCTCTCACACCCTCGTTAACGATACTTCTATCCACATCAATTAACTTTTTGACGCGACGAACAAATACTTCCATAAAGGACCGATCCATGACAGGAGCTGCAATCACCAGAAAGTTTGATACCCATGCTAGCAAGGTCGAAAAACTATCAGACAGCAGAACGGAGTATGGCATTGATGCCGCAGACGATTCGAGATCAGTCAAACTCGACAATATGAGGGATTGAATGTCATTCTTCTTGCGAGTATCAAGTGGTATTCGGTGCACTATTACTGCTGAAGATGAACTGGCTTTGTCTTCGGCCTCTTGTTCATCTTCTTCCTTCACTTTTCCTTTGCCATTTGAAGCAGAGAACCCCGTTCGCACAGTTATTTTAGTCGGAAAATCCAAAAAATCCTTCAACACGATCACAAAAGCTGCGCGAACATTTTCAAATGGACAGTACTGTAGCGTATCAAGAATGTAGCCGTATGACCTTTCCGAGTTGCTTGAGGAAAGCAAGTGTATAACTAGAGTGTGATATAAAAGTCGATCAACCGCCTTTTTTGCGGTAGCCGATAAAGATGTCATGATCTGCAAATATCCGTTGAAATCCTCTGTAGACTCTCTGTTCAAATCATCTGGACTTATATCTTTGAGGAATTTCCAACCCAATAATCCCAACGCGTCACACACACTGTAAGGATGCATTCCTCCATTCTCGGCTACCATAAACCGCTTTGTAATGGTAATCAGATCCGAAAATGAAAGCTTCACTTGGTTATCGCCCTCTGAGAAAACACACTGCGCAAGTAGATAGAGGGTACCCTCGAGTGATAACGGTATTGACGTCGCTGTCATTGGTGGTGTAGGAAAACAAGAATCTTCTTCATCTTCTTCACTTTCAATGTTGGATTCTGTCGGTGCTGGTAACGCAAAGAGAGTTTCTTTTAAGATGTCTGGCACCATATCAAATGACGCTGCCAGCTGTGCAAAACGTTCCAGTATTTCCACCACGCCAGCATTGACAAATCCTTGCAATTGAGTAGTCCGCTGGCGCTCTCGGGCGGGAAGTACCAAGACAGTTGACTTTATAGTTTTGAAGTATCTCTTCTGCCATTCAACACCACGGCTTCTTAATAAAATTTCAACCATGTGAGTGAGATAGCTCTGCAATAATCTCCTCTGGAGCTCTTCTTCAACAGGCTCTACAGGCTTGTCGGAAGGAGGAGGTGTATAATCTCGCGCAAATAAATAAAGACGCCGCAATAGAACTGGCAAAGAACTTTCACTGATCTGATCAACGTGAGTTGAGAAGAAAGAAAGTAGAGCGGTAGATGAAGTAGTCAAAAAGCGAGACGGGTATTGCGTCTTGATCCTCCGTGTAACTATTCCTTTTAGCACATATCTATAGGACAACCCTTTTTGCCTAACTTACCTGTTATAATTATTTCAAATAAAGCATAGAATTGCAAAATAAACATTTTCTCGCGTTCATGATTTGCTTCCACGGAATAATCAGGCGTGAAGTCCATTTCCAGCATTGAAAGCATTTCTATCGACTTCAAAAACACTTCTTTTGGATTACCCTTCTCCGCGACTAAATCGAGGATCCTAAGAATAGTCTTCCTCTTGATAAGAGATTCTGTGGAGTCGAATGTATCGCTCAGATCAGACGATATCAGGTTAGGTACAAGAAGATTTGGAATATCCCAAGCAACGAACGAAAGAAGAACCTCCTAATTAGAGAATGGTTAGATTAGAGCCTTATAGACTTAAACAAATATCAAATACATTTTGCCTAAAGATTGTCTCTAAAGTTATTAAAATCTCTATCCGATCCCTTTCGCTGAATCGCTTCAAGTCTGTTAGATGAATATCTAGCAAAGTCGAGAAGGTTATATAATCCTCCGAGTCCTATCATAATTTTCGTTAAATTTTAAACGGCAATCAGTAGCTATTATAGATACACACATTGCACTCCTCAGCCGCAACGGTGATCACATTGATAATATCTTCTCGCGAAAACTGACTGTTCGTTTCCGTTAAATCGTCTTCCAGCGCCATCCTAAATCAACGGGATGATCACTGCAAATCTTACAGACAATTATTTATTTATTCAATAGTAGAGATAGATATTGCCTATCTATAAAGCACTAGAAAAGTATCGATATATTTTTGCATATAAGAGCTCAAATCATATGTTAGATGAGGATAGCGCTTGCTATAAGAATCGTTTGAGATTAGTCCTGGGGAAAAGTATGCAGAACACCTCGGACCGTCTCAGAAGGTCAGTCCCAAAACAGCATAGCTCGGTACCACTGTGTCACCCATTTTGTTTGGAGACATACAGCGAAGAATTAAAACTCCCAAGTCACAAATTCACATGCCATTCACATTTCAATCAAAATCACGTGAATTTTAGAACACATAGGCTCAAGTTTACACGTTTATGAACTGCCAGCGTCATCGCGTGATAACGAATCACGAATATTAACTTCTATTTGGACTGCAAGGAAAATCGCAGTTCTCAAATACGCCTTCATTTTGCTGTATTGTCGTCAACGGAGCTGCGAGCTGTAATAGCAGTAGCTAGCTATGCTTTCGCCAGATGAGCTTGTCGCTTTCATTGTTGAGCAAGTTGCTCTGGATGGAGTTCAAGGTAAATGAGTTGTTGCTCTAATTAGTAAATGCAAATTAAAGCCATACCTCAATTCTTCAGCATAAAATTTTTATTATACTGATTTAGATTAGGATCATCAGTAGACAATTTGTGGGGATATGTATCAAAACATATTCTGAAACTCGATGATTTCATGAAGAAAACGATCTGGAAATGGGTTTTGGAGCAAGGTCACAATCTTACAGTTACTGTTAAAAATGGCGAAGAGCGGGTATGTTTTCACAATATTCGCCAAAGAATCTCCCTTCAAATGTCTTTATTAGACAGCTGCTAAATATAGCAGATTGATTTGACCACCGAGGAAATTTCAGATTTATCCTTATTGGGGCAGAAGTATGGAATTAGTAACATTCGCCTGTATGGCACCGAGGATCTTCTTTGGAAGGTACTTACAGGATCTCCTAAGGCTGGGAATAAGGTAATTTAGCAGTTCGTAACAATTAATCGGATGTCAGCTTACATACTTCAAGCTCGGATATATGCCATTTGTCTTGCTTTGTGCGATAACGCGATCTCGCGAGCAAGGAATCACTGCTATTGAGGCTGCGAAGGTTACGGGACAAGATCCGCGATCGATATTCCAGCGAATTATTACTTTATCTGAGATGGAACTTATAAAAAAGTTCCCCGTTGTTGCAAACGGCGCGAAAACTACTTTTTTAGTCAGTAGTAGGTTTACGACTAACAGTGTTGAGTCGCAGCATTCTGTTGTGTTCACAGAAAGACAAATTGATCACGATAAACTGAAGCAAGATATTATATCGCAGCTGAAATCTGCAAGAAATGGATTGAGACAGCGTAGCGATTTGAAACGCCAGTTGGTAAATTTTTTCATAGGCGAAGGATGTGATCATGCTCTGATTGTTTAATTTAGGGAATGCACGCTAGTCGCTATCACTCCAAGGTGTTCATGCGAATTTTGGCTTTTCTAGAAGAACATCAGTATATTCAGCGAGTGTTGGTAATTCGCAGCTCTGAAGATAGGCAACGTCAACATAAATGTCTTAAATATCTAAAGGATATTCCTGAAAGAGATAGTTTACTTAACGACGAGCTCGAATATCAGGATATAATTGATGACGGAGATTCTAGAAGTGACGATGAAAATGATGAGAAAGCTATATTTGATCAAGATGAAGTGCCTGAGGAGCCTTTCGAAGCTAGAGAGGAGGATAACGTTCAAGAAATCACAACGGAAAGTGTGGCTCAAATGCCTACATTCACTAGATTGTTTCCTCTCGAGAATCAACTTTATAACATAATATCTTCAAGGGGTGAACAAGGCATATCGAGTATGGAGTTGACTAGGTTAGCCGTAGGCCGTGATTACTATCGCATTTTTACAGCAATTTTGGATAAGTGTATTGAGTCATCTATTCAGCATTCCGGTAGCAAGAGTAAATCTTCTATCCAGCCTTCACATCTTGGACAGTATAGTTTGGTGAGAGCAACAGATTCATCAGCAAGATTAAAATACTATCGATATTTTACGTTGCCAGCCTATAGGAAATATTTACATGAACCTCTGGACGACGCCTGGGGTTTTTTTGAATCAGCCAACTCGAATAATTTCCAAGAGTTCCTTGATACTTTAGTAAAGTTATTGCCCCAACGCCATATCATTTCAATTCCGATGAGTGAGAATGCTGAGGGAGAACGAGGTAGGCTTATGAAGTCAAGTGCTATTTTTGAGAGTGGCTATTGATTTGCTATTAGAACCGGCCTGGCATGGCTTAGTCGGTATTGCACGTCAGTCAGGCAAAGTCGCATATGATTCGAGGGAACACTCATCCACAGCTATTTCGTCTAATGATCATGAGATGAAGAGAGGTCGCGGTCGACCACGGAAAAATGTCAGCTTGATAAGTCCAGACACACGTCGTGTACAAGTCACCAGAGAAGACGTCAGTTCTGACGTTGTCGATCAATCTCCTACAAAAAAATCTCGAGGCAGACCTAGAAAATCGCAGCGGTCGCCCTTAAGAGATGCTGAGGTGCGACTGCAACAAGCTAGTGATCAAGCATCGCCTACTGATTCTACACAGCATATGTCTAAGAACTCTCAGATCGAAAGCTCTGCTCACTCGTCTGATAGCAATGCAGCCAGGCTCAGTGCTGCTAATGTAAATAACTCATCGAACTATCCTGTAGATATGGAACATTCAGTCACACTCCGCTCTTCAGATGTCCTATTGTCGACGGAATCTGGTGCTGAAGCACCGTCGACTATATTACCTACCGACATGAAGACCGCTACATCGCAATTGCATATTCATGGGAACCGCCAAAAGACTGCCGCTAGAGATATTCCAGAAACAAGTGCAACGACAATACATGGGCGTGGGAATGGGAACTCGATATCTGATACTAGCGACAGCTCTAAAGAGAAAGCTTTAAAAGTTGAAACCTCGTTTTCGATTGCGGCTCTGCAGAGGCAGAATATAATACTGAGTTTGCTCGAAGCTCACCAAGGAATTATGGAGGGAGGGCTTGCACTTGTAGCACCATTCCAGGCCGAATGGCAGAATATCACCTCTTCTAAAATTGATCGCCGGACTCTCGGACGTGATGTCAATTCCCTACTAGAGAAAAAAAAGATTCAGCAAATGTGTGTATCGACAATGGACGACAGAGGATATCCAGCCACGAAGTGGATTTTAGTCAGTCCAGAAATTGACCTCAATTCGAACGAAGTACTACAGTTTCAACGAGATTTGGTCGCAAGGGAAAAGTCGAAAGGCAGAAATCATGAACGTAAGCAGTTGGAGGTGATATCTCATG
Source organism: Babjevia anomala (assembly GCA_030580435.1). Taxonomy (NCBI): domain Eukaryota; kingdom Fungi; phylum Ascomycota; class Lipomycetes; order Lipomycetales; family Lipomycetaceae; genus Babjevia; species Babjevia anomala. The sequence continues at coordinate 209,703 of JAKTSW010000016.1, read as the reverse complement.
ATTTTTCGTTTTATCACATTAAACCAGTGCAAACTAAAAGAGAAATCGCAAAACTTCAAAAGAAAGCGGAGCAAGCTATGCGTGCTGCTCAGTTGACTGAAGAGCAGCAACACGCTGCCACAGAAAAGCTCAAAAAGCGAATGGAAGAGCGTCATAACAGAAAGGTTGCAGCTAAAAAAACGGATATCATGAGCTTCGATGCAGCGAGTGTTCAGCGTACGCAAAGTAATAGCTTGGATATAGCTGCGGAGGACTTGATAAGAAAACAAGCTCAGAGATTGTCATCGACATCAGCGGAGAACGCATTAAAACGAAAGAGGAGACTGCAGAGTGATGATCCTTTGGCTGCATACGCCAGGCCAGGAAAGAAGCCTCGGTCAGAGCAGACAGAAATTAGGCGCCAGAGGCAGGATGCTTCACGAGTAGGAGGTTTGTATATCCACATTCGACATCTTCGAATGACTACTAATAAATTTTAGAATTGGTGCGAAGAAGTAGAAGTACTGCTCCTATGGGGCGTCGCGAAAAAGAGGAATTTTATAGGCTTGTCATTATTGCCCGATCTGTGTTTGGTGGAGCTGCTAAAACTATTGATTGGCCTAAAATAGCCGATGCACTCGGTGGGATTTATACACCAGAGTTAGTACGTTCTCGATGGCCGAAGTTGCGGAAGATTTATGGTGGTTTCAGAAATGTTGAAAAGGCAACTAGGCGCTGGGAGGCGGTGTTTCTTGCGGCATACAAGGATGGAAAGCTGCTCGCAGAGCTGAATATCAAAAATATGGATATTGCGTATTTAGCCAAGTTTTGGAAGGATAACGATGCTCAATTGGAATTTGCCAGCTCTAAAATCACCTCTAGCAAAGGCAACCACTCCAAACTTTCCAGCCTTCCTGATCCAGAAGGCGAATGGAAATTTGTACAAGAAGAATCAGCAGATAATTGGCTGGATGCTGTGCAAACTTATGTTTCTTCCGTGAAAATGGAGGAGCATTTGTCAGCGGTTCCGTTCACATATGTACAAGACGAACAAGATGAGACCGACCAAATAGCAAGTCTGAAACCTGAAGAAAGGGAAATTGATGAAGTGAAAATGCTGATCAAGGTAAGACCGTTGATGATAAAAATGATAAACATAAGACGGCAAATAACTAATCCTCCAAGGCAATTATCGCTACCGAAGAAGATAAATATGACGCTCGGAGAGCGAAGTTACTTTTAGAAAGTTATGGCTCAGATATATGTACTGCCGCGGTAAAGCATATGGAAAGAGACAAAATTTTGATTTACATTGTTCGTGATTTAGAGAAACGAGCACCTGGACGTAATTTCGCTTTTTCTGATCGTTTTAATTCCATGATCAAACTTCGGACTGGTGAAAAGTCATTGCAGGCCGCTTGCTCATTTTATCGCTTAGTCTACAAGACGTTTACTGAGTCTAAAGGTATCATAATGTCACGTATGGCACCTGATAGCTCTATGATATGCTTGATGGAGTTAATTGCGAATAGACAGGTTGATCTTGTAAGAGTCAACATGAAATCTGGTAAGCTTTTGGAGGGTTACATTTCTCGATCAATAGATAGGGAAACATTAGATTGTGACATGGTTCTCAGAAGCAGTTCAGAGAACAAGATCGCATATATTGATGAGAGATATGTACCTGTTCCTGGTCTTGAAAATGGCGTCAAATCGAATTTGAGCCTTATGGAAAGTGCTTTCGACGGAGAGGAGGCTGCTCATTCTAAATTTAATGGTTCCAAGTCCTCAGATGGACAAATGACTCCGGTAAAGGGTTTCAGAACATGGATTGACGTCAACGGCGAATTAAACAAGTCAATATGGGCCAAACTTATCGGGACTCTGAGTATGACAGTGGCTCTTCATCCTGGAATCCCTTCCCGTGAGATTTTACGAAAGTTCAAGCCGGTGCTTACTTCATTGGAGACCAGGGAAATCATGGAGTGGCTTGTTAAGAAGAATGTTGTGGACTATAGGCCCGAGAGTGGCAACGGCTATTGGGTCAAAGATGCTTGGTACAATTTTGACTAAATCTCCAACGCAATAATTTCAGACTGTGAGCCGTGAATTGGACCGCAATTTAGTATCACGCTGGCATTAGCATATTGTATTTTAAAATTGTATATTTACTAACAACTTTCGAAAGAGAGTTGAGAACGGGAATGATTATGTGCAACGGAGAATATCGGAAAATGTAATATGCAATCTATATTTAAAATAATAACCAGTGCTCTTCATAATTTAAATCGTTCCATCCACGCTCTTCCATATGACTCCAGGCACATGCAAAACGCACCAGTGTTAATTATTATCGCACTTGAAACCGAAACCTGCATACCAACTCGAAACGAAAAACACCTTATCAAGGGAAACAAAAATTAGAAACGTGAACTATTTACATGAGAAACTTGATAATTAGAATAGCAATAATGCCAATAAAAACCCAAATTAATTTGTCTATAACATCTATGACTCTATCATTTTTAAAGTCTTCTCTATTTTGCATTAGTTGTTGTGCTCTCGGTTGACTCATGATGACTGTATTATCTGTTTGAGAGTCTGTCAACAAAGCTTGAATAAAACCTGTATCTTGAGTCCTATTATCGCTTGAACATATGTTTGAAGTGCTTGCTGAAGCAACAGCTGTATCAGTTGGTTTATCATGCTGCGAATGATTCGAAGTCTCTCTCTTTTCTTCCATATTATCTTTATACTTGAATTCCAATTCTGGAGGAAATTCGCTTCCTGTTGTCTGATCTAAAGAGTCGCGAAAAATCAAGTCGATGCGTTGGCCGCCGCAGCTATAACAACAGTATTCACCACTGCCTAAAGCTATTTTTTCCTTCATCTCATTAGATACTCCATCTAGACCTCCCACTGCGCCAGCAGCAGGAGTTAACATGAATGCCCGTAGAGCTAATAAAGCAGTTCGAATACCCCACGCTGGAAGCCATTCTTCAACGTGAAATTTGGATATAGACAGGCAGATCTCCTTATTTACTTCAAAACTTTTACATGTATTAATAAAAATCAGCAGATTTTGACAACAATATAGACATACCGACCGCTCTCTTGCAGAAAGCGGAAACTAGGAGGAGCATGTGGATAATTTGGTGGCAAAGTGATTTTACCATGATAATATCCATTTTCATAGACACTCCCAGGAGAACCACGAATTGTGAAATGCCACTCGAAAAGATTATCCTTTAGTTCCATAGAATTCTGATTAATGCTCATTCAACTTGCTGTTTGAATCAATATTTACCTCCGAAGGTCCTGCGAAGAATTCCTTAGAAGGCTCCGCGAGCTCCTTTGCCTCCTGCAAAATTCGTCTGATAGTTGGTGACTTCGTGTTCAGTTTCATTACAGACATCTCTTCTAATATCTCCAAAAGAAATAAGTGAGTGCAATCCCTCCCCTAATTCTAATTTGCTGATACTTGGCGAGCAAACTGAACTAATCTAAATCTGCGAAGAATTTGCTGGGAAATCGGAAGGAAATCTTATTCTGTATTTGCAATAAAAGTAAGATATGGATGATGTAGAGTGAAATCTAACATAAACTTCAGACGAACTTATGCAGCCTGGTGTGTTTAAAAAGAAGAAATATAAGACCCTGAATATATATTTGCAGATAAAAGATCTTGTTAGATACTGCTAGTAAACAGATGGGAGTTATATATGAAACGCGAGCGTGTGGGTTAATTTAAGAATGACGAGGCGGTATCGCAAACATCCCTAACCCTCAGACTATAACCGGGTCAACCCAAACGCTCCCGCTGGAAGAGGTTAAGTAAGGCCACACTCACTTGTTCCCAATTCGATGACTCGTGAGCTCTTAAATAAATTCAAACATTAGAACAACTGTCGTTTTGGAATCGTAATTTCACGAAGCTCACTTCCAGATGAAAATGTTTGTGTAGGCTAATGAACCAACCATGTGCATGTGGCCCTGCTCCTGCGCTCACGGGCTCCCTCTATATCGAAGGGCTTGGACAGTGCATTCCTTCAGGGCAGAAGCAAGATTTAGATAATCGTCCAGCAGTACTATTCTTCTCCGTTTCTTTCTTAGCTATTCCTTAAAACCTGTCCTCCAACCTAGCAAGTGATATCACGTGGTTGCTATAGTTTCCACAGAAATGCTCAAAAATGAGAAGCAGAAGTAAACATATGGTTATTCGCGAGTGTATGCTGTTTGAATTTGATGTCATCGCGATTTTCTTGTCTTCCCAACATCTGCTTTGCAAGCGTTTGTATTGTGGCTAATGTAGCATTCTCGACCCGGTTATACACGAATCGAACACTTTTTCTGCTGTCTGTCAGCTTCCGTTGACGTAGCAAAATTTAAACTGCTATGGCTCGTGAATTGCCATGTCTGTTGTAAAACTTGGCAAAAATATAGCATAGTTCCCACGACGACATGCAGGAAAGACACGAGCGCAATTGCGATTAACCTTCCTGACGAGGCCAGGACTATCTTCAACTCCTTGAGAGATGTCCAAGAGACGAATAGTGACTATGTCGTTTTCTTGGCGTTTGATCGTTTTTGATATCATTCCCAATTTCCATCGGAAGAATGGCACGCTGGCTGGGCGACGAGGATTACAGTTTGAAGATCATCATGATATAAGCACGTGAAATATGCCCGAGACTTGTTCAAGAATTAGTCACGGCAGATTTTTGAGAGCGATAATCTTACCCTTAGGCAAACGAGAGAACCACTGAGCAAGTCTGTAAATGAAGAAAATAGTAAATGGAGGACTGTCAAGGTTACCCGCGAAAATGAGGAGCGCTAAAGTAAATACATCATCCCCGCAATCGTGGTCACTACCCCAGTACTTACAGTCAAATCTCGATATAACGCTATTCGATATAACGAAAACTGTGTAAAAATGGACGAGCGATAACTCGACCGGCGCGCCATTCACAATTGAATCACTCCACTTGTTTAAATACATCTGTGATTGACTCACGACAAAACCGAACAGGACGCTCATCATTCTCGCGATATCCGCTTAGAATGTAAATGAAATTCAGGCATGCTACAACATCTCTGTTCCACAGCCTGGTTTTGCCAGGCAAGCAATCCTTGTTTTGGCATTCGAGAAGTCCATGGACTTGCTGCGTTTGAGCGAGAACAGGAAATGTCATAATTAAGGTATCCGGTAAGGAGGGTAACATAAGAGATATAACGAAACAGGCATTGTCTGTTTCGTTATATCCAGCGCCAAATCATATCGTTATATCGAGATTTGACTGTAGTCAAACAGTGTTTCGGAAGGTTTCGGGTAACAGGGGGATCAGGCAACAACGAATTCGTCTGATGTCTTTTGGCAACAGATATCAGGTAGCACAGATCTCGAACTCATCCTGGTTACTTGCCAACCAGTTGCGTCCATGGATACATAATTGCAGCGAGAAGTCTCAAATACTGCAAACAGATAACATATATAAAAGAGCTTGCAGGTACTTGCAAAATGTAATAAGGAGTGGAGAAACAAAAATAAAAATTTTGAAAACGACAGAAGCCAAACTTTGCAGTCAACAGTCAACAGTTCGGCTTTGCCCAACTTGTTCTGCTTCAAACTCTGGCTGAATAGCGAAATCTTAACGGAGACAGTAAGAAGAAAAAAAGGATTCGGTAAGAACGCAAAGTCGATTGAAACTGAAGAATGAGGAAATAGCCGTGAAGGGGAGAAGAAAGAGTACACAGCTAGTGCTGGCATGCAATCTACAATAGCTCAGAATGTGGTGCCGGGCCAAGTGCTCATCACACTAAAATTTATGGTTACTATCAGCTCCCGTTTCGATGCGTTAAGACGGGCTAATGTCTTTGTTGTGCATCACACTAATCTGTGCTAAGACTGTTTTGCAGTATTTCTCCAATTCGCCGTGTTTAAGTACCTTTTACGGACTTCGGTTCTAGTCTTTGTTTTTCTCATTTTCTCTCCACTCGCCTTTTATTTTGGGATAAACAACCTTTTCAGAATAGAAGAAAATATTGTAATCCCAATTCAATTTACGCTCTAAAAGAACTGGTCGCGCAGACAACAAAGGAAAGTCTCGGCAGATGTCTCAAAGGTACGCGTTCAACAGACCAGTAAACGAGACCGCACCCTCGCCAGGACAGCTGAGCAGTTCCTCGAGCACGCAGTCGGTGGGGCTTGATCCGTATCCAGGAAGCAGGGTGTCGTTAAGAGATGCCGAGAAACCTGCAGTATACAACTCTGCATGGGAGAGAAGAGCAGCAGCAGCTACCGCGCCGACGCCCAGGAATAGAACAAAGTGCATAGGACATCCAGGCAAGAAATGGATCTGGATCATTGCTACCGCCTCGATATTGCTTATCCTTGCGGCAGTAATGGTACCAGTGGGCATATTAGTGATCAAGCCGCATATTTCAAATGCGAGAAGTAGCGGTGGAGCAGGATCAGTTCCCGGTGGTAACGGGACCAGCTCAGGTGGCAGCGGCGCAGACGATGGCAATGACAATACCGATTCTGTACCATCCTGGGCTCAGGGATCAATCCTGGATCCGTCGACGTGGATGGATACTACAGATTTCAACACCACATTTACCAACGAGACGGTCGGAGGCCTCTCGATTATGGGCCTCAACAGCACATGGGATGACAGCGCGTCGCCAAATCCCATGATACCATCCCTAGATCAAGACTTTGGATATGGTACTAGACCAATGAGAGGAGTCAATCTTGGTGGATGGCTGGTGCTGGAGCCATTTATTACGCCATCATTCTTTGACCAATATCCTCTTAGTATGGGAATCGTGGACGAATACACGTTGTCGGAGTACCTGGGTGCCGAAGAGTCCAAGACGACCTTGGAAAAGCATTATTCGACTTTCGTGACAGAGAGTACGCTGAAAGACATTGCCGATGCTGGATTGGATCATGTCAGAATTCCGTACCCGTACTGGGTCGTCAAAGCACTTCCTGGTGATCCGTACGTCTCACAGATTGGCTGGCGGTATCTGCTTCGTGCAATTGAGTGGGCGAGAAAATATGGGCTCAGGGTCAATCTCGATTTTCATTCAGTGCCGGGAAATGCCAACGGATGGAACCACAGTGGTCACCAAGGTGAGGTACAATGGCTGAACGGTACTGATGGAGAATACTACGGCAATCTCACCATCGCTTACCACGAGCAGCTGGCAGGTTTTTTTGCGCAGGAAAGATACAAGAACGTCGTAACGCTGTATGGACTTGTGAACGAGCCTAACATGATGGTATTGAATTCAAAGTTGGTGATTGATTGGACAAAGGAGGCCTATGATGTTGTCCGCGAGAACGGGTACGAAGGAAAGATCATCTTTGGCGACGGATTCTTGGGAGCCGCGAGCTGGCATGGTGTGTACAACTCGAGCCGGTATCCAGAAATGGTCTTAGACATGCATCAATATTTGATCTTCAACGTTGGACAGATTGCCATGACACATACAGGCAAATTGAACTTTATTTGTGTTAACGTGAGCTGACTATATTTCATTTTGGTTGATTAGAGGACATTACTGACGGGAATAGTGGCAACAAAGTATGGCACTGAGCACAAACGTAATGACTGGCCATGGCCCTACTATGGTGGGAGAATTCAGTCAGGCAGATACAGATTGTGTGAAGTATCTAAATAACGTCGGAGTCGGGTAAGAAATTCATGATTGGCTCGTATATATGCAGTGTTTGCAGTGTTGACATGTTAGGTCGCGATGGGAAGGTAGCTATAACATATCTAGCGGCCCGGTTTTGACGCCAAGCTGTCCAGGTGCGGTCAATTGTAGTTGTGATCCGACTGAGACTGATCCGAGCAAATACTCGGACTCGTACAAAGAGTATCTGCTGTTAGCAGCAGAATGTGAGTTGGAACTGAAAAAGATCGCGGTGATTTCACTAACACCATACAGCCCAGATGGAGGTTTTCGAAAATAGTGGTGGCTGGGGATTCATGTATTGGACGTAAGTTTCTTCAATTTTCACGCGTTGAGAATCTTTGCTTACAAACTAGCTGGGCGACTGAGACTGCTGGGGCTACTCAGTGGGGATATGAAAGAGGAAGAATGGCAGGCGTACTGCCGCAGAAAGCGTACCAGCGGTCGACCAACTGTTCTTCAATTACTAGTCTGGCTGACTTTGCCAGTCTGGGTCTGCCCGAGAACTACTGATTGTGTATGGATGGATTAAAATTAGGTCTCACTAGTGTTATGGTCTGGTTGTAGTCTCATAAGGTGCTGTTATTGGCTTACTTATTATGATCGTCACTTTCAATGTACGAAGTTTCTAATAGTCGCTACGACAGTATCCTAGAATTGTCTTTCTATAACTCTATGCCATAAATATTTTAGATCATATCGATGTTAGTTTCGGACTCTAGATGTATAAAATATTCTGCTAGATTGCATTTTCCGCTAGACTTTAAAAGCAATGGAATAGGTAATGGTACCGGTGCTTGTTTGAAATCTTCGTTATTAGTTTATTCTTTTTAAGACCTTGCACAACCGACTGTGTATTCTTAGGTTTAATCGTTAAATATATTTATTCTCGAGCCATGAAGTAGTTTCCATTCGGGTGCGCTGTACGGAAAAATGGTAGACCGACGACAAAAAGCGCGACTCGTCGGCTGCCGAACAATTTAGGGCATCATCGCGCGCTATGCCGCATCAACACAATTTTGTCCCTTATCAGCTAGCCGCCGAGATGGTCGCAAATGCTCGATGTTATTAATACCGCGCACAAATATTGCTGTCGTCGGGTAGTGTTAACTTTATGATACCTCTCAAAGGCGATTGAGTCCAGTGGATACGGATTGCGGCACTCTTTGCACAAACTACCGCAACTGCGATCAGCAGCAGTGCCGCTAAGATTGCCAAAGCGCCCATACCTCTAATGGCATGAATGTAGACAATTTTGCCGCAGGGCAATTTATTCAATTGCGCACGAAAGGGTAGAGATATGGAAGACCATATGGTTATGGTGATATGCCGTAGAAGCGATGGAGTACTCGATACAGAAGAAGCAGGTTAACAGACAACCGAGACAATTTTTCAGTAGCGGGTGACCGCTGCGCTGCCGGGCATTTCCGACTAAGAGATAGTGTCTATGTCGGCCGGCTGGGACCTGCCTCAAGTGCTTGCATATTTGCGCTCCCAAGATGGTCTCTGCTCAGGCTAGCAAAATCTCTGTAGTACTGCGAAAAGGCGGGGAAAGATACAATTTTTCAATGACACATACTATCTACACTCCAGTATGAACCTACATTTCCTGGTGCACCCAAAAACGAAAAGGTTTTTGCATCATACCAACAAGAGCAACCGCTTTCCTCGGAGAATGCTCGTAGTATCCGAGATAGCCGAGGAACGGTTTGCCGTAGAGTTGTGAAAAGGTCGTCTTATTGGACGATCGATACGATCGTCGGATGCAACAATGAAAAATAGAAAAAGATAGGCGTTCTATAAACAGGGTTTTAACCCGTTCCGGTCCGTTTTCGTCGGGATTAAGCGGAGAAGAAATCTACAGTGGATTAATGCTTCCGGAATCAATCCACACAATATTACCCGGCTGCCAATTGAGTGTACGTCTCCGCACTGGGCACTTAAGCGCTCACACGCGCGCGATCGCTCATCCTGAATCAACTACTATAAATATTCCGCGGTTGCGCGTGCGGTGATTCTTTTTCTGCTCTTTGAATTACTTGCTCATTCTGATTATCATAGGTGTTGTTTCTCACTTTTCCGCTATCTTTTATTCAGAATGACTGCTGTTGTCAATCGAACCAATCTGCATCCTCAGGGTGTCACGCCCGATATAGCGGAGCTCGAGGAGGAGTTATATGAGAGCGTAAGTGGTCTCACGACCTTTTTTAGGACATACTTTTTTGGTTACTAAGAAAGATAGGCACACATCAACTTCAACAAAATTTCGATTAGACACAATCCGTCTGTGCCTGCATTGTACGAGGACGCACTCTTATACGAGTCTGGTTCTGCGATCACGTCAGCGGGCGCCCTTGTTGCTTCTTCTGGAACCAAAACTGGTCGATCGCCCAAAGACAAGCGACTGGTGGAAGAGCCGACGTCCATGAATGATGTCTGGTGGGGTCCGGTCAACACAAAGTTGTCTCTAGGTAAATCATTGTTTAGAGTTAAATTGAATTTGCCACGATGCTAACTGAAATGCAGATGTGTGGAGAATCAACCGAGAACGTGCTGTGGACTATCTAAACACTCGCACAAGAATCTACGTGATTGACGCCTTCGCTGGCTGGGATCCGAGATACAGGATCAAGGTCCGCATTGTGTGTTGTAGAGCGTACCATGCTCTGTTCATGCGAAACATGTTGATCAGACCCACCGCTGAAGAACTGAAGAGCTTCGGCAAGCCTGACTTCACCATATACAATGCTGGCGAGTTCCCTGCCAACAGATTCACAACCGGAATGACGTCTAGCACGTCCGTGGACATAAATTTTCAGGACAAGGAGATGGTCATTCTCGGAACTGAGTACGCCGGCGAAATGAAGAAGGGTATCTTAACCGTCATGTTCTACTTGATGCCTGTGAAATATGACGTTCTGACCCTGCACTCGTCCGCGAACGAGGGTAAGAACGGTGACGTTACTTTCTTCTTTGGTCTCTCTGGAACCGGTAAGACCACTTTGTCTGCCGATCCCGCGCGTATGCTTATCGGAGACGACGAGCATTGCTGGTCCGACCACGGTGTCTTCAACGTTGAAGGTGGTTGCTATGCAAAGTGCCTCGATCTATCTGCCGAGAAAGAGCCTGATATTTTTAAAGCTATCACTTTTGGCTCGGTCCTCGAGAACGTAGTTTTCGATCCCTCGACTCGAGAGGTTGATTACCTTGACTCAACCTTAACAGAGAACACTCGAGCCGCTTATCCGATCGAGTACATTCCTAACGCTAAGATTCCTTGTATGACCGATAATCATCCAAGCAATATCGTGCTGTTAACATGTGATGCTCATGGTGTTCTGCCGCCGATTTCTATGCTGACCAACGAACAGGTCATGTACCATTTTATTTCCGGATATACTTCCAAGGTGGCCGGAACCGAGGAAGGAGTCACTGAGCCGCAAGCCACATTCTCCGCGTGTTTCGGACAGCCCTTCTTGGTTCTTCATCCCATGCGCTATGCTCAGATGCTCTCTGACAAGATGACTAAACACAAGGCCAAGGCTTGGCTGTTAAATACTGGTTGGACTGGCCAGTCCGCCGCCAATGGAGGTTCGCGATGCCCCTTGAAGTACACTCGTGCCATTCTTGACGCGATCCATTCTGGAGAGCTCGCTCAGCAGGAGTATGAGAACTTTGACGTGTTTAATCTGAATGTTCCGAAGTCGTGCCCCAATGTGCCATCAGAGATTCTGAATCCGGCCAAGAGCTGGGTCGGTGGCTCGGCTGAGTTTGCCGGCGAGGTCACAAAACTGTCGACTTTGTTCACCAAGAACTTCTCAAAGTATGCCGGAGGATGTAGTAAAGAGGTGTTGGCTGCTGGTCCTACGTTGTAAAATATAGATTGGGTTTGATGGAAGTAGTGGACTTGGCATGATGTTGAGCATGATAGTAATAATGCATTTGAAATTGGATAGTTAATTTAAGAGTTTATGACCTCGAATTCCTTGCGCAAAAGTAAATGATCAAATGAATCCATTTCTGAACCACCGGGGCGGCGTATTGATGACAGAGAATTATAATTTAAAAATGTGCTCTTTGGTAACAGATGACGAGAGCGACAAAGCATAGATCATGAGGTAACAATGTTACCCGGAAAAGTGTGAGACGAAACAGGAAAATCAATTTGTTACTCCCAACTGGCTCCCCCGGCATCGTGATCTCGTTTCGCGCTTTAAGCACTCAATCTCTGAACAAATATTGCCGTCTCCAGCACGCATCTACCGCCTGGATCGTTCGACTATCGTACGAAAAGCTGTAGAAATACCAAGATGATATTACTTGGTATTTTGCAAGCATAGCTTTCTTTAGTTTCAGTCATAGCAACAGCACGCTTAAAGGGGCTTTAGGCGCGAGATAACACGGCAAGGACTGCTGAACACGCAATACAATCATCTCAGAAAACGAAATAACCACAAAACCGACAGAAGCATGAATACGCTAGATAATCTACCGTCTGAGGTGCTTACTATCGTGCTGACATATCTTGAGCCGCAAGATATCGTCCATCTGTCGCGGGTGTCGCACCAGCTCCGCAACCGCGCTCTGGACCCCTATCCACGTCTGCTGAAGCGCCGAACGGATATTGTATTCCTGGAACATGCTCTTAAATCAAGGCCCAGAGACCCAGCAAGTGACATTAGATTGCTGAGGATCTTGTTTCCTACACATTTACGAATTTTCCCGCTTCGTCGACGGCGGTGGAACAATCTCAACCCCGATATCAATGTCGCTACTAACCTCGACAATAATAATAACACAAACGATGTCGATAATACCCATAACGATAATATCAACAATACTGGTCATACTCTTCCTGCTTTGTCTCTAACGCCGAACGTTGCAGTCACTGCAAACGCGCATTTGATGCCGAACGATGCTACTAACGCCGGAAGACGATATTTCGATCGTCGACATGATGCAGGTGCTCGTATATCTGCAGGTGGTCTAAACGCTCCTGTAATGAGCCCGTTACTTCCGCAAAGAAGGCAACCTTGGTTTCTAGCCGCAGCTTCATCTCTCTCACGCTCACTGGCGCGCATACGACTTTCTGCCCAACTGGCTCGTAGGCCCAAAGTTGAGGATCTAATCAGCCGTGGAGTATATGTATCCACAGACGCAAAGGTAGCACCGCAGCTCGCTGGTACCTGCAGGATGCTTGAGCGTAAGCGAATATCAGACATTCTCAACGGATTTGTGGCAGGTAAGCTACGTGAACGAGTCGAACAACAGCGCCGCCGTCATTACTCCATTCAGGAATTCACTTCCATTCCTGCCTCGTCTGCGTCTTCAGAAACGGACACTTGGTCATCTTCAAAGTCAGGCAAAACACAAAGGTCTGTCTTCACTGTAGCTGGAGCGACCGATCGAACAAGCGTTAGAGAATTGGTGCGAAAATATACTTACTTTGCCGAAAGAGCAAGCTCTGCAAACACCGCTGCAAATTTCAATGCTCTTAGCTCAAATAAGTCAGTGGTTGACCCAGGGAATACACGCGATAGTCAAAGTGCGAAAAGCCGCTGGGGACAGTCAAAGAAACACGAGGAACCCGCAAGGGCGAGAGTTTATCGACTGAGAATGTTCTTCGAAAGGATCGCGCGCAGCCAGAAAATAGTGTTATAAATACTGCCACAATATATTACTTCTATCCTTGTCTCACACAGAGACCGTTTGCTATGGGCTGCAGGGGTGTTTTGGTTTTAGGTTATGGTTTTGTAGCTTGGATTCGTCTCTTGTTTATGTTGATTAATTGGCTGTTCACCTCCTTAGATGTTGCTATCTAATTTTTCTGTGTATCGAAATAAGATGGGCTTTTTTGTGTTATTCTCTCTTCCTTATTTTATATGTCACCGCTTCTCATTCAGGCTTTTTTTTGTTTTTTTTCTCTGATAGATACTTTGATAAAGAAACAATATCTCTTTATTTGATATGTTTGTTTGTCTTAGTTTTCCTCAAAATATCTATTCTTCCTAATTCTTTTGTATGTAATTTGGTATGTTTTGCTTGGTATGGTAGGAAATGGTGTGCTGATGGTGTCCAGGGATGAATTTATTGGCTAAGTCTAGATAAAACAGGTTATTCCTCTTCTTCGTCATCCTTCTTTGCCAACCCTTGATCCTTCAACAGAATCTGAATTTCTGATGGTTTCCAAATGTGATGGTAAATTTTGCCGTTCTTATCCTTACCAACGGTAGCAAACTCAACTATGTAAAGTCAGTTTATGAGACCACTGTGAATTCAGAAGCAGAAATCTCACTCTTATCATTCGAAAGGGTCGTGCTGTCCATTGTTTTGCTTAAAACCTTGATTGCCAGCTCGCACGCATCCTTGAGCGAGCAATCCTCCTTGAAGTCCTGCTTCAACAGCGTTTGAGCGGTCGCGTTATTTGCACCTACACTGGTAGCCTTCCATCCTCCATAGTTTCCAGAGGGATTCGACTGATAGAGCTGAAATCCGTTGCGATCATCCCAGCCTGCATAGATGAAGGACACACCAAATGGTCGCAATCCTCCATGCTGTGTATATCCCTGCTTAAGATCACAAAGGCGGCGAACAAGAGGTTCGCAAGGGATCTCTACATTGTAATTCTTCAGATGGTCTTGCGCATACACACGCGCGTAGTTCACCAGAATTGAGGCGTCAGATGTCAGACCTGCCACTGCGCAGATCATATTCCTAATTTGTTAGTACTTTCAAGATCCGCCGTAAAAGCGATCCACTAAGATCATGTTAAGACTAATACAAGCCTGTACATACTTGCTAATAGTGTAGATCTTCTCAGTTGAGGTATCTTGCTCTAGAAGTTTGTTCGTCACTTTACGCTCGGCAGCGAGCACAATTCCATCGGATGCAAGAATACCAATCGAAGTTCCAGCGTGTGAGATAGCTTCTAGTGCATATTCAACCTATCTTATGTCAGTATTTTATTTTGTTTGTAAAACAAGCTTTGGTAAATATTGATCAATCGATATTGTCACCTGGCACTGAACTCGAGTTGAGGATCATAGCGCAGGTATACAAGGAAAGTACAGGAATAATTGATACCTGATAAAGACGACCTTCAGGCGAGAAAATCGTCGTTCGACTGTCATATCTTCTGCTTCCCATTTTACTAATCTATTGGGATTTGCTTTTAATTATGTTGATGGATTGTAATGTTCTATTTGTCAGAATGTATAGCAAGCTTTTGGCAGGGCGGGACGTTGTAAGACAAAAACATTACCCTAGATTTTGAACGTTAGTGCGTGTGAGCGAAGAAAGTGCGTTCTCAGTAGTTTTACAAAAGGATAAAAAGACGCGATCATCAAGACCCTTGGTGCCTTTGGATTTACTCGAGCGAAAAGTCAGATCATTTGTCAATGAATGGATTAGAATGAGCAGCAATAGCTCTTCAAACTTACCTCCATTGCCCGCAGGTTGGACTCAGCATGTCGCGCCAACAGGTCATTTCTACTACTACAATACACAAACCAAAGTCTCAACCTATGATCGGCCTCTCTTGAATACTACTCCTGAGCCTGCTGATACCGCTACCTCTGCCTTCCCGACTAGTGATACTATTCCTGCTTCTACTAGTGCTGATCAAATAAATGCCAACGAGGGACACGCTAACTTTGAACGTGTCACAGCTGGACTGACGCCTGCCACATCAGTTTATATACGCCCCGATGAGCGGCAGCGATGGAATGACATGTATAATCCGCGGGCGATGGCTGCGGCTGCAGCTGCAGCTGTCGAGCCACAACGCAAGAAGCGAAAGAAAGAAATTCCTCGAATAAGGTATGTTGAATGTATAGCAGTTAGCTTTTCTAGATCTATATGGACCTGTTATTGATATCCTTAGACGAAAACTTCCTCTGCATCCCTGGGAGATGGTAATAACCAACCTCGGCCGCCCATTCTTTTATAACGCTGAGACTGCGACTTCACACTGGATTGGTCCACCGGATGTCCAAGCCTGCGCAGAAGGCCTTCCACGTGAAGAACTCATTCTTTTGATCGCAAGATGTCGCGGGCTTAAGAGTGAATTCCGCAAGAAGCCATCTGGAGTAAAGGGTAAACAAAAGACGGACTCGACCGAAAAATTGGAATCAACGAAGGACCCACAGGTACCGGTTGAAGATGATGAAATGGATGATGCAATGCTTTTAAATGAAATGGAAAAGGAGGGGACTAAAGAAATAGGGTTCATTCCGCAGAGAAAAGTGGAGTCTGAAGAAGAGTATACATCTGGAGAAGAAGAGTCAGATGAAGACGATGACGAT
Source organism: Babjevia anomala (assembly GCA_030580435.1). Taxonomy (NCBI): domain Eukaryota; kingdom Fungi; phylum Ascomycota; class Lipomycetes; order Lipomycetales; family Lipomycetaceae; genus Babjevia; species Babjevia anomala. The sequence continues at coordinate 193,717 of JAKTSW010000016.1, read as the reverse complement.
GAGGAAGACTACGATGAAGCGCAGGAAAGACTGGCAGAGTACAACGAGGCTGATATCGAATGGCAGATCCAGGCTATGATGGCCGAGAATGGTGATATCATGGATGACAATGTTAGCGAGGAGGAGGAAGTTTCTGCTGCTGACCTTGTTACTACATTCAAAATCATGCTGGAGGATTCTAATTGTAACCCTTATTCGCCGTGGGAAAAAGAAATGACGAAGCTTGTTACTGATCCACGATACGTCTTGCTCGGGTCTAACGCGGACAGAAAAGTTGCCTTCGAGGACTGGGCGAAAGGCAAGATTTCAATATTGAAGAAGGAGAAGGCTAATGAAGTGAAGACCGATCCCAGAGATCTATTTTTGGATTTTCTACGACAATATGCCACTCCAAAATTATTTTATCAAGAATTTAAAAGAAAGTGCAGAAAAGAGCCAGGTTTCAAAGACTCAAAATTAATGGATAGAGAGAAAGAGAAGATGTATCGCGAATTCATTGATGGTAACTAATTTTTTTCTTTTATTAATGTGCTCTTATAAAAGACACTTAATTGGTAGCTACTAATTGATTTGTAGGTTTAAAAAAGAGTAAGAAATCGTAAATATGTATACTATGTACAAATAGAACTAGACTTTAACGCCCATATGAATGGCCGCAATTCCAAAGCTAAGATTCTCATAACCTCTGCCCGCAAGTGTAAACCCTGCATCACGAATCATACTAGCGAATTTTTCCTGTGGCGGAAATTTAGCAATGCTCTCGACGAGGTATTGATACGAATCTCTATCATTCGCTATCAACTGGCCCATTACGGGAAGCACATTAAACGAGTACTCTCTGTAAATTGTGCTAAAGACGGGCAAATTGACTTGGCTAAACTCTAGACAAGCAAACACACCTCCCTTCTTCAAAACTCGATGCGCAGTCTTTAGCGCTGCTGGAATGTTTGTAAAGTTTCGAATTCCAAATGCGACCGTGTACAGATCCTGGCTCTCGTCCGCTACTGCGTCTAAGACTTCCGCATTCTGAACCATGAACGAAATTCTTCTGTTCTCAATATCAGGGGAAACAAATCCGTACTTTCCTAGTTCTCTGCACCTTTTTTCGCCCTCCGCCAACATTTCAGGATTGATATCTGCAATCAAAACTTTACTTTCGCGGTCGCCATGCTTGGAAGCCGCCCAGTCAAGCATTCGAAATGCTATGTCTCCTGTGCCCCCAGCAACATCTAATATCTGCAGAGGCTCACCACCAGGACGGCGGCCAGGATCAAGACGTGAAACAAAACGATCTTTCCAAAGACGATGAATTCCCAGCGACATAACATCATTCATGGTGTCATAGCTTGAGGCCACAGAAGAAAATACTCCTTTAACTGCATTTCAGATATACATTAGCAATCCACATTTAATTTTTGTCCATTAAATACGGCGCGTTTTTGTGGCTTTAAACTTACCCAAATGCTCTTTCTGATCTTCAGGCACTTCTCGAAATCCAAAGTGGGTTGTTCTAGGCGACTCGTTCTGAACCTTGCTTGAAGTTTTCAGGGATCGTCTAGCACTACCAGCCAGAGCGCATGGTACTCGTGAGCGTTGTAGAGTGCTGGCAATACGAGGTAGACCTGCGACCATCTTCACGTAGTGTTGTTTGTTAAGGAGTTTTAGACGATGGGAGAACAGTTAAATTGGATGATGTTTGCTGGGGGGCTTCCATGGTAGTACGTACCACTCAATTGCGGAAAGTCGTACAGTAAACAGTTACGAGACAACATTTTCGCTAAAAATCAATATGAACTCAATAATTCGCATTATACAAGCCGACTTTGCAACCAAAACTTTTTGTTGACGGAATGGCTACAGCCGATCATATAAGCAAAGACAAGGTCACCAAAATGCTCCTGGTACAATATATGTAAATTCCCAGTAAGGACGTACCTAGTAGTTTACAGAAATTACGCCTGGTAATAATATAGATGTGCAATGGCGAATTTTAGATTCCCAAAATAATTATACAAAATATAAATCAAAATATAGGGTACTGAATTGAAAGCATCCTTTGCGGTTAAAAATTTCAGCCACCCTTCCGTTCGCCGATATTCAACCGCTTTCGCTCCCCCTCCAGCACTTTTTTCACCCTTGCGAGTGCCGCATTTGCTGGTCCTCGACATGAATCAGCCGTATAAGGCGGCTCGATGCGGATCTCGTCCATCACGACAATTTTCTGCGCATCCCATCTGCAGGGCAAGGTGCGCACAAGAGCGTCAAAAATCTCTTGTGCTTCCGCAGAAACGCCTACTCCTCTATGAGCCAATTGCTTATTAGTCGCTTTGATTGCATTATTTTCCTTTTGAATGACATTTTGTAATTGAACAGGGACAATGAAAGGATACGCTTTGCTATACGGACCTTGTTTGCTATTGTTGTTTGATGATCCGGTCTCCTTCGCACCTTCTACAGGACTGCTGATATCGTCTTCTTCGGTCGTACTCATCGAAGGAGCCTTCTTCGAAGCAGCGATTGATCTAATGAAAGACATCTTGAGAATTCGAAAATTTTTGAGATCCTTTGATCCACTAGCTGCGTCCTTCATGAGTGTCATAGTCTCCGTCATTGTGCAATAGGAGAACACGGTTCCGGTCACTACATCGTCCAAGATCGTCGTAACTTTGACCTCCACACCCAAAAGCCAGTCCAAACTCGAAGGTTGAGGAAACTGAGACGCAGTTGATGTTGGAACGTTAGCAGGAGAGCCAGATTTGGGTGACTGCTGGTGCTGGATAGTACGTCTGTCCATCTTCAAGTCTATGCTCACAACGTCTTGGTTAGTCATCTGGTATAATATATGGTAAATCTCATCAATACGAAATTAATGCACTGCCACAAAGTATAACATTATCGACAAACGTTCTGGTGTGCTTCCAAACAACGAGAAACGGAGACCAGTAGCTAAAAAAAGATCGCTCAAATGTACCTGTGGAGTTCTGCATCAACAGATCTAGAACAGTGGCATGAACAGACACACCGACAATGTGATTCGGCGCAGCAAGTGAAGATGAATAAGGAGAGGAAAAGGCTTGGATAAAGCCAAAAAGAATGCAATATGCAAAAGAAGCAGTTAAGGTCTGGCAAAGATGGCTCACAAGAAACACTCGAGGAAGAAATTTGAGGTCGCGCGAGGTCGATGGGCATGAACATCTAGGTGACCGAGGGGTGTCGAATCTGTGACGCGTGACATCGATGTCCGCGACCTTCATCTCCCAACCTCATACATAGTAAATTTAACTGGCCAAGTTTTTTTTGACAGAAATTTCGCAAAAGGAGATGAACGATTACAGCGATGTGATGCCGACAGGCTTCGGCAAGCAGAAGGTGAAAGTAGATCTTGAAGCTCTTTATGTGCGTGCGGCAAGAAAGGACTTTCTTGATCGACAGCGGCGGAAAGACGCCGCCAAAGATTCCAGTTCGTCGGACAACGATAAATCAGATGACGACTCGGATGATGATGCAGATGACTTAGACTCTTTTCCAATATCGCACGAAATCATACTAAAAAATCATACGAAGACTGTCTCAGCGGTCTGTTTCGATCCGGCTGGGACCCGACTGGTTACAGGGTCGTTTGACTATGATGTCAACTTCTATGACTTTGCTGGAATGGATTCGACAACTCTTGCTCCATTTCGCACAATAGAGCCAGTCGAGGCTCATCACATTCATAGTCTAGAATTCTCTAATACGGGAGAAAATATTCTCGTGATTCCAGCTTCCAGCCAGGCCAAGCTGTTTACTCGCGACGGTGGAGAGATAGTAGAATATGTGCGTGGAGACATGTATCTCAGAGATATGAATAACACAGATGGCCATGTGGCTGAGATTACATCTGGGGCATGGCATCCTACTGATAAAGAATTATTTGCAACTGGAAGTCTCGACTCCACGATCAGAATTTGGGACGCTAACATTAGACGCAAGCAAAAGAACGTGATAGTAGTGAAGTCGAAGACTGCAAAAGGAGCCAAGACAAGAGTTACTGCGATTCAATGGGCTCCCGACGGCAAGCAGATTGTAGGAGCCATGACAGACGGGTGTATTTCGATATGGAATTCATATGGTCCATATAATAGACCTATTTTGTCGGTTCAACATACGCAGGAAGAAGAATGGATTTCTGACGTTAAATATCTCGATGCTAACACATTAGTTACTCGATCCGATAATTCTTTGAAACTATGGGACACACGTAACTTCAAATCACCGATACTTGTCCGTACTGGACTTACAAACTCAATACAGGAATCAAATATATCAGTTTCTCCCGACGGGCGATTCCTTGCTCTTGGGACTTCGGTTACATCATCAAAACAAGGCGAATTGCACATTGTGGACAAATCCGACCTTAGCACAATAACAACGCTTTCTTTCCCTCTCGCTGTTGCGAAAGATCCTCCAAAGAATGCAAACATTGATGTACAGCCGAATCAGCAGCAACTGTCGGTGGTGAACACTCAGTGGCACTCGAAATTAAACCAAATTGCTGTTGGTCTATCGACAGGCCATGTCCATCTTTTGTTCTCACCCTCAGTTTCTGACCGAGGTGCTAAGTTGGTAATCGAAAAAGCTCCTAAAGCTAGGCATATTGATGATAATATTACTGCGGATATAGATATTGGTGCGGCCGCTCTGATGGCTGAGCGAATTTCTGGTGGTGGTCGTGGTGGGACTGGTGGTGGGAGTCTCTCTGATGACAGTCAGCTCACGGCCGCCCAAAGGGCATCTCGAGCAAGAAAGGACCCAATCAAATCGCATAGACCTGAAATGCCTTATAACGGTATTTGGGCTAGGAATAATCCCGATCGAGAACATGTAGAAAAAAATATTGCCCTGAGTGGAATGCGCAACGAAGATCCCAGAGAGGCGCTACTAAAATATGCCAAGGTTGCAGAAGAAGATCCAATGTTTTTCAAAATCTACGAGAAAACGCAGCCAAAAAAGCTATTATCACCGATGTCAGAAGACGAAGACAAAAACGAGGAGCCGTCAAAGAAGAGGCAAAAGGGTTTCAAAAAGGCATTCAGGTAGGTGAAAGTGGAATCAACAAAATGTCATATAGTATCTATCGTAGCCATAATATACAGTTGTACGAATACAGATCCGAATCTAATTCCCTTAATCACTATTTTTCAACTATCGGTGAACGCTGTGACTGTTGCGACTTATCAGCAGTGCTTGCTGATCCCAATCCCCATATTTGCCCTAGATGCGCCTCTTCGGATCCATCAGTGAAGAACATTTTTCTTAACTCAAAAAAGCACGAGCTTGTTAACAGACTTTCGCTTCCTGCTTGATTGACTGGTCCAACTCGCAGCACATGTAACTCGTCGGCTAGATCCTGTAAGCCACCTTTCAAGGATTTGACTGATTTGGTTAAGAATTTGATATCATAAAATGAGGGGAAAAAGATTTTCATCAATGCTAGAAAGTCTTCCTCTTCTGCAGGAAGGGGGGTCGAGATCATGAGCGAGATCAAATATCCGAAGTCATAGCCACTGCAGAATCATGAGTCAAACAATCAGAAGCAAGAATAAACTCGAGATTCTAAAATCTAGTAATAGTATAAAAAAATACCTATGAAAGCTAATCCACCGGACGTTATCTTCAAGTACGAAACCACTGCTGATTAGAAGCTCGCCAAAAACAGATATATCGATTCCAAATTCCTCATGCTTCTTAAAATCAATGCCGCTCCTTGTAAGAAGGTCCACCGACTCAGCGGAATACATGTCTTCTCTAATACGGTATTAGCACTTATTACTTGAAAAAAGAGAATTACTCAACTATACCCCAAGCTGAATCTGAAATTGAACTGCCAAGTACTGGGTAATCCCTCTGGATGATTTCCTTGCTCATCTGCAAAAGTGATTCCCAGTTGTATCATTTTGAGCAGATCAGCGTTACATCTGAGTGTTTGATAATGATAGTCCGAAGTGCTTTTGAACTGTCCGATTGGTCGCGCCACTATTCCTGGAAACTCCGTATCCATCGATAGATAGTTGTATCTGTCCACAAGCTCTCTGAGCACCACCATTTCGCTTTCCAGATTTGTTTTCCACACCTCTCTAATTGCTTGTCCACCTATAGAAAGAGACACACCACCACCAAGTATTCCGGTTCCAGGAGTAGCAGGTCCGGTTCCTGCTGATCCAACCTGTGGTGATAATCCGGTAAAATTTTGTTGTATGTGCAATTGTTGCTGCATTCCTATGCCATGCTGCTGTTGGACTTGAACGCCACTCTGAGATTGAACCTGCGACTGCGCACCGCCTTGCGATGGAAATCCAAGATGACTGCTACCTGCTGGCCCAATTCCAGGGAATACGAGATTGGATGACGAAAACCGCGCCGACGAAAGCGGCGGAGTGGGAAGCTGCGGTTGTTGTATTGAGGCCGGCATCCACTGCAAGAAGATTATGTCTGACGACAAGAAGTGGCTTTTCTGAGCCTGACTAGAAACCTAAGTGATTCAGGATACAATTGCACTAGCACAGTCATAAAAGAAAGAAAGGATATTACAGTATGCAGTGTTTGTGAAATTGAGATCAAATAAATGAAAGGGCTATATTTTGGTGATTCAAACTCAACTTTAGTGGTTTCCCGGTTAGCAGGGTGACATTTGATGTTAGATCATCGCGTTCGTCACACAATGCTAGTTTTTCTGCGGAGGAGCCAATCATGACCGACGAATACAGGATTCTTGCTTCACCTTTCGTCCTCAGTACACTTTCAAAAGCTCGCACTTCCTTGTTTAACAGCAATTAAACTGCTCCAGTCAATTTTGCTTTATAATCATTCAGATGGCTGCTCCAATTAAAGATCCTTGGGAACGTAGGTATGCTTTTGCCTTCAATGGTTTTTTTTTTTACCAAAGAAAGTCACTTTCAAACATAGAGGTCTTTCGCAGGTTCGCCATTCAGACGAATTCAACGATATCTAATTTATACAGAGAATCGTGGAGATACACAGGCCAATTCTCAAGAGCTGCTCGGTTTAGAAAAATGTTTCCTGGTATGGGACTAGGTACAGCAGCTTTCGCGGTCTATCTCGTTGCCGATACATTCATTCCCAGCAAGCATTGATTTTCTTTACGGCATGATACATTCAGACTAGCATTAAAAACAACGTAACCGATCGAAAAGTAGGTACTATTGGTTAAAACGCATGTGGTAATTTTTTAATAGAAGGGTCCGGCCTTTGGAATTGCTTGCCTTGCTGGTGACGCAGGCATGTGGCGACGAACGCAACAAAATTTAAAGAATATTATAATATTGACTCTAGTTTGTATATAAAACATTGTTAGAATTAATCAATAAGCCAGATTATCCTATGCAAAGCAATCTTATCTTATTTCACCTCAGGCGATTACCCATAATCGAAATATAGTTGCGGGATGCGCTTGTTTTCATGAAATGGTAGATAAATATGAACAGCAATTGCGGCGATGAAAACTGTAAATGATGAAGCTCATAATGAAAGAATTAAATAAATATATGTGAAATAGAGATGCAATCATAATCTCATTAAAAGGACGATGCATGAAATCCTTAGGCATTAAGTGAAACGTCGCTATTTTCAGATGCGTTAGTTCTCGACTGATGCAAGGGAAGCATTGAAGGATCCGTAACTATCTCGTTCTTTCGGCTTTTATGATTTCGTTGTCGACTACGTCTTCGCACTCTATCTCTGACAACGGAGTCGACAATCAATCCCATTCCTGCCGAGCCAGGTATATAAGTACGAGATTGTGTGCCAGGTGACATCAGGCCTCCGTCTAATACAGCAAGTGCATCACGCAACGCCATATCACCTTGAGACTGCATCAATCTGGCCCGCTCGCTATTACCAACAGGTGCCTCAGCTATGGCTTTGCCCGCGTGGTTAATGTTCTCATCATGGTCCCCAAAATCCCGATCACTGCCATCTTCATCATAATCGTCTATCTGAACAAGTCCACTAGCAATGCTATCGCGAGTGTTCAGTTTCTTAAGTAAAGGCCGCCCACGGTATCGCTCACGTAGCGTCTCTGCAGCATCGCCAATTTCTTCAGCATCTGGCTCCTCGTCGTAGAACGATGATGGTGTTCTTGTACCTGAAGATCGATCGAGGTTTACAGATGCGATAGTTGTGAAGAACTCATCATTCTGGTCCCGAATATGTGAATTGGTTGCACCATATTTTGATTTGGAGTGGCTGCGTTTTGACGACTTGTCAGCGGCTTTCGCCGACTTGGGCGTTGAAGTAATGAGCCACACGCCGATAAAAGTAAGAACGCACCCGGAAACAAAAAGAATAAGACGCTTGACTGTAGCATTCTTAAAGTCTTGATATAGAATGGCGGATCCGATAATTACAGAAAGCGTGAAAAAGACAAAATGTGTAGGTATGACTTTAGTAGAGGGGAAGCGCTGCAGAGCTCGGCTGAGATACTTCACTTGCATAACTGCTGACAATATCAGGACAGTTAGTATTGGATAGGTAATAGGATATGTGACTACCCTATATAGATTGAGCGTTAGCAAGCTGCTAAAAGCTTTTGTGCTCAAAGCTGTATATCCTCCGAATAATGCTACCAACGAGATATCGACCACCAAGAATCTGCCCTTATGCTTACTGCTAGCTATAGCCAGCACCATTATCGCGGTGAGTGTGACTGCAGCGTAGATTTCAAAGTCAAGTTGGGAAATTGCTTGGACGATATTTTGCGGGCTCAGTGCAATGTTATCCTGCCCAGTCGTGGAGGAGGAGATAACTACTGTCACTGCTCCAGCCACGGCTGTAATGACACCCATTAGATCTCTCAACCTGAATACCTCGTGGAAAAATATCGGAGCTACAATGACATTCGAAATAAGTGCCACAACACCCAGAGGAGACACGATCGACGCCGGCGCAAAGCCATATGCCAAAAAATTGCCGATCTCTCCAAATCCCATCAAACAAATACCCAGCCACCAATATCCATCTTTCAGATACGCAGGTAGCTTTTCAGTCTGTTCTGACGTGTCGATAGTATCAACTGATTTCGAAGGAGAGGCGAACACATCTCTGGACGACTCGGTCGACGGCCATCGATTGGTCTCGTCGTCGTCTAAAAAGTACCCTCTGACAGGTTCGTTCTGTCCTTCGCCAACCAATTGTATATCTTCCTCGTCATCTTGGACCTCGGCACCGTTATGCGTGATATTAGCTGCTTCAGCGTCATCGTGGTGCAGTTTATTTCCATCTTGTGCATCTTTTATCCGCTGAAGTCGTAGATGAGCAAACCGCTGCAGATTTAGTGCGATAGAGATGATTACATTACCGACTATCGCCGTAAGCATCCCTATTAATGGCGAGGTCCTACGCTGTTCCGAAGTATCCATGACGTGTTATATGCAGTGTGCTATAGTTCTTGCTGGTTGTGGATGATAGGTTGTAGATTTGCGCCAGCCGGAAATACTTCTATCTAGATGAAGCAATCGCCTATCAATATCCACTCACACAGCCCATATAACGTAGAAAGACTTTGTAGATGACCGACTGCGTGAGCTTCAAAACTGAAGAAAGTTATGAACAAATGTCCAAATTAACTCGGTTGCGAAGTTTAAAACTTGTGTTACTCTTTAAATGTGGGACCCACTGGAGCGTGGAGACGAAGTTTCATGTTTATTCCGAAGACTTAGCCGAAATAGATTCAATTTGGCTGAGCACGAACGTCAAAATTAAATTAAGGCTAGTTGAATTTATTATCACAGACCGCAAATGCAAATGAATACATTTTTGACTTGATCACAAGAGAGAGATGTCAGAAGTCGAGTTTCTATATCATATTTTATTTATTTTATTCTCTCGTCAATCAAATAAAACATAAACTCAACACCACATACTTTCACTATTGATATAGATTTATTAAGGTAAATAATAATGAAGTGATAACAATAAAACGACATCAAACTCCATTTATGTCACTAGATGTTTCCTTCACGAGACAAATTTAAGGCGATTATATCGAATGAAACCAATGCCAATAGATGCAAACTTTTGTAAGATCGTAAGCGTATATATTATATCTCAGAAAGAAGGTAGACTTTGTGTGCAAGATAAATGTTCTTAAATGAAAACTGAAGTTGAAAGCAGCCACATAAAATGAATTAAGCAGATGAAACCGTAGTATTGGACGCTGCGGAAGAATTATTGTCTTGAACGATAGTCACCTCGCAAGTCTTGTCTTCAGGACCCCTATCTGCAGTAGATGGCTCATGACTTTCCTCATCCGACAATTCATCAGCAGTTGAAGTGGTTTTCTTGGCAGAAAGCATACTCGTCCCAACAGATTCCACATTTTCCGCCAGTTGCTCGTTGCTATATGTCGGTGGTTCTTGAGCTTGCTCACCTGATTGAGATTGCGTACTTACTTCTTCTCCTACTGCTGCTGCCGGAGACTGAGCTTCAAACCCCTGATCTGATTGCTGATCTTGCGGTTCGTCTTGCTGTTCTTGAGGTCCGTCTTGCTGTCTTCTCTCTTCGTCCTCTAGCAGCGAAATTCTGATTGCCTCCATAACCATCATCTCTTCAAGATCAACCATCCGCCTCATCTGTCGCGGTGAAACAGGTTGAGTGCCACTTCCTGCCTGACCTCCTATTGTTACACTACCCCGACTACCGGCCCTATTTGATCTAGTCCCACCAGAAGAAGGGCTTTCTTCATGATGATGACCTCCGCCAAATAGAACTTCAAGCCCTGACGTTCGTCTTCTTGCGCTAGATCCACTACGTTCGCGACCAGATGAAGACTGATCATGCTGTTGAGCCATTATAAATGCAGCTGAATGAAGAGCGGATGCAGCCGCAGCTCTACGTGCAGCATGCGCCCGCACATTCGCGAGTTTGAGAGACCAATCAGGACGGATTCGATCAGTTGTAACCACTTCAGATGCGCTTGCAGGTATCGAGGGTCGGCGTTTCGTCCTAGCTGTTAAAGTTGATGACTGTGCGGACTCGGCTGTCGACCCTAAATTGAGAGAGGACGAGGATGAGGATATTGCAGGCTGCAGTAAGTTAGACAGCCCTTTTGCGATCGAGGAACTCGACGACGAAAAAGACCTTCTAGTCGAATCCTTTGCACCCACACCAGAACGTATTGGAGGTGGTGAATAAGTTACTCCAAAGTTGGATTCGTTGCAATAAGGGCAGGTCGTCGGTTCCGAGATGAGGTTGAACGGCTCTCGCGTTTCAGAAGGAGACGTCGCTGGCGATTCTGGCGGAGATGGAACATGCGGGTCGGCACGTTTAATCTGTACAAAACATTCTGAACAGATTGGTTGGTCACAGCATCTTGTTGAGTTTAGATATCGAGGATAGTAAAGGAAACAAATCGGGCATTCGATAGCCCCTCGGTATAGGATCACTTCTGGCGGTTTTTTATCGACTGTGATAGATCCAGATGAATTCGACGAAAGTGTATTTGTACGAGACCGCACCTTCTTAGGAGAGGCTGAGCCGTGATAGTTCAACGGTGACCGCTGCACGATTAGGGAGGTTGCCGATGCCGATGGATTCTGAGATGCCAAAGACTTCGAATAGACGGACGAATCTACATTTGATTGAGACCGAGCGCGCGAAGCCGGGAGTATTGGCTGCGATCCAGAGGGAGATGGCGGTGCCAATTCAGAAACAGATGCTGGAAGACCCTTAACCGCTGTCAGCAACTGACTATCGGTCCATGACTCCTCATAGTCTGGCAATCCTTTGAAAAACGGAGCCAATTTTCTTTCAATCTTGTTCATGTTAGCCAGCTATCGTTACAGTATAGAAGCATCTTAAACTGCAAATAAAGGAGAGACAATCAGGAAATAAAAAGAACAAAACTCAAAGCCATATCCTATTCTGTAAAAACGACAGAGACAAATTAGAAACAGACCTGCAACTGCTTGACTATCCTGGCCTTGAAATCCTGTGGCCCGGTGTATACGCCTTGAGTCACCAGATATCCACCATCCACCATTTCTGCGGTATTAAAAACATGCTGCAACGACGATTTGACGGCCAAGCCCGAGGAAGATAAACCCGAGTGATGATTTCGCGCTTGTCTGTGTGGAGACAACGATGACGAAGACCCAGAGAGAGATGATGGCAGACGACCTCCGCCAACAGCAAGAGGCTCTGAATACGCGCCTGTGGTGGCAGACGAGTGCCTTCGAGATCTCGACGGCGAAGATATGGATGAAGAGTTGCCGTTGGCATCGAGCCGCTGCTCCTTTGTGGCTGCATTACCCATTCTGTTGCAACGAATGGAGAGGGATGCTGCTATTTATAACTGCTGCTTCTTCCTAAACTTCTGCGACAGCTGCGGCTACAGCTGGGATATTGACAAGGGTACTGATAGAGAGACACCACATGCGGTTTGAACAAATGACGAATTTTTGTAGATGAAAATAGTCAAAGCACTGAATGCTGTTGGTTGCGGATTGCTGACGATGGCACAAAAGCCAAGATGTGTGGGGGAATAATAATTACCCTGACGTCGAATTCGCGGTTGCCGCTCGTCGCCGTGATAAATTTAGGGTTTTTCGAATACGACAGCAACAGTGTTATGGATGATATGCCCGTAGCCGGCAAGCCGCGAACCACCTTTAGAATTATATGGTTTAAAGATCTATTTAAGAGAAAACTGGAGAAAACTAAGTCCTCGAGGCAAACTACTTATAAGTATATAACGGTACAAATAGAAAGAAGGTATCCTGCAATGCGACTTGCGTCTATTAAATTACACTAGTCGATCATCAAATTTCAAGAAAAAATACAGCTGTAGCCGTCATTAAAATAACGAAAGTCATTATAGAGAGACGAAAGAGGACGAAAGAACAATAAAGAAAATTGAAAAACGTAGACGGAGAAACCGCAGAATCACATGAAAATAACAGAACAAGCACGATATTAAAGTATGGAAACGTTATGTCATTAGTGTATATAAAAGACCAAACCAAAATTTCTTTTTAAGCACCAACGCCTAACCCAATTGCAATTCCTAATATTGCAAGTACAAAGAAGCCCGAACCAAGTACTCGAGCAGCAATTTTGTGCCGTCGCGGAACGACGCCGACGACGGAGTCAATTCCTCCCCAGCCTAGGACGATCCACATCGGGGGAAAGCAGATGAACACCGCGATCATTAGCACGGCCGCGGAATCGCTGCACTCGACTTTTGTTCTCGGAATATAAGGAAACTCGAATTCATTGCGAAATATGCGATCGTTGGAAATCGAAAATGGAGGAATCTGAAAATGTCTATCCAAAAAAGCGAGGTCGCGTGATATATTTACCGGCGATAAAAGAAGACCATCCGGATGCTTCTCAGCGCCGTAGTCGACTCCACCAACATCATCGTCCGCTACGTTGGACGGATCTGGTGCTCTTGACGGATGCAGGTCGTAATCGACTGCGGCACCCGGTCTGACAATATGTTGGTGATGCTGTATACGTGCAATTTCACCTCCTGTAGCGTCGTCCCTATCCTCTCTCTTGACGATCGTGGCATACTGTCCCTTTTGCTGCTGTCGTACGATTGTGGATAACGGTGCAAGCGAGTTCATGTAGGGGAACGTGGAGAGTGATAATCCCTCCAGATACACAGGCAGCATCGCCTTTCTCTCATTATGCGCAGATGTCGGGGCATGTTGTCTTAGCAACGGTTGAGAGATGGAGGATCGAAGGCGGCCAGCCTGAGAAGGCGATTTCTCAGAGATAGCCTCTGCTGATCGTGGTTGGATAAATATAGGGAACTGAAGGCTCTGCGACAGCTTTTTACTGCTTCCACCTAGTGATTGTGATCTCCTAAGCAGGCTTCTGTCTGAGCCTTTAGATGGAGAGCCTATTAAGGTTCTGACTCGGTAGACGCAGTCGACGGCTGACTTCGCAGGGTGAACAATGGCTGGTTCCGGTGGCGGCGAAGGTGACCATCCTGACGTTCTGCCTTCAGCTGGGAATTTAAATAGTTGCTGATCTCGCTGTTCATAGTGCAAAGGAAGATCTTGCTCGTCGTCCATACTTTTGTCGGCTAGAGGTTCTTTCTCGCCTTCCGATGGAGTCTTCATGTGCTCCCGATAGTCGTACTCGTCATTGGAGCTGAAACCGGCGGGGCTAGTACTGACGTTTGCTGCTGTGAACGTCGTTCGGTTCTCCTCGCGGCTTTGAAACATACTACTGGTATCTGACTCGTCGATATCTGTATCTTCATAAATATATCCTTGCTGGCTTTCGACTCTGTTCGTTGCGTTAACTGCTCCGAACGGGCTTCCAGGCCCGCTGCTACTGTGAACATGGCCCTCGCTGGAGGTGTCTAGCTCTTCTTCGGACGAGTTGTAATTGCCGTAATAGTTGTTTTGGTAAAAGCCCGGGATCGCAAGATAGCTTCTTCGTTCGAGGCTGTCCAAGGCAACGAGTTCGGTCTCATTTATAATCTCGGTAGGCTGCGCTCTGACTCGACCTGACAGAGCAGGGTTGGCATTCGGATTGGTATTCGCAGCAGCCGCGTACATACCATCTGGGTAATACTGTCCCGGCGGCACGTTTTCTTCGTCCTCGTCAGTTTGTTCGTCACTCATGTAGGCCATGCCGGGATGCTCTATCATAAAGATGTCGTCTGGTTGTGTGACAACGACGTCGCTGGACTCGTCCATATCGACTGCATCGTCCTCTCCGACGACACGTACGACCGCGTCGACGATGCCACTGTTCGATGACGCGAACGACGCATACGAGTACCCTCGAGTAGACGGCGACGACACGACCCTTGGCCTGCTCTGGCCGAGCATACTGCTGCCTGAGTATCTGTTGTGCTCGTTTCTTGGCGAGTACTGCGAACGCCCACGCAGCGGCCATTTCGTGGGAGTGGTTATTGGCGAAGACGACGTCCGCTGTAGATGCGGTCTGCCTTGCTGCGATTCGGTCGAATACGTCGACATCGGCCGCGACAGCTTAGCATGCATCTCGAACAGTAGCGGCGGCGTTTTCGTGAGCTTTGAAGCCGGAGAGCCTGACTTAGCTGGAGACGTGTTTTTTGAATACATTGCCATATCTTATCGGTTCAGATTCGCATGATCTAATGTTCTCGAAACGCGAAATCGGACGAGCAACAAGTACCTATGATAACGATACCGTAAATCCAGTAATTAGAATACTGTGAAAATACTGTGAAAACTTGCGAAAGCAAAAGAAACACTATACGGAAAATGACTTCCGAGTAGTGAAGTTCTGCGAGATTTTGGTTTGACCGCTTTGACGCTAATATGGGAAACCAAAACAAATAAAACGCGGCTAGCGGCGTTCAGTTCACGTTCTTATTCCTTTTCGCCTTCAACTGTACGCTTTCTGCTCCTTGAAATTGCTCAACCGTACATGCAAGGCTCCCTAGATCTGTTCTAAAGACTCCCAAACGTACAGGAATGGCTCAAGGTCATCTTAATAGTGCGGACCGGCCAAAGCCAGTTGTAAAACTGGACGTAGCATGCGAAAAAAACAATTCCGCCTCTTGTGGAAGAATGTTTATCTGCTGCCTGATCCAGGCATGTGCATATGTGCGCAGCAAGCGCAGCATTTAAGCCGAGAACCTGTTCGCGATGGCGACGGATTTCGAACGCGCCTCGACTGCATCTACGTATCTATGTATTTATCATCTTGTATAGCTCTGTCTATAGAGAATGCCTTATATGCAGGAATATCGTGAGACCGTGGAACCGTGAGACCGTGACATCTCGTCAGCTCGTCAGCATATCGCATACACGGTTTCCGCGAAACTGCATTGCAAGAATGTTAGACTGCAGACGCTGCGCGGATTAGCTCATTTCCCAACAGTCGCAGTAACCACATCGTAATACGCCGATGGCTTCTCTCGGATTACTACCGCGTAGCAGGGCCAGGACGCGTTAAAACAGGCCGGACAGTTCGTGCTCGCCCTCGGTGTTGCTGGTCAGGACACGGTATTCATGGCATAAATGCACAATTCCGTAAGCATGCACACCAACTAAAGCCGGGTAATGCACGAAGCAATGGTTGGCCTTTTGGCAGAGGTAGTAGCATCGCAAAGGCACACTCTTTCTTATCGAGCAATCTCTGCTAAACCATCATCGCTGTTCTTGTCCCTTAGAATCGAATATATAGAATTTACGCTTGTTATTTACATAGTATCACGTAAACAATTTTGAGATTTGCAGCAATGGACGGACCCAGTTCTGATACGACGCCGTTTACTGCGGTGGCAGCGCAGACGACTGTTCTTGCTCAGGTGAGTGCCACGATCGGAGAAAATTGCAATTCTGCGGGAGTGAGCGATGAATGCTGATTGAACTTCTTATTTAAATGAATAGCGCTATCAATTCTACCTGGACCAGTCGACGCCGTTTGTGTTTTATCGATGGGTGGGGTTGGCCACGTTGATGTTTTTATTTATGGTCCGGATTGTGCTGGCGCAGGGATGGTACATTGTATGCTATTCGCTGGCCATTTATCTGTTGAATTTGTTTTTGGCGTTTTTGCAGCCCAAGTTTGACCCAAGCATGGAGCAGGAGCTGCGGGAGCAGGACTCCGAAGAGGGAAACGCCGGCGGCGAGTTGCCCATAAAAGCTGACGAGGAGTTCCGGCCGTTTATTCGAAGATTGCCAGAGTTCAAATTCTGGTATTCGGCGGCCAAGGCCACAACGATTGCTTTTGTGTGCACATGGTTTTCTATCTTTGACATTCCAGGTATGTTTTGCAAAGAAGTGAATGTGGTGCATGAGGAGAGCAGTGCACTAACTAAGAACAGTGTTTTGGCCTATTCTACTTATCTACTTTTGCGTGCTGTTCGCGATCACCATGCGACGACAGATTCAGCACATGATGAAGTACAGATATCTTCCGTTTGACCTCGGCAAGGTCAGATACGCTCGCCGCAACAACTAGTGTAATTACTGTATACGACGCACGGCAAGAAACAATTGGCGGGAAATACCGAAGCTCAACAGGACATTCTGGAAGCCAGAAAGGTTGAATCGGAAGAAGACAATGCAAAAAGGTATGCTAGGTAAAGACGTAGACATAATAGCGGACAGCATGTACCTCTTACGTCTTCGCCAAGAGCGTGACATATATGGATGTGTGTGTATATATAATTTGCATTTGTTTAATAAGCGTTTAATCTACATGTGCGCAAACTTTCCAATGTGATCTATGAGCGTGCCCATTCAATATACGGGGGAAGTAATGAAAATATTAGTGAAAAAAGTATAGATGATGATTATTTATGTTCAATTATTAGATTGTATGTACAAGAACGTGTAAGGTCTAAGCCGTCGTTAAATAACCAATATCCCAATGCCATGAGCGCCTAAATTCCTGAAGATAGAAGTATGTACAGAAAATGCAATGTCTACTGTTGAAAATATTTACGCTAGCAGCGCGTGCAAGTTGCAACCGATAACAACCTTTCGAGGGTGCTCAGGTGCATGCAAAAGAATCACTGGAGATTCTGGTTTGGACTGCTCGTCCTCGTCTTCCTCATCCTCTGATGAAGAAGAGGAAATGTGCATGAGCTGAGGGAGACCACTGGTGTCATCTTCTTCAGAGATGTCAGAGAAGAAGATGCCAGAGTCGTGCGAGATACAGTCATCCTGATGCGACGAGACACGCGTCAGCAGAGGGAACATATCATCAATATCTTCCGCGATCGAATCGTCTTCCCATTTGAAAATGTTCGCATGCTCGTATAGAGTTAGGTCGCTCTCGTCGTCAGAGTATTCTTCGCCGTCAGAGTCAGAGTAGGAGTCGGACTCGGACTCGTACTCACATTCTGACTCAGCGATCGTCTCGCATACGTTGTCGTGCTGAGGACCCCTGTATTTTGGGCGTTGAGGGGGTAACAAGAACGAGACCGATCGCGCCGACCACGACTCATGTGAGAAAGTCACAGCGCCGCCGTGCTCCTGAGTCTGTTGCTTTTGAGGCATCTCCATCAACATGTTGTTTCGGAACTCCATCAGCGACTTGAACGCTTCTTCCTCATCCGACTCTTCGTCAGACGAGGAGCACGAGGCCGAATCGTCGTCGTCGTCGTCATCGTAGCTAACGCCCAGTTCCCCTACATCCTCGTCTTCCTCGTCTTCTTGAAAAACCTCTTTCGACTCGAACTGCACATCGCCGTGCTGACTCTGCCATCGAACTCTTTCCTTTTCCTCGTGCGCTCTCTCCGACTCGGTCGGCATGTATGTTTTCTCTGCCTTCAGCGACTCGATAACGTTATCGAGCAGCACTGAGTGCGATAGCACGATCCGCAGATCGTAGTTCTGCTTGTTGATCTCCCGCGACAGCTTCATGCGGACCTGTGACACCAGTCTATAAGAGTCAATCGGCTCCATCGTGGCCATCATTTTGTGTAAGTATTGTTAAAATGCTGATTATTGAGTGTAACTATGTTTGCTTGTGTTTCTGTGTTTTTCTGTCTGAATCCCTTGGAACTCGGCCAGTATGCCAAACTATACAATACACAGGGCTTAGTTAACGCGACAATGGTGACTTTCAAGAAAAAATTGCAGCAGATCCGCAATATAAAGTATACCGACGAATCAGTATTAAGTATAATCGTTCTAAAAAAAAAGCAAGCAAGCCGTAGGTGTCTGACGGCGGAACCGTTAACGGCTCGTCCGGAATTTGGCGTTAGTGAGCCATACTGTATCCGGTCATCGGCCGGAACCCGTTGCGGCGACTGTTACGACATCCACCACCGGCCCGCTGTGCGATCGTTCCTCCGGCGGCTCGAACGGTCACGGCATTACGAGCCACGTCGCCATCACGATGTCAGCCCAAAACGGCAGTATTTAGCCGAGTTCACCATCCTATGTGGCGCTTTCAGCGCGTCGTTCTCAGCATTCCGCACGCGTTGCCAAATACGGCGTGGCGCATAGTGGCGGCCGCTTCGCATCAGTCCGCTCGTCATTCGTCCGCAGGTCATTCGTTCGCAGTTTGGCTTAACGCCGCGACAACCCGAGCCGAGTTGCCTGCCATTGTTACCCTGTTCGGAATGCTGCATTTGGCTGTCTCCTCATTACTCAGTAAACGCCGAGCTCCGACCGGCTAGCTGCTCGAGTCCACCGGCTGACAGCGTTCGAGGTGCCTCCAGCCGCGCTGTTAGCATTGCCCCGTCTCTTACAGGCGCTTTGCGAGGAGCGAACTGCAGATGGTGAGAGGAGGAACGCAAATAATGTGTTTACCTAAGCTTGCAGGTCGTCATGACATAATCGGCTCGGTACGAGTACGGCAAGTCATTACTTATAGGTGCGATTCGGCGCAGATTCTATAACACCACCACGAGGCGCTTGGAGATCTCTGCCTGTTTCGAGACGGACCTTAATTCACTGCGCAGTGTAGTCAATACTTTACGCTGTAAAGATGGCGTGGAGTGATAATACAGTTCTACTTTAGTAATACATCTACTTCAGTATCGTTTCGATGCTCCTCGCTGTGGACGATCAGCGATTCCGGAGACCGTTCGACCGTTCGCCACAGGGCCAGGCAGCATCTACGCCAAAGAATGACTGAGTCGAATTCCTTGGGCTGTCGAATGCCTTGAGATGCCTTGAGCTAACGACGGGCCTGAATTCGTCAGACCAATCGAGTATACAGTTGTAGACTATCCTCCACGCTCCACGCTCCATAATGGCGCTTGTATCGCCGTCAAAATCTCAAAACATGTCTGCAGCAAGTCTCATCGTCCTCTCACTCTCGCAATGGGCACAAATTAGAACTGACTTGAGTTGAAGCCGACCCGGGGCCTCATTTCGTGATATGTGCGCATCATGTGCCGGTTACGGCATATGTGCAGCACCGACAGCGCATTGCTGCTTGCTTCCGTCGCCGGGGCAACAGTGCTGTATTTGCTGTATTTACTGTGAATACGAGCACTAGGCCCATTCAAGTCCACGCAAACAAAACAAGCAATGAACTTTCACGCTCTCCATCGCTTTAGACGTGCTTCAGGAAAACAAACACTGCATCCCGTCTTTTATCCTCGACAATTCGCCAACTCGACTTCGGCGTGATCTCGTCTGTCTGTCTATATTCTTGTGTTATTCTGCTAGACTCGTGCTGTTGCTTTGTTTTTGCTCTTTTTCAATTTTTTCAGTTAAAGCTGCCTTTCCCGACAGTGCCATTCACCTTGGAAGCGGCACTTAAGAGTCCCTTGGACATTGAGGACCTTCAGTGAACATTCGTTGACATTCGCTGAAAGTTGCGTTGCATTTGCCTTGCGCGACGTTCCACTTCGCCTGTTTGCATTCGTTCAAGCTATTGAAGCTGTGTAGATGAACTTCTAGTGTTTGACTTGCTTTGTCACCACATCAACATCGCCTAGCAGCGTCTACATCTATTCTCGCGTAACTCGCTTTTCACCGCATCGCGTCGACATAATGGAAAGAGTAAGTGATATACCTTGTTTGCATGCCATCTGATGTGTGTGACTAATGCTGTGTAGCCGCGGTCCCGTCAACATCTAAAGGTCAAACAGGACGAGAACGCAATGGCCCGACAGGCTAAGAGCCTGAAACCGACAATCAATCCCTCGGTAGCCGCTGCTGTGGCCACCGTTGCAGTTAGCAACCCAGCTGGCCTAAGAGCCGGCCCTAAACGAGTCGTCCTTGGAGATGTCAGCAACGCGGTCCAGAGATCGCAGAGTGGCCTCGCAGACGGAAAAAAGCTGGCACACAAATCGTCGCGATCCCAGCTCCCGAAAGCAAGCGCGCAACCGCAGTCACAATCTCCCCAGCAGGGAACATTCTCCAGCGACACGACTGCCACCGGACCCCCTCAGAGATTCCCTTCCTCAACGCATGTCCGGTCGTACGCTGTGCTGGACGACCTGGCAGAGTACGTCAGTGCTAATGAGAGCGACTCGTATCTAGGCGTTGCGAAACCCCACGAATCCACAAAAATCATCCACGAAGATGATGAGGAAATGATCCTAGATGATTGCATTAGCAAAGACGAAACCGACTTGACAGAAACGAACGAGCAGTCCGTCACAAACCCTGGCGCGCTCTTCCCAATCACGACGTCAGCCACTAGACGAGAGTACGAGCTCGCGGTAGCACAGTTCCAAAGGGAAGAGCTCGTGCGATACGAGTCATCAGATGAGGAAGACGAGGATCTCTACGACATTTCAATGGTAGCAGAGTACGGTGACGACATCTTTGAGTATATGCGTGAGCTCGAAAACCGTCTGCGGCCAAACCCAGCGTACATGGACAACCAGACCGAAATCCACTGGTCCATGCGCACCATCCTCGTCGACTGGCTGGTCCAAGTCCACAGCCGTTTCAACCTCCTGCCAGAAACGCTCTTTCTAACAATCAATTACATCGACCGATTCCTATCTTTAAAGGTTGTCTCTCTCGCAAAACTACAACTCGTCGGCGCCACCGCACTCTTCGTGGCAGCAAAATACGAAGAAATCATCTGCCCCTCCGTCAAGGAAATCGTCTACATGGTCGACCATAGTTATACTGTCGAGGAGGTCTTTAAGGCCGAGCGCTTCATGATCGGTCTGCTAGAATTTAACCTCGGATGGCCGGGGCCAATGAGCTTCCTGCGACGAACAAGTAAGGCCGACGACTATGACCTCGAGACGCGTACACTCGCCAAATACATCCTAGAAATCTCCATAATGGACGAGCGATTTGTCGGTGCGCCTCCTAGCTGGTTGGCTGCTGCAGCCCACTGTCTATCAAGGAACATGCTCAGTAAGGGCGACTGGACGGATGCCCACGTCTACTACTCTGGCTACACTCACAATCAGATCAAACCCGCCATGGATCTCCTGCTTGAGTGTTGCAAAGACCCGCAAAGACATCATAACGCGATCTATGAGAAATACAGCGACAGAAAATTTAAGAAGGCCTCCCTATTCGTAGCAGACTGGATGAAGAGTGTCTATGGTGCGCGAAATAACAGATCTATAGACGGCCGCTAGGCCTCCGTCACATTTCCTTATATCTATTCATGTGGTGGTCTTTTTCTGATTTTATTTCTTTTATTTAACAATTATACTGTTTGCTAAGCTTAAAGACTGGCGCGAACTTAATGGCGTGTATTCTGCTACTGGATTTGTTTCGCTTTCACTTCGGGCATCTTGACTCTCCTTATCTTCTCCTTACCGTTATCTCGCGATGCAAGATGGTTTGGTTCTTTCACTCTTCACTAAACTTTTCAGCACTTTCATATTTTCTTTAAGTATTTAATCAGTAATTCTTTCATCTGCTCTTTATTAGCGCTCTGACGTTTACTTTCTTCTACCTTTTCTCTTCTCTCTAGAGAATTTTATCGCAGTTTGATGTCTTTAGCGTATAAATGGGAATCATATTCAATTGAATACAGCAAAAATGTCCCCCTATGGGAATATGTATCGCAGCTTAGCGTTCAAGACCGTCTTTCTAAGCACGAAGCATGCTTACGTCGTTGCTATCGTAACATTGGCAATATTTTTGTTTGTTGATGGACGCGTGTTGTGTCGCGTTACAAACTCAGTGACAGCAGAAACGCTGAATCACAACTCACCTCCAGTTGCGCCCGCTTACCACAGTATCCGCTCAAATATCATCGCATTCAGTGCGTACATTAATCCGACATGCCATCCTAATCTTTTCCGCAAATGGCAGGGTTCAATATATTTTCTCGATTTACAGCTGCTGGCAGCTCCCCTATGAAAGCGGAATCTCTGTCGCCTTCATTGTCTCCACTGACCACATCTCATACAAACGAGAACACAAAGATCACACCGCAGACGCAACTGCATTCCCCAAAACTAAATCTTCAAAATTTCCTGCCAAAGAGCAGTAAGCCATTGTCGACGCCAGCTCCGATTCCTGCACCGGCCAGCTCCTCAACTCCACTGCCTGCCCCGGCACCAGCAACATCGAGCGCGGCTTCAGTAACAACTCTACCAGTAGGCTCGGCTCTTGGAACTCAGCTGCTGCATCAATTGCGACAATCGATTAGCGACGGATCTGCAACTGCTAATATTCTTAAAAACGATGCTACGGACACGAATTCGTATCAACGCTCAGCTGCATTTAAGATTTCCATCGACGCAACTGAATCGGATGACGAGAAGGACCAGAACGACAACCGGCGAAGAAGGTCTTCTAGGGCTATAACTGGCACAAATGCTTCTGCAAATGCTCCTAATGCGATCAAACCCGCCAATATCGAGCTAGATGCCGAAGCGGCAAGCCTAGAGGAGCTGAAGTCGGCTTTACTTTGGCAGGCAAGGGATTTGAGGAAGGAGGTAGGGGGTATGGAAGAGCGCATAAGGAATTTCGAAAATCGTCTTTCTGACCAAGGAAATCATGATACACCAAAAGAGCTTTTCGAAGATACAATGTAAGTTGGTTGCTTGAGCTTTCAGTAAGCTAGGAAGAACAGATACTAATCTGACAGAAAATCATTACTATCGTCCAATGACTATGAAGTGTCATCCTCCATGGCTGCGGAGCATGCGGCACTTGTACATGTAACGACGGAACCACAACTGCCCTATCTTCCAGAAAGATCATTTGACCGCGCCCGTATAGCCATGTTCACGGGACTCGAAATTGATTCGGTTCCAACAAAATTGGAGATCATTACTTTTTCACCTCCCACATCACCTCGCGAAGATGGCGATGATTTTGCAAAGACTATTAGAAAACGAACTCATACTATCTACTGCCGACACTCCGAATGCGGGATATCTCTGGTCATATCGCTTGCAGTCAACGAAACCGACTTGGAAGTCATGAGCTTAGACGTGTCTCGAGATTCCATACAACCCCTGTGGGCGCGCGGGGCAATTACAAAGCTCATGAAACAGATGCCGGAAGGTGACGTTTCACTTTTGCTTTACGGAGTTTCTGATTTAGCAAGGACAGCCATCATCAGAGCCAAGACCTTTGCAAAGCTAGCCACCGAATTTGAACCCATATGTGCAGTTAAGTCATCGTCAGCCTCTTCATCGAGTGCTGGTTCCTCGTCAGATATAGAAGACAGTAGTAATAAAAAGGCGCGGCAGGCTAAAAGACTGAAGTACGAGCAGAAGAGGAATCAAAATACGAAACGCTGGCTGGGCGATAGCAAAGTCGAGTTTGTCTCGCCATCATCAGGGATCAAGTTTGTACTTACTTGGGAGCTCAGCATTGATCCATCTACCGGCGAGGGCAGGAGCACGGTGGACGCCTTTGCCAGTACACCCTCTTATTGTATGTAAAAATACAACTTCTATCGATTCGCTTAATATTATGGCTAACGCATACATGTTTTAGATAACGACATCACTGGAAGTGATAGCTACAAAAAACTTCCGAAAATATTCGGCGACCTGATCAGACGAAAGGGTGTTTTTATAGCAGCGTCGATCCTTCTCAGAAGTATCTTTCAGAACGACTTGCAATAGCTATTTTAGTATGTATCTAAAGGTTTTCGGGCATTCAGGTTTCACAGGGTCAACACTTGCTACGTAGTCCCACTTTACAATTTAGGAGGACTCAACTGTTCGATCTGTAATTTGTATATAACATATATTTCTCCCAATGTGCTCTTTTATTCGTATTAAACACCTAGTATAAACATGTGAAAGCGGACTTTTATTCCATCACATTTATTTCTTCTTGTCGGCAGCATCCTCATCCTTCTGCTTTGCTCTCTTCTCACGAATACCAACATATTTAGCGTTCGAGCGAGCCAATCGGAGAGTGGTATAGGCATTGAATGACTTCTGTTCTTCGGTGATGATGCGAGGCTCAGTCTCAGTAGCAGGTTGGACAACTGGGAAAACAGCGGCAGTCTTCGTCTGCAGGGCCTCCTTGATGGTAGCGGCATCAGAATCACCATTCTTCGGCTTACCAGCCTTACGTGGGAACACGATCAACTTAGACTTGTACTCTTGTAATCTGGCAACGTTGAGCTCAAGACCCTCCTCGGATCGGTTCTGACGACGATGATCGACAGGGATTCCAATGCTGAGAGCAAACTTACGAGGGATACCAGCAGCCTAATTCAAACCTGTTAACTCATATTCACTTCGTTTTTTCAAATGCACATATTGTGAAATATCCGCATGAATCTAGTAAATTCCTTGAACACACCTTCAACTCAGTCAAAGTGAAACCTCGGCCAGCGCGGACCTTTCTGTTGTATCGGATAGTAGGAGCTCTCACAACAGGTCTCAGGAGATCAATTGGGCGGGGCGCAACCAAAGCAGCCTTCTTAGAACGGGCAAGACGACGTCTAACCTTGGATCCAGGTTGGTCGAAGTGTGTTCGAACACGTCTGTCCCATTGCTAAACATATCGTTAGAAGTTGTCCAATCTAGTGTGCTAACAGTTTTGACCGTTCATAGACAACAATGATGTACCTTTCGGAAATGGTTCGAGAGGATAGGATAATTCTTATGAATAGCTAAGAAGAATTAGCATACGTATACAACAGAGAGTAACATGCGATAATAGAAAAAACATACCCATTGCTACAATATAAAACCGTCAAAACTAAAGAAGCGATGTATAATGAAAATACAAACACGATGCTGAAGTTTTGGTGTTCTCTCAGATTTGTGTGTTGCTATCTGTGGGTATGTGATGCTGAGTTTTTCTTGTTTGTGCTATAGGGTTTTGTATGGATTTATTGTCGGCACTTTTGTCAGCCAAGGGCTATGCGTGACTGTTGCAAATTGTGACTGTTTCTGAACCGTCATTTTTCCGTTTCGTAGAAGCCTAGGTTTACACGCCTTCCACAAACACTAAGTCGACAATTTTGAGCCTCCAAAAGTACACAGAAGTCCTCTTTACTACACTTCTAAATTTCACTCTTTATCAACATAATATATCACAAGCACAATGAGTGACAAGAAAGTTATCCAGAGTGTTCAGGTATGTCAATTTATTAACT
Organism: Babjevia anomala; assembly: GCA_030580435.1. NCBI lineage: Eukaryota > Fungi > Ascomycota > Lipomycetes > Lipomycetales > Lipomycetaceae > Babjevia > Babjevia anomala. The sequence goes on along the minus strand of JAKTSW010000016.1, from coordinate 167,740 downwards.
AGTAGTCATACATCAATATTATGTGCTTCAGAAGATATCGTGGATGGCATTGCTTACCCATCGTCTAGACTTTTGGAAAGAAGAAGACGGCCACTGCTGTCGCCTATGCTAAGGTATATTTGCTTCAAATAACACTGTGGTCAACATTCAGTACTGACTTTGAGATTTTAGGCTGGTAAGGGTCTTCTGAAGGTCAATGGATCGCCAATCACTCTAGTTGAGCCCGAGATCCTCCGCTTCAAGGTAATTAGAGGTTATCAACGACAAAATCTGGCTACTGCGGAGCATACGAATATCTAATATTTGATTTAGGTCTACGAGCCCATTTTGATTGTCGGTCTTGACAAGTTCGCCAACATCGATATCCGTGTAAGAGTTACTGGTGGTGGTCATGTTTCCCAGGTTTACGCTATCCGTCAGGCTATTGCCCGTGCCATCGTTGCATACCACCAGAAGTACGTTGATGAGCAATCTAAGAACGAGCTAAAGAAGGCTCTGATAACATACGATCGATCTCTTCTCATTGCCGACTCCAGACAATCGGAGCCCAAGAAGGTATGTTTAATATCCTTCATCAGATCGAATATGTCAGTTTATTAATTAACCTTTTAGTTTGGTGGTCCCGGTGCTCGTGCTCGTTACCAGAAATCCTATCGTTAATCACATCCTCTTATCTCTTTATATATATATTCTATATGTAAAAAATCTATTTGTATAATGTCAATGAAATAAAAGCTATCGGCATTAAGGTTATTAGCCATTTCTTATTTTGTCGTCTATCCATAGTAATCGTAGTGAGAAGATCCGTTATAAGAAATTTCATTATTTGCGTTTGTGTTCTGATTAAAACTTTAGTTGCTATTTTTCCTTGAACGGATTATTGAGTCAATTTTTCTATGTGATCCTACTACCCAATTTTAATTGTTTTGGTACCCCGACTTTTGTCGATAATAGTCACTACGTAATATGCCTGTCAAGATCAGCTTTCGACATAAATGCCTCCACAAACAACTTTGATTCTTAATGACATTCCAGACCGATGTTTACTTGGAATTGACATCCAGTTCTTCACTCCGACCCCTAATTTCCAAGGGACGAAACTGATTCCAGCTGGGTTACACACACTGCATTGGGCGCCGCCAGTTTCGTTCACCCACAGCGATATAAGTATAAGTCGAAACCAAGAGATCGACCCTAATAAAGAGGACGAATTAGGCGACGCTGATGATCTTCCTTCGAACCAAACTGCGGATGAGGATCTAGGTAATATGAACCTGCGTATGGCGACATTTTTCGAAGCCACCGAAGGCGCCGTGATTTCGTTTCGATGGGATGACGCCGTCGAGGAGTTTGTCCGGACCCCCGCATTTTACACTGGTAGGTTTACTAACTGAATGATGCTTTTTCTTGAAGTAATGCTAATAAAGATCAGATGAAGAGTTACAGGCGATTTATCCTCATCTGTTCCGCTATCCAGACTCTACACCTGCCTTCACAGAGCTGACAAGCTCTTTGTCAAGAGAGCTGTTGGAATTACTTCTTCCTGTGTCCTATATGACGCATCAAAGAGCTATCTCTTCTATCACTGCTTCTTCATCTGATTCAATCCTTCTGGACAGCTCATTCAAGAGACCAGATACTTGTCTACCGCAGGACAACTTGTCGAAGAACGATGATGAGGCCTTGCGATTCTTAAGTTTCGATCTCAAGAAACAGCGAACATGGAGAGAGGGTGCAATTGGTCGAGAGATAACGGCAATGGCTCTCGATAGGAGCTGGTTTTTTAATAATTTGGTCGAGAGACATCGACATGGTGGTAAGTGGGTTTCTGCTCCGTAAACTACTCTTGCAGGTACTAAATTGAGCAAGATCTTAACGCCGTACTTGGTGAGCTACAATTGGCTTTTCTTTTAGTAGTTTTACTTGCAAATTACTCTGCAGCGGAGCAATGGAAGCGACTACTGGAATTGATTTGTACCTGCCGGCTGGCAATTTCAGAGCACATGGCTTTTTTCCAAAAATTTCTGGGTTGGTTTATGATTGATATTAATTTGCTACTATCATTTTGTGAGCCCCAACTCTAACCTAATTATCAGGTATCCTTGAGGTGCAATTCGAATGCATACCGGAGGCATATTTCACAGACCTGTTGGGACCCTTGTTTATAAAGAGCCAACTGAAAGACTTTCGGAAAACTCTCATCGACCCTCTCAACAGATTTGCTAGTCTGTCGACAGTTGCGGAAGCAGATGTCGCTACCCTGCCGCTATCTCTGTCTGATAGGGACGGCCTGCTTTCGCAGATCAACGACATCAATCAGGTCCTGAGCGATAGATTCAACATTCAAATACAGAAAGCATCACATTTTAAGAATCCTGTCGTAGGGCCTGGCAAAAAGGTTTTAGTTGGTAAATCAGAAGGAGGTTTTGAGATGATGCACCACTATGGCAGTGATGACGAACAGTACAACAATTCGCTCGCAGGCAACGAAGATGATGACGATGAAGAAGATTATAATCCATTGTCTCTGCAAAAGCCACATGGAAAACACAATGATAGTAACGAGTATGATAGTATGGACGATGACGAATATGATGACGAAGAAGATGACGTAGAAAGCGGAGAATACGCTCCAGTGATCGTGGAACTGTAAGATAGAACATCTGAATCTGCATATGATCATAAATCTATTAGATACATATAATGAAAGTAAACTCAAATTTACAATACCCAAAACAATCAAAGCCCAAAGCAAGCTACGCCAATTAGTACCCAAACTGGCGAACCTAAGTCCAAACTAAAAAATTGTGGTTGCATCTTCATCTTTAACTCCTTGATCGTCGTCAGTAATACGCATGCGCAGCCACTCCATGAGTGCCTCTGTTCCCTTTTGTACAACTTGCCACCGCGGATATTTGAATGTGTTGCCGTGGACTTTAAGTTCTACTATCGTCCTGATCCTGCCAAGTTCTGGAGGTAGGTAGCCGATGGAATTATTGGACAAATCTACTTGCTCCAAGCCAACGAATGCCTCTGAGCTGATTTCTGTTATCTTGTTCTCATGAACAATTAGCTCCTCTAGTGAACCATAAGTCTTGACAAGACCAACAGGAATCTCACTAATTTTGTTGAACGAAAGATCAAGTTTCAAGATATGTGGCAAAGATATATTAGAAATCAGGTCATTGAGTGACTTCATTGCATTGCAGGAAAGGTTCAAGTCGACAACCGATTCAAGGGTAAGAGGGACTTTGAAGGACGATTCTCCGAGACAATTTCGCGACATATCGAGCTTTGTTAGATAACGAATAAAAGAGAATTTAAAAATAGACTCCGGGATCGCAACAAAGCTGTTCCTATGTAAACAAAGCTCTGTTATGCTGTCCTCTCGTCTGTAATAACTCTGAGAGTATTGCTCTATCATCGGTCCGGGTATCTCGGTCAACAACTTTCCAGAAAGATCTAGCACTTTAGCTTTTGCTTGAGAGCGCGTCATTCGCTTGCTCTTTTGATCGATAGGAGAGTTGTAATCTATGTCTGTACCTTCTAGACTTTTGTTCCTTGTTACATAACCATTGAACTCCGATGATTCAGGTATTCGAGCGCGCAATTGCTCCAGAACCTGACTAGTTGGAAGTTTACTGAGAAGTCGTTCTCCAAACTTGTTTCCTTCCCACTTTAAGAACTCAATAGTTTCGACAGCACCTAATCTCGGATCGAGTTCCGTCAGGGCATTGTAGGAAACATCAAGATGTTTTAAATTCTTCAAATGAAACAGTCCCTCTGCGTAGCTTGGTATTCGATTGCGACTTATATTGAATGTACTTAGTTTTGGCGTTTCTACCAAGAGCGTACCCAATGACAATATCGAGTTGGAACTAAGATCGAGAATCTCTAACTGTGGCAATGAGACTGCAAAATCTGAAATAGCTTTAATGTGGTTGTGACCTGCATATATGTACTTCAGCGCTGGAAAAGAGGAAGGCCGAGTGAGCAACATCAGATTTCCTTGCATTTTGTTATAGCTAAGATTGATTTCAGCTATAGACTCAGTGAGTCCCATCCAAGGAAAAGAGGTAAGCTTGTTAGATCTCACCGTGATCTCACGAAGAAATCCTAACGAGGTGACGGCTAATTCTGGTATTGCCGTAAACTCATTGTTATCCAACTTTAGCACTTCGAGTGAACTCAGTCTAGACAACGATATTGGCATTACTCCATCAAACTTGTTCGATCGAAGATCCAAGTGAACAAGTGATGTTAGATCAAAAACAATGTCCAACGCCGAGTTTGTCAGCCTGTTACTATTCAAATTTAATGAAGTTAACTTTATGAGCTTGTAAAACGGTAATGGCAATTTCCGTAAAAGATTGTTGTGCAACTGCGAAGTAAGTATACGTTATATTTACGATATCACAAAAGCAAAACACGTACGTCTAATAGAGCCAAGTTCGGAAAGTTTTTCACGAATCTGTCCTCAAGCTTCTCGATCTCGTTGTCAGCAGCCAAAATTCTTTCCATATCAACGTTCTCAGACCATCGAGGTGGGGTGCCGAACGATAAATCAGGATCATTGTCGCTGAGGTATTTATCATAGACTGCATTCGGAAGTGTCTTCAATCCGGATGCGCAGATATTCAGCTTGCCAGACTTGCGACCAGCTTCTATCCGTCTGAGTAACGGCGTCGGCAAGATTTCGTTGCTGTCAAGAACATTAAAGGGGTCGCGAACTTCAGAAAAATCTGGCGCAAAAAGTTCCGATACAGGTTTAGGCTTGGTCTCCTCGGCTTGTGACTTTGTCAGCGCCGCGGTCAGTGCCATTGGACTAGGTACAAACGACTTCTCCTCAGAAGAGTCGAGAATCCCAAAGCTTGGAGATGTAGAATCCATATAATACGCTGCACGATTGGGCATTCCACGAGAGTAGCTTGGCGAAGATCCAGAGCCTGTAGGTAAAGGTATTCTTCTTTTTGCAACTTTTAGGGTCGATTGAGCGCTGTTTGGTGTTGTCACAGAGGCCGGAGTAGCATTTCCGAACGTGTTACCAGGCGAGATAGAAGAGCTAACATTTGACGCTGCAACTAACTTTCGGCTTTTACTTTCAATCACGGAAATTCTATTCGAAGATACTAATGGTGCTCGAGCAGATCGCGTGGATGTCGATGAAGCTCTGGACAATGACGTCGCAGGACGTGTTACAGCTTTGTCAGCGGTGATCGGAGACGAGCGCCTTAATTCAGCATTCGCAGTAGCTGAGATAACTGTAGCCACCTTGGACCTTGTAGAGGACCCTTTTCGGATCGCGGACGGAACAGTCGAACCCTTTCTAGTGACAGCCGTAATTTCAGCTTTGGTTGCTGTATTCGGTACTGCGCCAGTTGACGCCGATACTCCAGGAGAAACGATCCTCTTCGGCCTCGACGTTGTTGAAGTTAATGGTTTTACAGATTCAGGAGCTCGCTTCATTGTTGTTCCGGGTTTTTTTATCGTAGAACAAGCCAGTTCTGCTGGCGATTGTCTGGCAGGTGTCTGTGTAATGTTGGAAGATCTGTTGGCAAACGGAGTACCTGACGAATGTGCTATTGATAAATCATTTCTATATATATTGGAGGGTGTCGTAGAAGATATCCTAGTGGCCAACATCCTATTGACGGCTGGAGTGTGCATCGACAATGGCCTAATTGCATTGCTAACCTTTGTTGAAAAACCAGGCGTAATTTTCGAATCTATATGAGCTCGCTGTATTGTTGCTGAGTTCTCCAACGCAGATACAGATCTGCTGCGTGTCATATATCGAGTTTTGCTCCTTCTGGTCGATAGTAGAGAAGGAATAGCCGACATCGTTGAGTTTCGAGTGGCCAAGGTAGTAGATGGTGAAACAAAAGTATGTTCTTCTAGCTCCACGGCATTAGGAGGTACTCTCAATATCGGATTGATTGTACCGCGCGTAGATACAGTTTTCTGGAATGCCTCTGATATAGGACGGGGCTTTGGCCTTGAAAGTGTAGAAATGGGGAGGCGTGACTGCGATCGAGGAGGAGGGTCTGGTGTTCTTGCGGCCTCCATCACAGCAGACTACCTCTACGTTGGGTAAGTCTATACTGTACAGGCAGTATAATACAGCCAAACAGAGCTTTTATTGTCTCCTACAAAGTCAGGTAGCACTGTTGTGAAGCAAGCGACAAGCGAACGGCAAAGCCATTTTTAATGTTGAGAGAATAGACAGGCAGTTTGAAAGTAAACAAAATTGAATATAAACAGCATACGCAAACACCAAAACACGCACGCACGTGACAGCAGTCAACATCCATCCAGCTGCCACGAAAAAATTGCCTTCCATCTCGCTTCAGTTACTACAGCCCATTCAATCCCCATTGTCTTCCACCTTACAATCCTATTGTCAGTTAAATTGATTGCTCACTTCTGAAATTCTCTCAGCTATAATCAAAGGTAGATATACAATGTCTTTAGGCATTTTTGATAGTCATATGGAGGCCAAAGCTAACGCTTGTAGATCGTTAAACTCAGATCGTCCTGGCATCTCCTTTATCGCAATAACTTCGCTATTGGATCACTAATAATTTATCTCTCATTTTTTATGTACCTCATAGATCTTTAAGTCTGAGGTTCACTTGGATCGAGCTATATACGCTGTTTTTTTCGACTGGTCGGAAGGCCGCGCGATGCCGGTCTCTGTACCGTCAGCTAATATAACGTCCCAGATGTTGAAAGACCAGTCGCTAAAGCTTTCTGCAAAAGATCGTTCCGACAGTTCCCCTGAATATCAGCAAAACCATTCATCGAATCTTCTGTCAAGCCCCCCCGCTATCGTCCTTCCATCATCTCATGCGGACGCTACGCCGTTGTCCGTAAAGGGAGTCTCTGTCCTTAGAGACGACTTGCCCGTGGCCGAATCTTTCTCTCTCCCCGAAGCCACCGCGAACCAATATATTATTTTGCCGAACAAGGATACAGCTGAGGAAATGGCTGGTCGCTTGCCATATGATCGATCTGATTACTCACTGTCTCAAAACGCAACAGCGTCTTCCTCCTCGTCTCCACGCTCATTACTTGCCGATCGACCTTCTAAAACTAACAGCTCTATAAACTCAGAAATAGAACATGCTCCGATAAGACTTAGTCCTCTAGCTCCTGCACCACTTCCCAAAGCGGATTCCCCGGGTTTTCGCGCGGATATTGGTCCTATTCCACTTCCTCAAAGAGACGATACAGAAGAAGAGGTGAGTATTTCAACTGCATTTATTCTATTCTTTTTCAACTACTAATAATCGCTTCAGGAGGATTGGGTTGATCTTCCTGCTATGATGATACGTGCTATGGATAAGGAAACTGCTCAACAGCAGCTATTTCGAGCTAATGCCTATATTCAACATTTAAGTTATCAGATGACGCGAGCTCGTTCCATAATAATGCATCATGACCTACAAAATAAGTTGCTTAAAATTGAAAGTCAAGAAATTGCACAGCGACATCAAGTGGAGAAAACAATTGTTAAGAGAGAAGTCGATATATTACGGCTTGACCACTTAAGACCTGCAAACGATGGTGAGCCGACCTCTAGAGAGGCTGCGGCTATAGACGCAGCCGAGCTTTATCGACGAAGACTCAAGCAAGCTAAATTAAAACTTTACGATATACAAAGAAAGCTTGAGGCGCGAGACCGTGATTCTTACGGGGTGAACAGTAATATGAAAGATCAGTCATCGAATGATCACCATAGAATGAGAGCATTATCTTCTCCGTCATCAGCTTTACCGCCGCATCGTCACAAGCCAAGGAAGTTGTCTACAGATTATGATAATGGGAAATCAAAAGAGGACGGACTAGCTGCCTTAGGAATGCTTGCAAGTCAGGTACTCAGTCAACAGACTTTGGATGATGATCGAGAGCAACATAGCCAATGGCATCAACAAAACGATTCATCTCCAGATGCGGTTGTAAGTAATAGAAGTCTATCACTGGACGATATTACTTCTTCATCTCCCAAAGATCGTGCGGCACTATTACCTGTTATTTCAAACCGTCTTTTTCCGCCATTTCCCTCTTCAGCGTCATCTGACAATCGAACAATTTCAAATGTTGACATGACCGACTATGACGAGGATGAAGACGAAGACGACGACCGAGGCGATATACCTGAGAGTATTACTATGACTTCTGAGAAATTTGTAGTTCCACGCAGAGGGAACGCTAAACTCGAAGGTCATTTTCGCAGCAAATCAGCACCAAGAGAGTCCGTTGCAGATGAGTCTGGCGAGTATGATATTACTACTATGGATACGACTGGTGCACATCTTTCCCCAGTGCATCTCCGTGCATCTTCTCATCCAAGTGAGTTGGCAGATTCGATTAGGAGCATTAATCAGATACTTGCGATCTCTGCCGGGACGCGACGTCACTCAAGTGGTGTTACAGAGCTCATTCGTGCCACTAATCGTTCGGCGGCTATCTATGAGTCTAGTGAGGATATGTCTCAAGCGAGAAGCGCACTACAGAGAAAGCGACGCAGAAGTTCAAGTTCATCAACCATCAGTATCGTCAGTATCGAGGAAGCTCTGAAATGAGTGCTACTGTCCTACTACAACGATGCTATTATAGCGAGCGCGTCTTCTTCGAGGCGATGCATCTATTCAATGTGCTCTTTTTAGACCTTTTTGATATATATTGTAATTCAGTTCTCGACTTGTATTTTTATTTCTATTTCTAGTTTTTGTGGTGTTACGCGGTTTTCCATCTCTGATTGTATTGGGTTTCGATTTATTAATACTTGGTTAGCTGTCATAATACCTTCTACTTGTTTCAATCAAAAGACGCTTTATTTCGCAGAACCCTGCAATCAAATTTATAGTTCGTGATCTGACTTGCAAACAATGTCTCTTGTAAATTTAGAGATAACGATACAAAAGCTGAGCTTGAGATTATATTAAAAACTTTTCATTTGTTTTTAAACCACGATAGATTTACATTATGTAAACACATAAGCAATATATGTATAGAACATGTATGAGAAATGACGAAAAACGAAGACATGGCAAGCATCTACAGTCTGCGACCTCTGCGACCTCCCTTTCGTCCTATATATAGTTAGTAGTGTTTTCGTAATATCGTCATAACGTGGATATATAGAAAAAGAGGATAATTACGGGTAGAGTCTGAAGGAACGGGTGTAACGTCCTCAATACGTCCAATACGCATTCCAGCACGAGCCAAAGCTCTCAAAGCACTCTGAGCACCGGGTCCCGGGGTCTTCGAACCGGTACCACCGGTAGCTCTAATCTTAACATGCAAAGCAGTAATTCCAAGTTCCTTGCAACGAGCTGCAACATCCTGAGCAGCCAACATAGCAGCATAAGGTGACGACTCATCACGGTCAGCCTTAACCTTCATTCCTCCGGTAACTCGGGAGATAGTTTCACGACCACTGCAACTAGTTAGATATTTCTCCCCATCATTATGAGCAAAATCATCCACGAATGACATATTGCTAGTATCTATACTGAAAATGCTGCATACCTGAGATCGGTGACGTGGACAAAGGTATCATTAAAGGACGCGACTGCAGGATGTTAGAACCGAAATGATTAGATCCATCAGTTTTGCTCAATGACTTACAGATACGAGCAACTCCAAAAACGAGTTCACCTTCTCTTATTTGAGGTCCTAAGGAGATATTCTCTGTCACATCTATCAGTACATTATACAACGCAAAAAAAAAGATCACGAGCTTCATAAATATGCAAATGAGGTTCATCGTAATTACTTGTATAGAACAATAATTAAATCGAACGGTATCCAGCGCTCTCAGAACAATTGACGAGGACCTCATAGACACAATAAAAGAACATAGCAGATATACTAACCCTGGGGATTCGCAGCTTTGGGTGGCATTTTTACGGCTATTAGAGTATAATGAAAAAGTAGAATAGGAATGACAACAGAAGGGGAAAAAGAAGCAAACGAGTAAGGAAATCAAAAAATGATGGTTGGGCAAGCACAGAGAGGAAAGACCAAATAATCTCGTTGCATAATATTTTCGTGATTACTCTATTGGGATAGGAAGAGAGAGCTTACACAAAATTTTCTGTTTAGCTGCCGACATATCTAGCAGTCACACAAGTTGTAACTGAACCCTATCTAGAGATTGTGTATACCCTCAATTGTGAATGATTACGTAACGTCAACCTAACCACCTAGTCAAAATAGCTCGAGATCACAAAAATGGAAATTTCTGAGCATTCTCATCATCTTTTCCTACGGTATTGATTAACGGCATGTCTAAATTCGACAGTTACTCGTCTCCTTTGTCTTCTCGGTACGCGTCGAGAGAGATGTCGGCGCTCTTTTCGCCGCGTACCAGGTACTCAACTTGGCGAAAGCTATGGTTAAATCTGGCTATTGCTGAGAAAGAACTCGGGTTGACTGCTGTGACTGACGAAGCTATTGAGCAGCTGCGTGCAAATGTCGAGATTACGGACGACGAGATCAACGCTGCTAGCGAGCAGGAGAAGATTGTGCGTCATGATGTTATGTCGCATGTTCACGTTTACGGAATTGCGGCCCCTGCAGCCGCCGGAATTATCCATTTGGGTGCTACGAGTTGCTTTGTTACCGACAATGCGGATTTGATTTTCCTGAGAGATGCTTCGGATTTACTCATTCAGAAGCTAGTAAATGTAATTGATAGGTTGTCAAAGTTTGCGATGGAGTACAAAGATCTTCCGGTTCTGGGATGGACTCACTTCCAGCCTGCACAGCTTACTACGGTTGGAAAGCGAGCGACTTTATGGCTGCAGGAGCTACTTTGGGATCTCAGAAATATTAAGCGTACTAGAGATGACATTGGATTGAGAGGAGTTAAGGGTACTACTGGTACTCAAGCTTCATTTCTAGCACTGTTCGATGGAGATCACGACAAGGTCGAAGCGCTGGACGAGCGTGTTGTTGAGCTTCTTGGATTTGAATATGCATACCCTTGCACGGGACAGACTTACTCACGCAAGATCGATATTGACGTGCTTGGCCCTTTGAGCTCGCTTGGTGCTACGGCGCACAAGATGGCCACCGACTTGCGTCTTTTGGCGAATCTCAAGGAAATCGAGGAGCCTTTCGAGAAATCCCAGATTGGATCAAGTGCAATGGCGTACAAGCGCAATCCGATGCGATGTGAGCGAGTGTGCTCACTAGCCAGACATCTGACAGGTCTGTACCAAGACACCGTTCAGACTGCGTCGGTTCAGTGGTTTGAGCGAACGCTGGACGACAGTGCGATCCGCCGAATCTCCATTCCATCCGCTTTTCTGACCGCTGACATTCTCCTGAGTACTCTACTGAATATCACTTCCGGCCTTGTTGTCTATCCGAAAGTCATCGAGCGACGAATCATGAGCGAACTGCCATTCATGGCTACCGAGAACATCATTATGGCGATGGTGCAGAAGGGCGGCGACAGACAGCAATGCCACGAGGAAATTCGAGTGCTGTCGCACCAGGCGGCGAAGGTCGTAAAAGAGGAGGGTGGCGATAACGATTTGATTGAACGTGTGAAAAACACCGAATACTTCCGTCCTATTTGGGCTGATCTCGAAAAACTCCTCGACCCGTCGACTTTCATTGGCCGAGCACCTCAGCAGACCGAGAAGTTCGTCAAAACGACCGTCGTCAACGCCTTGAAACCGTTTGAGAATTATGTGACAGCGGATAAGGTCGAATTGAGTGTTTAAGCATCATGCTACAGGAGTGCCAACAGTGTGCCAACTGGATTGGTTATGTAAAAATAGGTCATAGAGAATACGAAGTAATTGAAGTAATGTGAAATATTTGAATTTTGGAATTCAGCGAGAGGAAATAAAAGTTTCTGCTTCTGCAATCATCGTCAACGGAGTAGCACAACGTGATATGTCTAATACAGGAACAAAATCACATCAACTGACTAATAGTATGTAAATAAAAACAAGGACGCCAGTACTCCGTGCAAGGATAACAAACTTTTGGTTCATAGATTGGTAAGAGCATTCCAAGATTCCAAATCTTGGTTTCTCGGTAGGTTTGAAAGAATGCCCTGCTGTCCAGCTGGCATCGATGCCAATTGGCTAGAGGAATCAGCCGGATTGCTGTCTTCGGACGGATATGTCCGCCCGGACTGGCCAAGGGAAGCAAGCACAGACTCCATGTGCGCGCATGCATCCTCCATCTTGGAGATTTCGAGCTGCTTGCATTCCAGCTGTTCCTCCATCAGCATGATAAGAGACTCTCTGGCTTGGTGTGGCCGGTACTCGTTTAGCAGGTGGTGGAAGTTGACTAGAATGACCCGAATGTCTTCGACCCGCTCCGAAAACTGCAGAGATGTCAAAATGGGAACCCATTGTAAACCCTGGTTCTCAAAACATAAAAAAAAAACCATACCTGTTCGGGTGCAATACCCATTACGCCGACCAGTTCGAGATACTTCAGCAACAAACTCTTTGACAGTTTTTTCAGCTCCGCCACTCGATTCGCCGGCGAGGCTGCCTCTGTGGAGTATAGCTGGGGCATTCCGACCTCTTCCAGCGATGGCAGCACGTCCTTGATCTATATCGTCAGCGCGAATTCCTGCTTTATGCAATCAGGCACGCAACAGTATTGTCACTAGTGTGCTAGGAATATCAGTGATCACCAGTGAATGGCAATTCCACTAGCAACACCCATGATTGCCGTCACCAGTCACTGGTGAATACTGATCCATGATCCAGCACCCAGTTGACACTCCTGCGAACCGTACATACATTCCAGACATGTCCAAGACTTCTGTAGTGAGCAATATCGGCCGGCGAAGGTGGTATCAGATAGTACAACGGCGAGTCTGCCGAAAGATGCGCTAGATCACCATCGTTCTCTCGGGTCGCAGCTAGATTGGCTCGGTTCTGATGGGTAAAGTGCGTGTAGAACGACGGCGGCCGCGGAAAAGCAGACGCTATATCGCCCTGCGACTCCATGTGATGCAAATGGCGAAGATTAAGGATCAAAAAACAACAACAATCAAGCCTTTCGTTGTTGGAAAATGGAGTTAAAATAGTAAAAAGAGTGCTCGTGGACCAATTGGCATCAAGGTCCCGAGGACGTGTGTAACCTGAAATAAGTGAAGCTCAACCAGCAGAAATGTGCGGCAGTGCAGCTTGTGGCTACTGTGGCTAAACAACGCTGACTGACCGCAAAATCAACGAACAATGCGTCACGTGCCGAAACCGCTACGTTAGCGTTATCTATGAATACAACGTGCTGTTTTGCGGTTTTCGTATTGTGCATAAACGCAACTAGCCTCTTGCAGTGGCACAAACTGAATTTGTCGGTGCAGGATGCAGTGGCAAGGAATCTGCAGGATTTGCCGTTTTTATATTTTATGCATAAATATCCACATCACAAACCCATTTCCTTCCAGACTCTTCATCGACTCTTCTGCTTTTTAACGGATTCTTTCTGTAATACTGTAGCTCTGCTTTGTCATTTTTACGAGATAAGTTAGAGCCTCGGTCTTTAGTGCATTTGCTGTTGTTTGAAATCTTGAGATTGTCATTTGTGTTTGTTTTACCCGCGAAAGTTTTACCTACTTTATTTATATAAGTCCGCCATGGTCTCCTATATCTCCCTTAGTCATAAAGTCGAGCGATGGGCGCCAGCTCTGCATCGGAACTATGTGGTCGATTGGTTGTACGTCCTGGTATTGTTGGTTGCTTTCCTCGTGGTCGAAGAAATGGATCCGTTCTTCAGCATGTTCTCATTGGATGACCCCTCTATCCAGCACCCTTACGCCACCACTGAACGCGTGACATCGATCAACGGCGTGGTAAGATTGTTCGCTCGGAAAAAAGTGCGGTTTGCCGAGCGATACGCTCGGCATTCCATTTTTTGGCATTAGATCTTGTTTTACTGACATTTTTCTTTTTTTTTGGTAGATCTTAAATACCACAATTCCTGTTGGAATCATGATCCTGTTTACTCCGTTCCTTCACCGCAAGAGCGACTGGAAGCATGTTCTCAACGTGTCCCTGCTGAGTCTGGCACACTCGATCCTGTTGACGGAGTTCATTACCGATATTTTGAAGAACACAATCGGACGCAATCGTCCGGACTTCATCGCCAGATGCCAGCCTGCTCCAGGTACCCCTCTCACTGGTTTTGTAGGGATTGAGGTCTGTACCAACACAAACCTTAAAATGCTCTATGACGGTTTCCGTTCGACGCCTTCTGGTCACAGCTCTGTCTCGTTCGCCGGACTTGGTTTCCTCAGCGCCTGGTTGGGAGGGCAATTCCTCGTCTTCAGACGTGGAACTGAGCTCTTCAAGTCGATGATTGCCCTCGGACCTCTTATACTCGGTGGATTCATTGGAATCTCTAGAATTGAGGATTATCGTCACCACGTGACCGATATCATTTTCGGTGGAGTTGTTGGAATCCTAGTCGCGTGGTACTCGTACAGAAAGTATTTCCCTCACCTGGGACGTTCTGATGCCAATGTTCCCTTCGCTCGCCCTGATTTGCAGATGGACGGAATGGAAATAATGAACTCCAACTATTATGACACGCTTGATGAGATTGAGACCGGATCAACGGGCAAATACTCTGAATAAACGTAATGTTACAGCATGATATTTGTTTTTAAAATTCATATGAGGGTTCGTTGAGTCTCTGATTAATTGGCTAGATTCATTTTTAGTCATGATTGATGAATGCATTGCTTTTACAGTTTCTATCGCATGAACTTTTTTGTTTATGACGTTGTGGCATGGTTTATGATATAATAAGATGAGTTTGGTATACACGGTCTATTTGAAAAATCGGTAGGTGGATTATATAATAATGAGTTAATGATTATCACAAGAACGATTTGGTGGGTCAATTCTATAAATTTAATTTAATATAGAAATCTTCTATGCTATCATATAGGGATAGTAGACCTCATTAATGTGATTTGCATGTTTAATACATTTCTAGAACAGAATATAAATTTGGTCTTGGCTTTAATTTTGCTTCAAGTGACTTCAAACATAAGTTGTACAGTACCAAATTAAACTTCGAATGAAAATGATCTCGAAATAGACTTTTGCACCAAAAACTTGAATAACCAAACCGATGCATTTCACATTAACTTCTATATTACTTAAAGGATGCTATAGCTGTATGAAATAAATGGATCAATATGATACAAATGTCTATCTCGCATTATTTGTGTCCTATTTTATCTATAAATAGCGCGAACTGCTCCTCAGACATAGGATAGGTATGCTCCTTCGTTGGGAAATCTCCATGCTTAACCTCGTCAATATATGCTCTGATTGCATTAGTCACAGTCTCGAGGCTGTTGTGATACTTTTTCAGGAATCTAGGTGTGAACCGATCAAAACTACCCAGCATATCCAGCTGCACAAGGACCTGGCCAGAGCAGTATTTGCCTGCGCCAATCCCAATAGTAGGCACACTAAGTCTGCTGGTGATCACGCTCGCAACCTCCTCTGGCACTGCCTCGAGTACAATCCCAAAACAGCCGGCTTCTTGCAATGCAAGCGCAGATTCCAAAAGCTCCATCGCCGATTTAGCGGTCTTTCCCTGAACCCTGAATCCACCGAGCGCAGCCTGTCGTTGAGGTGTCAAGCCTATGTGTCCCAGTACTGGAATTCCGACCTGTGTGATTGCACGGACAGTAGTTGCCATTTCTTTACCACCCTCTAGCTTGACAGCCTCGACGCGACCCTCGCGAATCAGTCGTACCGAGGATGCTACAGCCTCTCGAGGAGAAGTCTCGTAGCTGCCAAATGTGAGGTCTCCGACGAGAAACATAGAGCTAGCACCTCTCTGCACAGCACGACAATGATGCAACATCTCTTCCAAAGTAAGCTGATTTGTATTCTATCGTGTTCTCAGTCAGTCACTGGTTCATTTTCCTTACTGTCATTTGAATGATTAGACAAAGTACCTCGTAGCCTAGCGCGACCATCGCCAGAGAATCGCCAATCAGACAGAGATCTATACCGGCTCTCTCCGCCATCAGTCCACTGGGGAAGTCGTATGCCGTCAGAGCCTAATGCCTATTAGTGACTAAACAAACGTCAATCTGAGTAGCCATGGAAACATACTGTTATCGGTATTTTTTTCTTGTAAAGGTTTTTAATCGTCGTCAATGTAACTTTCGCCCGAACAGCTTGTTTTTCCCCTTCTGCCGGTGCTGGATAGCTGCTGTATCGTGCATATTGTCCAAACTCTTGCCTAGATACCCGTTTCCAAGGAATTGTTCTTACTGAAGCAATTCCCGACAATCTTTGTAGGCGAATGAACGACATAATATATGCCTTTATATCAAGCCAACGGAAAGCGTGTGGTCCAATTATCTTTCAAACTGCGTGATAACTCTATTTAAAGGACACCTTTGCTCTGGAAAGATCGGATGGCGAAGATTGAGATCGTATTTATTTTCTCTATATCGAATCTAATATGCCCCTGATAAATTTCGGCATATTAGTCATTTTACGCGAGTGCTACCACCCATTTACGCTGCATATAGGCATTTACAATTACCTTTAAACATTATTTCCCATTTCTTCTTAACCTTTATGCTTCAGAATAAGGCAACTGTCCCAACAAGCGAACTCACACTAAAGGATTGGTTGACTGAATTGTCTGAGCACGAACAAGTCTTCGAATTGAGGACAAGGCAATCTCAAGACACCTAGCAATATTTACTTTAAAACTTGAAGCTGTAAATTCTGCATTGCTAAATAGCTTGCAACAGACTATGCTGTTCGCAGAGAGATCCCGAATCGAAGTCTCTCCTATTGGCAGGAAGTACGACAATTAACGATTTGCACTCTCGTGTGCCTTTTGAGGGAAAAGCCATTCAAATTACCTTTCCTGTCAAGACAAAATGCAAACTGGTTCCTTGTCCTGACAGGTCTGAAAGAAATATTATGAGCACTTCTATCTCAAAGCATCTGGAGATGATATGGGCATCTGCTGTGACCTTTCATATATATTTTTGACCTAGCAGATCTATTTCTTCATCGACGATCCCGCACTGCGGGGCGTTCCCTCGCGTTCTACACAACGAACGACCTTTTGCACCTTTGCTTAAAGAGCTCCAATATGTAAATTCCCCGAATAAGAGATGCACATGCAATTTTGTAGAAGTGTCAAACTGGATACTTAAAGTGTTTTCAGGTAAAATCGGTGACCTAATGTGGATATTGTGTCGGTCACGGTCTATTTTCGATGTGTTCCGATCCCAGAGGTTCCCATAATACTCACATCTCACGCACGTTCGGTCGACTTCACTCACATTTCGTCTCACTCTACCCACACCATCACTTTCTGATATACCAGCACAGTGATAGTATCTTTAAAACACTACTTCTCGGTACACATAAGAGAAATCAACATCTATTCTAAGTCTCAGTGCATTGCTTCGATTAGTTCTCTCAAAAAAGGATGAGGTAAGTTGCCGTCTCGGCGTTGGGAGGATGTCGTAGGTAGGCCATTCACTTGCCTATGACATCTCCCTGCTGAGTGAGTCCTCTATTTGTGATAGCTGGCTTAGCTAGCTTTTACGTCGAAGCTGCTTATATCTTCTTTTCCAAGATATATGCTGACTGTGCGATAGTTCGCCAAAGCGTCGTATAGAGACTGATGTCATGAAGCTGTAAGTTAGGACATTCTGTCCAGGGTGATAAAATGGTGTGTATATATTGGTCATGATCACTTATTCGAGTCACAGCTTAATGAGCGATTACGAAGTCACACTTGTGAATGGTAGCATGTAAGTGTTACGGTTCTGGTTGCGAGGATGGGATCTGAAAGGCTTGCTGCTAACATCTACAAGGCAAGAATTCTACGTTAGATTTAAAGGACCGGATGAAAGTATGTATATCTGCGTTTAGAAAAGAGACTCTATGTTATATGATTACAAGATACTGACAACTCAATAGCTCCTTTCCAGACTGGTCTATGGAAAATACGTGTTGAACTACCTGACCAATATCCTTATAAGTCACCATCTATTGGATTTGTGAATCGAATTTTCCATCCGAATATCGATGAGCAGTAAGTTTATGTATTCCATTTTGTATGCAGTTTGTGTCTAACATACCATTTCATATAGGAGCGGTTCTGTTTGTCTGGACGTTATAAATCAAACCTGGAGTCCGATGTTTGGTAATTTCCGACCTTCAGTTGTCGACTATGAGTTTATATGGTCAAAGAACCGATGATGCTAACATTATCATCTGTCTTAGATATGATCAACATATTCGAGGTCTTTTTGCCGCAATTATTACGATATCCAAACCCCACTGATCCGCTTAACGGTGAGGCCGCAGCTTTATTAATGCGCGAACCCAAGGCATACGAGAACAAAGTGAAAGGTGAAAATTTGGTCTTATTTTCCAGCTTGTCGTGACAGCAATTCTAACATTAGACTTCTGATAGAATACGTGTCAAAATACGCATCGAAGGAGGCGGCTGAAGACGATGACGAGCAGAGTTCGGATGATGATGAAATGAGCTCGGTTGGCTCATACGAATCCGACGATGAGCCCGCTGGACAAATGGAAGTCTAGCCGTTCTTAATCTGCGATCGAAAGGTGTCGCAAGTGTACATAACGGATGCGCGATAGACTAGGAGGTGAATTTACTACAGATGCATCTGACGACTGTGCCTTGGATTTTCTTGCGAATTTATTAGCAGATATAAATTTGATTATGTTTGTCGTTAAATGAGAATAGTGCTCGCTTAAACATGCATTTTGATCGTCGCCATTTACTTATTAGTGGTAGCATGTTGTTCTAAACCTGATTGTTTGTATGTCGATGCCAACGGAACACAAGCGTCTAGTTAACTTTTAACGTCAATTTTGTTCTTAACGAGGAATGGTTCCAGCTACTACTTTATCCTGTTTCTTTGAACTAATTGTGTTTACTCTATGTCGTACTAGTTCATGGATTTTATGATTGTTGTTAGTTTTTAGTCGTCACGAATATTATTTCATATCAATCACTATTCAAGATAAATTATGCATATTTGTTAATTTATAAATGCAGATAATGTCGAAATTCCCGGAGGTGTAATCTATATGGACAAAATTTAGCGTTGTTCATTGATAATATCTGGGAGCTGCTTTAGCATTGTTTTCGAGAACAAGCCCTACGTTACAATCGTGAAATAGCTATCTCGTCGATCTGATATATGTGAACTGTTTCGCACCTTTACGTGCGTACTTCAACTCTCCTACACTACTCATGATGTACTATTCCGTTCACCCAATTAGTATGCATCTCTCTGATGTGCTTCAATTGTGAATCAATGGCTCTTATTCAACCACAAAAGAAACAATTCAATATCTTCACTCTTACACTTTAGTTGATAACTCGGCAGACCGTGATTGAAGTCAGAAACAGATATTTGCCTGCCCCCGCCCAAAGGAGGAAAATGAGTTTGCGTGAGTTTTTTCAATACCATATCAGGGATGGATGAAATATTCAAGATATTGAAGCGACAGTCTCACCAAAGGAATGTGACAAAGCAAATTCTAATTTAAACCATTGCAAGCCAAAAGAGGCCTTGATGCTTCGAAATGAGGCCCATTCAAGCACATTCCATATGACTGCGTCTTCAGGACAGATCCTTTACATTCTCTCGTTACTGCAATTCTCTATTGAGCATGCGGTCCGTGCCCTCTCATCAGAGCCATTAGTCTTTTCTTTCTTCTACAAATGCTATTGCAAGACAGCTTAGTTTTACTAATCGTAATTGTGGTTCTATGGAGGGGAAATGGAACCAGGCATGGAAGGCGTCTGGAAAACTACCCAACTTGTTCGTTATCGCGCAACAATAACGACTTTACGTCTATACGGTGTCAAAGCCGGTGCACAAGTGCTGTTATACAGCGTGGCTAACTAAGTGCAGCACGGACAATGAACAGTGATCTGTGACATACTTCTTTTTTGAAACGTGGCTGCAATAGTAATCCTTTTCGGGAAGTCGGCACCCCTCGTGCAGAATTCTGTTAGCATAACCATAACCATGTGCTCCAATTATGCCTATTATAGCCTAAACATGATCGAGAAGTGGAAAAACGTGACAGCCCCACTTAGCCCAATGCTTATACATCGATGTCTTCGATTCGAGTCCATGCTCTCTCTAGGTTTTCGTTTTGAATCACAACAGCATAATCATCAGGAACAATTGAAGATCCGCAGCTGAGGAATGGTATCGGACGAATAATACTCTAGAATGTGGTGGCTTTTGTCGGCAGATTTACGTATCTGTAAGTAATTCTTCTCTAGTTAGACCTGCAGGATTTTACGGCTATTCAACTTTTATATCGACTATTTGGTTAGCGTTTGTGGCTCGTCATAGTAAGGAGCCCAGCGCCTTGTCTCGTACCGCCCCTGCGTTTGCTAGTCATCATATTTCTGCTTAATTTATTTTATTTTTGATCAAAAAGCCTCTACCATCGAGCTTTGAAAAAATAATACTCAATAGTAAGACTTCGGCAGATTTCTGGCCAAGCCTCCATTATCAGCTAAACATGGCAAAGCTTATGAAGTGGTGGATATATACATAACTGCCGTTTGGCTAAAAGAATTCCGAGATTAAAAGCAATTCTAGACCTTCTCTTGTGGTCCTTGCCTTTCTGCATTTACTCTAAGCAACCAAACAAGCAGCGATTCCCTGCAGACTGTTGTGCTATCAACTGAAGACTGAGTTTGCCGCCTGTTTGATAGATTATAGGGTGCATTTGTTGAACTTGCTGTATTAGATCGATTATCGCCTGAGCAGCTCAGAATATTCTTCCTTTACATTTGCCGATTTACTCTTAAGGACACAGTTTTTACTTTGAAAGTTATCTTCCTGAACAAAAACATCCACCACTTGATCTTTTCTAGCTAATTACAGATTGTGGATAGTGCATAAAATGAAATAGATGAATGGTCATTGACAGATCACTTAATTCTCAATAGTTTATCATTTTACAATAGACTTTTATGAAAGGTAATCTACGCATCGTACATTTTGATTCATCTCATGACATACGACTAACAACTTAGCTTGCTCAATTTCACTTAAAGTGAAGCCATTGTTGATTTAGCATACTCATATACCGATTTTTCAAATCAAAAAGCATATCTATTCTGGCATTTTAATAGCATTCATGGGAAATTCATCGGGCAAGGAAGCCGACAACGGCGAGAGTAAGCTCAATGAGAGTCTCTACACTTCTTGTCGTTGAAGCTAACGCGCAACTAGTCTCGCTGCAGCATTTCCGGCTACTTCGCATAGTTGGCAAAGGATCTTTTGGCAAAGTTAGAATCGTTGAGCACAAGACTACTAAGAAGACATATGCATTGAAATATATATTAAAGTCCGAAGGTGAATTTTTCCTAAGATGAAAGACAATTGTTCCATGCTAACGCAAATTCTAGTTGTCAAGACTGAGAGCGTGAAAAATATCGTTCGTGAACGGAATATGCTAGAACAACTTGAGCATCCTTTCATTTGCAACTTACGTTATTCGTTTCAGGACTTTGAATACCTATTCCTTGTCGTCGATCTCATGACTGGTGGAGACATTCGCTTTCATATATCTAGGAAGCAGTTTGGAGAAGATGCCATACGCTTTTGGATAGCAGAAACTGCCTGTGCGCTAGATTATATACATAAAAAAAATATCATCCATCGCGACGTCAAGCCTGAAAATATTCTGCTGGACGCTCAAGGACACGTCTCTCTTGCAGATTTCAACGTGGCGGCAAGAGTACATCCAAGCCAATTACTTTACGGTAGATCGGGGACTATGGTGTATCTAGCTCCTGAAGTTTTCCGCGATGATGGATATGATACTGCCTTGGATTGGTGGTCTCTTGGGGTGGTTATGTACGAGTGCTGTTATGGCAAGCGACCGTTCCCAGCCAGCACACTCGAAGAACTAATTGATCAGGTTCAAAATGTAAACCCCGAATTTCCTCCTACAGTCTCCGAGAACTGTATCAGTGTCATGAGGGGACTCTTAAACAAGAATCCAAAAGACCGACTTGGTGCTACCGGGATAGACGAGCTTTTCAATCATCCCTTTTTCAAGGGATTTGATGTAAAGGAGCTGGAACAAAAACGAAGCTCACCAGTGTTCGTGCCTCCTAGAAAAAAAATCAACTATGATGCTTCGCATGATCTGGAAGAGTTGCTTCTTGAGGGTTCTCCTCTCGATCCTCGTTCGAACCGACGAAAACGAGAAACTAATAGGGCCAATATTGATATTAGTGACATGACAAGAGAGGAGGAGATGTTAAGACAATTAGAAACCCATTTCCAATCTTATGATTTCAATAAGGACATGAATACAGCAGTCATAATCAGCACAGGATCAAACTTAAATGCAGACAGCCGACGTCAAGATGCGCCAATGCGGGTGCCCGTCGCACCTGCTGCTTCTGCAATTCCGACAGGCATCGCGTTATATCCTAGACTTCAGTCGAATCATAACGAACAATATTTAACTTATACGACTGAGAGAACGGAGGACGGCTTGAAAGTTACAGAGCAAACTCGGCAAATTACCGACGACTTGCTGGAAGTACGTTCAGCTGGGAGCAAGATTTACACGTCGACGACATATAGGCTAGAGGGAAATAGACTCGGAATGATCAAAACGTCTACTACCATGTTTGGCCCAGACGTCAATAACCTCAACAACAAAGAGAATGATCGTATAGACAATATACCACGGTTGTAGTCGGTGATTCAAACCACAATTTAGACGGTGTGTAACCATGCTAGTGAGTAGAGAATATGTAGCAAGCCTCAGAAATTAAGCGATTTAATATTAAAATACTATTGACCTACCACCAGTGACAGAGCTAAAAGAACGAGGTAAACTTGTAAATAATATAGTGGAAATTAGAAATTTATGTATTTGAGCCTCATTGTTGGATCACGTGCTGCAATATATCAGTACCTCTCAATAAGTGGAGATGATGATAGTCAACGTATATATATTCCTTATGGCAAAAAAGTGTTAGCTACTTGACCAGATCCGACTTATTCACGTCATAAAAAAGGTAGATAATCTGCCTGGGGTGACCGTCCCGGTACATGTGGCTCGGAGGAATCCAGAGACCTAATCGTCAGGCATGCGAAAATACTCATCGCCAAGAGAACAAATATGAGCAAATGACGTTATCTTCTCCAATAAGTTGAGTCAAAGCTTGAATCAAGTTGGAAACTAAGGTAAGAACTCTTGCATGTGTAGGAGAAGAAAGTATCGCCGAACTTACATTGATGAGCTGGAAGAAGACTTTATTAGATGGGGCCCATAATGGCTTACCAAGAAGACATTAGGAACGCGATGGAGAAACCATAGATAAGTGCTGTGAAGTTTCTTGCGACTAGCTGGCTAGACGTTGAATTGTTGCGATAGTAGAATATCAGATTTATCGCCGCCCGGTACAAAGGTACGTAAAATTAAAGCATTTTCTTTTTAACTTTGAAGCTAATCCCATTTGGTGTATAGGTATTAAACATGTTGATGGACATCTCATCATCCTCGAGAATACACCACTATAATAATTTATACTATGATCGCCTCATAATATGCAGCATACTCAGGACTGGCGTATTTGCAAATTGACTTTCAGGAAATCATCCTGCCCGGGACGCGAATTGCAAGGTTCAGCTTGAGCTCTAATACTGAACCAGAATGGCTTCAGAGAGACTTATGTCTGATCTTTTCCCATTCAGCTTTTAAAGTCTTAAACGTCCCGATATACCATATTTAATAATAGTTTAGCATGCTGTTAGCCGAAGGAGCTACAAAGTAACTAGCGAGAAACCGGAGAAAAATGAAACTAGTAGCAGACATTACTGGGGATCGACAATTGATCTGTCGTCACCGGTCCAATTCTTTAATCATAATCTGCATGTAAACATGTGTAACTTGGAAGTGATTGTCTACAGTGAAACCTATTCTGTCAGCAAAATCAATTCATTCAGCCTTAAGTTCTGTCACTTTCTTTGAGTAACTTGCATCATGAAGTTTCATCAAGAGACTCGCAGATAAGTCTGAACTGCTGTCAGTTGTGCCTTCAGAGAGTTAAGTGTATTGCTAACTAACTCTGGCCGAATCCAGTGAAGATTAAGCGCAGCAAATGAAAATAGCCTATCAAAATAATGAGCCTTCGCGGATTTCTGCGGACATCTATGTTGAATTGAATGTCTGCCATCTAATCAACCCAAGTCCGCTGACTTTACCTCCAGAACATCGCCGATCTGTAATTTAAGATTAAAATCTCTCGATTACACGATCTCATCAAATGAAGTTAGAGAATTCCGGCCAGATCCGGAGACTGCCGTCCACACCGTCCAAAGATTGAGATTGTGAAAGCATTATGCTGCAAAGAAAGCAATCCATAGCTTCAACTATTCCTGTCTCGTCAACTCATATGTGCTGTCTTGATCATTCTCTAGCCAATGTATACATGTATATCCAGATGTACTTGAGATTTTCACGATGAGTTAGTCGCAAAAGGGACCATGAATTGCTGAAATGGAAGAAGCGTGAGACCGGGTTGAGAAGCCTCGAATTGCTCTTTTATTTCATGAACATATGTGATAAACTTCCATCAATTATAAGGAAATAAGAGCACACTCTATAAGCGTTTGCCATATCAACGCAACGCACCTCATTTCTGCGCAAGCCTTTGACAGGAAACTTCAGAGGAGGCGCCGCGCTGACTTTTCAAAATCATCAGCACGATTATTCACGCCTGCTATAAACAATCAGCGTATAATTCCTTTCGCAACATCGGGTCAATTAGCTGAATATTATTTCCTCGTTATAGCTCCCTTAAGATGTCGTCATCAGCAGGGAGCAACAAAATAGTGGCTCATAAACGTATGATTGCAATAAAAATAAGTTAATGTACAACTTCAAAGGTGTTGGCATCTCGGCATAAATTCGGACGAACCTCAGATCTTTCTCGATGTGCCTCTTTGGAATATTGTAGAGAAAACTTACGGCAGCTACAATGTGTAGACTACAAATTGTACCAATATTTAAGCGAATTAAGAAGAGTGGTGAGACAGTGAATCGGTCTGAGAGGACAAAAGCTGAAGCGACTTCAAGAACACATGAAAATACAGCGAACGAGTCGACTATAACCATGGAACACGGTTTGTCCCCATACAAGCATCTTCGAGAGTAGAGCTCTCTTGATCCACAAAAACTGATCACTGCTTCTTAGCAAGTAATTCAGCTAGCAGCAACACTTCTGATGGCTGCCTTTCTAAAAACTTCTCAGGACTAAGTATATCATTAGCTGCATCGTAATGCATCCTACGCAGTCAGGAAAGCAGGAAAAGCTCAACTATTCGAAGATCATCGCTCCCATGAGATAATACATTTGTTTAGACAGGATACGATGTAATTGCAATACGTCTGTTTTAAGCATTCCAACTGGGACAAACTGGGACAACCGGCCATTACTGGGCATTGCAATGGCCATAGATATACTATCAACTCCAACCTGCATGTTTTTCAAGATCATATGAGTCGTTCTGTGAAAGCTTCTTACGCTGTTCTGTCATCTAGACACTAAAAAGATTCTTTGATAGATTCTATACTTTGGCCAGCATTCTTGCTCAGCGGTCGTCCAGAACGGTTCTCCACATTAAATTAAAGTTATGCTGTGCGCAGTCCTGGGTCCCAAGTCCAGCTAGCATGTCGTGACTCGGTTTGTGATTATTGACTCTAGTACAAATCCGATACGACACTGTCCAATCAGCACGCACCGGACTGGTTTAAAATAATAATAGCCGCTCTGCGATTGGCCGACTTAATCTTTTGTTTAATATCTGTACATCCAATCAGAGGAACATTGTTGTAAGCAGATCTTTAATCAGATGGAATAGAATCACGTGAAAGACCGATTTCGACTGATTTTTACAAAACATCTGCTCGAAACGTGATTTACGAAAAGAAGCCAGTTTTCCACTGTACTGGCAGCTTGCCTTGAATTAGCCGCGAAGTCTTTTTCATCTTTAGAGACTTCTTTCTTTTTTCCTTTTCTACCCGCTACCGCCTTTGTTGCAGAAAAGTCTCATAACCATCTCAGTCAACGTGAGACGCTCCTTGCTTTTTTGGTCCCTTTGTGTCGATTCTTATAAGTTCGACAGCAGTAAGGTTCCAATCTCTGGTATCGTTCCAAGAGAATAGAACTGATATAGTCAGTCGTCGACTGTCTAGTTAGCTGTTAGCGTTTTGTACCGGGATGCCCGGTACACTGGCACCACTCCTGGGGCTCTCTTCTTCTCTCCATATACTCTCTGCAGCATCGACCGGTTCTATTCGAGGTTCTTCTCCCTCGAAAAAGGTATGCGACGACCGTCTTTGGAAACCCACGATTCCTCCACTTGCAGCGCCGTTGTCGCTACTTTCAGCCTCAGCAAACTTCTCTACCAGCTCACACTCGAATCTAGCAAGTCAACAAGACGGCAGTGTCTCCGCAATCGCAAGTGAGGCTTCCTCGGAATACTCTAGCGAGTCCCATAGAAGTGTGGACTCTTCGGCGCTGAATAACGAGGAGCAACTGTTTCACCAAAGCCAACACTCGGTCATCGAAATGGCGGGAGTTTCACCTGCTCCTGCAACAGATCTCTGTACGACAACACAGCATCAGCGACAACCCAGTCCTCAAAGTAGTCCATCTCATTCACAACACTCGACTCCTGATGCAAGCTCATATATCTCCGGAAGTTCCACGTCAAGACCACCGCAAGCAGATGGTCTGAAGAAGGAGTCAAGTCGTGACGGCAGCCCCGCTACCTATCCGCAATTGCCAGCTGGACAAGTCTGCAGGTAAGTTTTTCCGTCATCATATCGTATTGTAAATGAAATACTAACTTTCTGGCTAGCAATTGCGCTACTACGCGAACACCTCTTTGGCGGAGAGCACCCGATGGAAGCACCATTTGCAACGCATGTGGATTATATCTTAAAGCTAGAAACACCTCTCGACCAGTGAACTTGAAACGACCTCCTCAGACGGCGAAAATTGTTGCGTCATCAGGTGCATCGGATGAGTCTGGTTTGATCATATCTCCCGAGAAAATTATCCGCGGGACTTGTCCTGGGGACGGTAGATGTAATGGGACCGGTGGATCAACTGCCTGCAGTGGATGCCCAGCGTACAACAATCGGGTTGCG
Source organism: Babjevia anomala (assembly GCA_030580435.1). Classification (NCBI taxonomy): domain Eukaryota; kingdom Fungi; phylum Ascomycota; class Lipomycetes; order Lipomycetales; family Lipomycetaceae; genus Babjevia; species Babjevia anomala. The sequence goes on along the minus strand of JAKTSW010000016.1, from coordinate 140,501 downwards.
AAAGCTGCTCAAATGGCGGCTTCTTATCAACAACAACAGCCACAGCGGCAGAAACAGCAGTCGCTGAACGCGCAGCCAACACATCAGTTGGGGCACGACGAAGTGAATAAGCGGCAGCGAACGTCGTCAGATTCGTCGCATCGAGCGTCGCTAGATGCAGCAGAGGAACGACATATATCGGAGTACAGAATTGTGCGCGACGCAGGTGCCAAATCCTACTCAGCCGACCCCATGGACTCGCAGTCTGAGCTTTTGGCTAGCGCTACTGTTGTAGTGGCTTGTCAAAATTGTGGAACTACAATCACGCCGCTTTGGCGAAGGGACGAAGCAGGCCATACGATCTGCAATGCTTGTGGTAAGTAGCTTGATTTTTTCCAATTTACATTTTGAGTGGGTACGGCAATGCCACCCTACAATCCTTTGCTGCTCGGCTTGGATGTTAGTTCCTATCATTTGAGAGTGAGTTAGGATCAAGGGTTAGGCGATAGGGCAAGGTTTATTTAGGATTTAATCAGATTAGCTAATTTTTTTTTATCTGATGTGTAGGGCTATATCATAAACTACATGGCGTACATCGTCCTGTAGCGATGAAAAAAAGCGTTATTAAGCGACGTAAACGTGTTGTTCCTCCGACAATTGGCCGAACTATTGTTCCCCATTCGCCCGTGGGTAACAGCGGTGGGGCACTCTATTCTGGCGATTCAGATGAGGAATCCCACCAATTACCTACGGATTCTCACGTTCATGAGTCTTCTAGTAGGTCAGGCTCCTCCCCGTATCCACAACGCCAGAACGAATCTCAATCGCTTTTTGGCTCACACGACCAACAACATCAACAATTACCTCAATTGGCGAGCATCTCGACTGCTCCAAGCTCACAACGACAAATTGAATCTTCACCAGGTCCTTCGTATTCTTGCTTCAATTCCTCCTCAGCGGTTCCACCAACTCCTGTCGATTTCACTGGAGCTTTCAGAACTTTCTCCTCCGCTTCTCCACATCCTCACTCATTGGGTGCACAGTCTACCATGGAACCAGAGCAACAGCGAAATGATTCGGAATCATCTGAACACCGTCATCATGTTCACCGAGAATCTCGTGGTCACTCCGCTGGCTCACCTTCATCCGAACAACAGCGACTTCCGCCAATCACGATTCCTTTTCAACAAGGACGCTCAGATACATTTTCATCTACACGGCCCTCTTCAGCATCGCCCACACTTCTTCACAAGGCTAGACCTGATGGAAGCAGTGGCAGTAGTGGAGAGCACACATCCTTCGAGTCGCTTGCGCGCACAAACAGTATCAGTTCTATCCTGAATCCCTCGTCGAGCTCCTCCGCATCTAAAATTCATGAAGCAAATGCTAGATCAACGTCTTCTAAATTCAGATATTCCGGCCCGCTGGAAGTACCAGTAGATATAGCAGAAAACCCAGAACATGTGAGAGAGTATTTACGATCCAAGCGGAGGAAATTGGAAGACGATATTGACAAGCAAAGACGACAGGTTGCTGAAACGGAGAAGCTGATCAAGATGTATGATAAGGATATCGCTGAGATTAAGTAGATCAATGTATTTTATTCTTTTTCCTCCCCTTTGTGCTCTGGGCTCTGAATTATTTTCTTTTTTTTTATTTGGGATGAAATTGGGTTGATGCATGCTACCTGTTGTATATATTATTTGTCATCGCGTGATTTGGGATAACAACGCTGGCTTCTTCGATTGTCTATATGTTTGTTGCGCCTTTACCATAGAATCTTGACCTTAGAAGTCTCCAGTCTCATTCTTTTGTCAGTTATGTTTTCTTGATTACATGTTAGTTACTTGTATGTTAGTTATTTGTACTTGTTAGTTATTTGCACTGTTTTATGATTTTTTACATGTTTCGCTTGGTTAGAAACGCTAATTATGACGATGAGTATGCAATAAGTAGCTATTATATTGTACTTCTGATAGTTTTAGGATTTTTCCCTCTTATATTGTATGCAATTGGAAACATATAAATGCCCTGGTCCCGCTGCCAATTTTGTCATATCATATCCGGAAATTTTTTGTATGTATTGTGATAGAATACATCAATCAAATAATTATTTTCACAATAAAACTCCGATTGGAAAGTATGTATAACGACTAAGACATTGGCGACTAAAATTTCTGCGGGTCGTACGAAACGGGTTCTAGATTAATAATATTAGATTTACTGAGTAAAACTAAAAGACCATAAATATGTAGGAAGTATTTTTTACTGAAAAAAAAAAGCCTCACGGGGGTCTCGAACCCCCAACCTTGAGATATCAATATCTTAAGAGTCTCACGCTCTGCCAATTGAGCTAGCAAGGCATGCTTATATCAGTGGAAAACATAAAGCTATATAGTTTTTAGCACTGGGGTTGCTATAGTAACACGTGTTTACTGTTTTGGGATGAAGACATCTCGCGTCCATATCCATTTCTATGCTCAAAAGCTGACTTTTCTCAAGCAGTTTGGTTTGCTTTTTCTCTCATACTTTGTCATTTTTCAGGTTGTCGCTGCACGTTAACTCAATCTGAAGATATGGCCTTTAGTGCTCGAAAATCTGCTGTTTATAGCGCACGCAAGTCATCTGCATATAAGCAGGGCTACGGCACGAATTCGTCGTCAACTACGCGTTCACGTAAGTAACGAGTTCCTAATTGCTCTGTCTCTCTAATCTAATAAATTTCTCTCTGTGTAGACATATCTTTTCATGGAGACATATTTCCACTACTAGATTTTCAGGAAATTGCAACGTGTCTTAGAGGATGCGACTTTTCTGTTGCTGAGTCGCTGCTGGTGAAGCCGACAGGTGTTTATGTCCAGCAGCTATTTGAGCAAATGGCGGCATCTTTTCTGGGTGTAACATATGAACATCAGGTGCCGATACTGGAGGCTTATAGTGAGGGTATGGAGTCATTAGAGAGTGCTAGAGCTGCCAGAAGCATGCTTGCACTTGTACGAGTTTCCGGAAGACTGATGCGGATATGTGGAGTAAATGACCTGTCTATGGCAGATTTTATTAAGCCGGAGCCACAAAGGCTGAGACGATTGCTCTCTGCTGTTGTGAACTTCGCGAGATTTCGAGAAGAGCATATGAACGTCTGCGAGGATCTTATACAGAGAAGCGTAAGCGGATTTTCATTTACGTCTAGAAGTCTATACCTCAAGCCTGAGATCTTGGCATGATTGTAGTTCTCGTATATTATTAACGAAACGATTTTTTTAGGAGGAGACTTCGATTGCAACTGAAAGAGTATGTCAAGAATCACAACAGCTCGCCGAGAAATTGGAATATCTTCGTGCACAGCGAGACGAGGAGGCTCCTAAGGTCAAGGAAATACAAGAACATAATCACGGGTTAGAAGCCGAATTGCGGCGTTACAAAAAGGTGCAAGAGAATTGCCAGGCTGACCATGAAACCTACAAGCGCGACAAGCAGAGACTTCTCTCAAAACTGGTCAGAGTTAATTTAGTTTGTATCCTTTTGCTTTAACATGACTAACTAATAATTATAACAGGAGGACCAAAGTTTCTTGACAGCACAAATTAAGAAAGAATGCGCCAAACTCGAGCAATACGTTCTGGATGCGCCTGACAACCTTCGCAAAATCAATGATGAAATGAATGGCTCAGTCCAGTCCGGCAAGGCTTCCAACGAAAAAATGGAGCGACGCATTCGGGCGCTTGAGATATCAACTGAGTCATTCAGACATCTTGAGCACGACGTTCAGGCGTGTATCAAGATCATGGAAGAAATCGAGACGGAAATTGGAAAACAGGAGGATGCAAGTAGACAGCTTGCGAAGCTTATGGAGCTACATGACCAGCGACAGATTGAGGTGCATGAAGTTGAAAGAAAATTTACTGTAAGTTATGCTCTCCACAGGTCGAACTATTTTCATAAAATTATCAATGCTAATCCCCTCCTGTAGCAATTGCAACGACAATCAGCGAATGCAGAAGAGCGGATACAAAGACTGCAAGAGCAACGGACGGCCAAGAGGGAAGCAGTACAGAAGAAAACTCAAGATTTGAAAGAAGCATATGCGGCACTTGTGGCCGAGCGTAGTGTTGTGACTCAGGACATGGAAAAGAAGAAATCGCTTATCGCTAAAGCTGAAAAAAAGGTAAGAATCTCTCTTGCTCGATTCTTAGGTTTGTCTCAAACGTTCTAACACTCTCATGTAGCAAACTGATTTGCGTGACTCCTTGGATGCAGAGATTCGAGCAGCCACTAACGAGCTACAGAAGTTAGAAGCCCATGTTTTGCTGTACATAAGTGAGATGGACCAATGTATAAGTATGAAAGAGTAATTACATAAGATTTTGACGACGTGTAGTCAGGCGTGTCCTGCCATAGTTTTGAGTAATGATGAATGTTGAGCAAAATAATGTACTCCATCGATATCTTAGTAATGATACATCAGTATTATCCGGTTTAGCATGCGGTATTGTCCAGTGTCGGATCCTGATCTATCGTAAGAGGATAGTTCCATTGAGATATCCATTTACGCAAAAGCTTTTTCACTTGAATAGTGACAATGCCATCTTCATGTTCTGATCTATTTGATAACTTAGAACTGCTGTAATGGATCGGGATTTGCTCGTCTAAAATACTTGTATCAATTTCAAACAGTAGAACTTCGAGCTGCAGGCCGACACACAAAATGTCTATCAGCATTGACATTGTCTTCACGATCTCCGAGCCATTGCTCAAGAGACCTTCGCCATCCGAAAGGTGCACTCTTAGAAGATTACAGATCACAATTGATTCCTTAGACTGATCCGCGCTTTTGCCATTTGTTCCGGTCAAATACTCTTGTCCCTTGATAACACTAGATCCAACACAAGCACGGAAATGTCTGATTGAAGGTGCAATATGCACTTTGATTTTTTTTAAGGTTATCAATTCCGAGATCGTTAAATCATCAAAGCCCAAGACAGGGTATCCGAATATTGGCGCCTCTGTTTGAGTGTAAGAGTTATCTAGAATAATCAGCGCTGACGGCGGTTTCGGAAGCGAGTTTGAAAGAATTAGTGACACAACATCCGGAAATGATCCCAGGAAACTCAGGGTCATTGTGAAGCCACCTCAATTGTGGAGCGTCGATATTATAATAATCTGCCTCTTCAAGTAAACGCCAATCTGAGGATCTAATTAGTGATATAGACTATTCGATGGAAGCATCGCAAAATCTCCTGCACAAACGCGTTACTGCGTGACAGATAAGTAGCTACCACGCGTATCGCTTTCGTTTCCGCTGCCAAGTGGATCACTAAATTGATTTTGCTAGCATTTTCAACCACAACGACCCTGGACAAGGCGTAACACATCCAAATCATTCCTGCTCTAAAGCTGTCTCTTTTCGAAAATTACATTAACCTTACTCATTGAATTTATCTCAAACTCTTCTGATATTGTGTCCTGCTTAATGTTTTGAACTAGATTGATATTGGCGCGTTTTCGTCTTTTTAGACGAAAGTATGGATAAGTACCAAGCAAGACCTCCGTGGCTTGTATCTACCTCTTCGTCGTCGTCGTCATCGTCCTCCTCCTCTATGGACACATCATTGAACTCAAGTGTGTCAGGAGTAGATACAAGAGGAGGAAAACGAGCGTTGTCGCCACCTTCAACTCAATTCCAACAAGAAACACCCTCAACGCCTATATCTACTTCAAAGATGGTCATAAATAGCAACTTGGAAGCCGAGAGAGCTTTTCAAAATCCTGCTTCAAGGCGCAATACTTTGAAGATTTCGTGTTTGCATAGATTAATGAGAGCCCCTCTGTCGCCAGATGCGCTGCCAATCTCCTCACCTCTTAGTACGGGCAACATGAATGAGCAACTACAACACCAGAGTACGCCAGGTAGTAGCGCGAAGGGATGGATGGCAAAAGGGACGATGCTTCCTCAAAGAGAGCTGTCAATGAGCTTATCAGCTTTGGGACTCGAGTCTAGGCTAAGCAACGTTACAAAGTTGAGCAATGGTTCAAGTTCCTCAGAAGATGATGAGGAAGATGAAGAAGACCAGGGTATCTACGATGATAATCTTGGTGGCACTGAGGACACGTGGGGAAATCATGAAGAAGGTCAATTTTTGAGGCGCCAGTCTAGCAATAGCTCCATAAAACGAACGTTATTTAGAAGGCGATCAGGCTCACTTCGAGGGCCTGGAGGATCATCATCTGAAGGGCCTGCTTCATCGCCTGGCACTCCTGCACTTCAGTCTAATCTTTCGGGGTATTTTTCTCGCTTCCATCCACCAAATTCTTATTCATCAACCATGGACGAGGATAGCCGTAGTCAGCAGACTCCCGCCGCATCTCCCACCGCACTAGTGATGCCAACCCAGGCAATTCCCATTCCTGTGATGTCCAGTAAACTTCGCGATGCTCTTTCAGATTCTTTCGGCCCGCGCTTTCCTCATGCTTCGAATCCGTCTTCTGCTACCTCGTCCTATGAAGATTTGCGTGGGCCGTTTTCTCGTAAGATAGTGATGTCGCGGTCCGGATCGCTAAAGCCGCAAACAAAGTCATTCCTTCGGATAACCAAGGATTTAGCAGATGAGAGTGCTCCTGCTGACGCAGAAATGAAGCATGAAGCGGAGGTGACTTTGGCTTTCCGCGAAGAAGTACAAGATGAAGAGGATGAAGAGGAAGAGTTTCTATATCGACAACAGCGTCGCCAGCAGACAGATGAAGGCAGTATATCTAATGTCGCTGGCTCGCGCATAAGGAGGGTAGGCGAACATAGCCAGCTGCTTGAATCACCTCCTTTCAATCGCATAAGCCAACATAGTGGTGAATGCTTGTCGTCGTCGTTTCCAAATACTCCTCTGCTCCACAGACGTAGCAGTCTGGGAAACTTTAGAGGAAGTGGTGGAAATGGGAGTGGAAATGTCAGTGGAATGGAAGAGGACGATGATCTGCCTTTATTAGATGGAACCAGGCGCACTGGTTCGCCGTTTCCAGAGATGGGACCACCTCCCGTCCATGCACTAAGTGGATCTGAATCACTGAGCACGTCGCCCGTGGCTCTAAGTGGATTGGAGCGGAAGTTGAAGCGAAGAGGTATTAATTTGCATTTGGTTTCGTGTGAATTAATGAAAACAACTTGCTCACTTAATTATTTGTAGGAACCATGGACGATCGATTCGAAGCACATTCTATCAAGCGAAGAGCCGTCTCTCCGGGCCTAGGCGGACCGGGAAGCCCTACGATATCTTCTACCGGCTCTTTTGCGGCAGGTAAAAGAAGTATCAAGCAGGTTCAGGGTAAGCTGTCAGCTTTGACAGGAAAATATCTCGTCTTGCTAACTGTTTTGTAGATGCGTACGACCGGATACAAAAAATGAGTTTAGCTGAGATCCGGAAAGATCCGGATAGCGAAAGGGTCAGCTGGAACACTCAAGCGTAAACTAGTACACTGGCGGCGTTCGTACAGCGAATTATAGAATTTTATTATGGTAATCTCTTTAGCTAATAATGACGTTTGAGACTGTCAAGAGATGCGATCATGCACAACATCTAAATAGAAATCTCGAGAAATAGAACTTAAGGCAACACTGACAAGAAACAGTATCAAGCTGTGGCAATGTACATTCAGGGGTATTTATTAGACACTCTTACTGGCTCATGATTCTAATAATTAAATCATCCTCTAAGGCCTGAGAAATATTGAGATGAAGACGTATTGTTCACGTATCTCATTGCTGAGCCACCCCACAAAGACACTATTAACCTACATATTGTATTCGCGAGACTAAGAGACATGAGCTCGATCAATGGGTGTATTTATCTTGTAATATAATAATGTTAGTATCAATAGTAATAGTTGAACTGAGCTGCGATAGTATTATACGTTCAGATGTAGAATATAAACGAAAATAAGTAAGCGCGACATTAACAAATATTACGTAATTTGTTGAAGAATGGATTTTGCGCAGCTACCCACGTTGTCCGCCACATATATGCGCTTCTCTCGACGGAACAAAATACCCGAGAGACTTTCTTAAAAACTGACAAATACGCATTTCCCCTATTCTGTCATCATTCACTTTTTTTAATCGACGTCTTTCACCACTCGATCGTATTAAAAGACGCGTTAAATCGAATCGATTTGATAGCTCCATTGGTATATTTTCTTCTATTTATCGATTTTCGACAAGTTGATGTGTTTGTGGTTTCGTTGTGCTTAGCGATCATCGTTTTCGCCTCTGTGTGAGCCATTAATCAATCTTTTTCAGACCATTGATTCAAGATTATCACTTAAAGCAGGGGAAAAACCGACTTAGCTGTATAATATTTTGTTGTATTAATTGTTGTTAGTTTCAAGATCTGATAGACGTTTATTTTAAGTTTATCTGATGATTTGGTTGTAGCGAGACATTATTGGCTGACTTATTAGACAGAAACATATCTACAGTTTCCGGAAGTTAGAGAAATCGGCATTTACTCAATTTTTAATTCGAGAGACTAAATTATATCATCATGGGCTTCAATAGTCCCCTTCCTATGAGCTTGAAGAGCGAGTGCAAGTACGTGCTTATTGTGGTAAATCTTAGGCTGCTGCATACTGAACAAATCAATTTAGGAAAGCAGGTCGCATTCTTAGCTCCTTCATAAAACCGAATCAGGTTCTTGGGATGGACATGGTATGAAATTTTCGCAATGGTGTTTACTGGAGTTTAGTTCTTATGGTTTGTTAGGTCATTCCACCGGCTGTTCTTGCTAAGGCAAAGGGCTTAGCTATTATTACTGTTTTAAAGGCTGGTTTTCTGTTCTCTGGGCGTGCAGGGTCAGGTATAGTTATCGCCAGACTGCCGGATGGAGGTATGCTTTATTTGTTATGAATTCAGAGTTATTCACTGATCTTCAATAGGTTGGTCTGCGCCCTCTGCGATTGTCACTGCTGGGTACTTTTTATTGATGCCGTATTAAGCCGAGAATAATTGTGTTAACGCTGTCTAGGGCCGGTGTAGGTGGTCAGATTGGTGCGGAGTTGACTGATTTCGTCATGATTCTCAACACCCAATCAGCAGTTGAATCATTTTCTCAGATGGGCAGTATAACACTTGGCAGCAATATTTCGGTTGCTGCCGGACCGATTGGTCGTAACGCCGAGGCCGCTGGAAGTGCTAGTTTGAAGAGTGTGTCTGCCATTTTCTCTTACTCTAAGACCCGAGGACTTTTTGCTGGTGTTTCGCTGGAGGGTTCGGCTCTAATCGAACGACGAGACGCAAACAGGAAATTCTACGGATCGAATGTCACTGCCAAGCAGCTTCTTTCCGGTGCCATCGACCCTCCGTCTGCGGTTGAGCCGTTGATGAGAGTGCTTGATGCGCGTGTGTTCAGGGGCAATTTTGCATCTGTATATGATGATGACATCTACAACGACGTTCCGGTGTACGGCGACGATGACGACAGCTCGTCTTTGGGGAGCGACACCTACGGCTCGTCGCCGAGACGCAGAGAGAGGGGGTACAGTGGCAGCAACAGACAAGGCGGGTACGACGACGACGGCTACGATCCTCCTTCACGACGAAAGACGAAGGAATCGTCGTGGCAAGATGACCTTTACGACGGCGGCGACCGGTTCGGCTCGTCATCGAACCAGCGCTTCCAGAAGCAGCACTTCGAGTCTGTGTATAGCGATAAGCCGTCGAGGCCGTCCGCGCCGAAACCAAATTTTGACTACGACAGCAACGGCCGCGGCACCAGAAGCCGAAGCGACAGTTACGAGAGTGGGAATCAGCGACGTGCTGGGGGTCGTTCAGGCACAATGGGGTCTAAGATCGACAGTGCCGGTTCAGTGGCAGGTCTGACGCAAGCTGTTGCGCTGTACTCGTTTGACGGCGAGCAGGGCGGTGATCTGGGGTTCCGCAAGGGAGAGATCATTACGATAGTGAAGAAGACGGACTCGTCGAATGACTGGTGGAAGGGCCGGAAGGACGGCCGGGAGGGAATCTTTCCGGCGAACTACGTCGATCTTATCTGATTTTCTGGGCTAAATCATGCCGCGAGAAGGATTAGTGTGACTTATAGACAAGTCACGTGCAGGGCAGCAAAAAAGATTTTTTGGGGGTTATTATGAGGCGGATCTTTATTTTTCGTTGTTTGCTTTTTATGTTTGTATTTCTGCGTGTTGTGCGTGTATTTTGCGTTTGGTTCTTGTCTCCGGAATCTGTCTCCGGGATCTGTTGTCAACGCTGCCAAAGCTTGCAAAGCTTAATAGCCAAGCGAAGTGAGCTGCTAACTCTAAGCTACTCCAGTAGATCCAGTAGAGGCGGTGGCCACGACGGTGGAATGCTTAGACCTCCTTATTTCCTGCACGCAGCTATGTTAGCGTCCTTTTTTGGTCTATTGTACATGGAATTGTGATCGTCATTGAATTTAAAATAAGAGTTTTAAGAATCACGTTCATTTTGCCATTGCTAGTTTATTGCTAGTTCAATGCTATTGCATTGCCATTTCATTGCCATTTCAGGGCAATTTCCGTGCCATCAGGAAAGTGATGGTAAACCAACAATGCGGATCGTCCGAGACAAAATTATTTGACTTTGACGTTGACTATAACTTTCTGCAGTCCATACTGCAATATAGATAAGCGCAAGCGCCGGTGTGATCAGTCGGATTGCAAATGCCGGCGACCTCAACAAAAAAGCGCGGCCGGAATCTGCGGAAAGCTGTGCAATTGCTACGCGGAATTAGCAGCCAGCATGGGGTAATCATTTATCAGCCGAGGGCCCGCGTGGAGTCTCTCGATGAGTAAGACTGCGTCAGACCACACCGATGCTATTTTTAGGTTCCGGAGACCTTTCATCTGACCTTCTCTTGCATTTCCTAATTCGGCACTCTTTCCTGTCAAACTTTTTCCGTTGTACAGAAGAATTACATACTCAGGACTCGTACCAGCTGACTACCCATTAAGAAACTGGCCGGTGCTCTATTTTGGTACTGTCTCAGTACCACCAACGCCTAAAAACCGCTCGCTGAGAGGCGAGGTGTTGCCGGTATCGTTGTAAGCGCGGAGACTGGTATAGGCTGTCCGCTGCCCATCAAGTGGACCAGATACGAGCCAAAAAAATTGCAAGGGGAAACGGGAAACGGGAAACGGGAAATGGGAAATGGGAAATGGGAAATGGGAAAGGGCACTCTGTATCGGAGCAAATACCGGCGGCTGTCACTACACCAAAATCAAAACAATGTAAAATGGCAATCAAAAAACGCACTAACAAATTTTTGTGGATTTTGCCGCCCAGAGGGTACTTCGGTCTCCATTTTCGCACTGGAAATTTTGTATCTTTTTTTCTTTTAAACGAGAATCAACTAGAGCAACTCTAATGGCATCTGATTTCCTTCTCTGGGTAGGTTGACTCATGGCATTTTGCCGCAAGCTGGAACTCAGCATTTTATTAAGCGGCGCGTGTGATTCTGCCTGTATGTTGTCTGGCCCTTCCTCAAGAGGGGTTGGCAATCGTATAAATTTGTCGAAATATCCCGGTGAGAAAAGAAAAATCTTTCTGATTGATCTCACTACAAGCTATATAAATTCATTTTCTGATACATACTCGTTCTACATTTCCCGCATCCCCTTGTTGCTTGTGTGCCCGCGCTTCTGTTATATAATCTATTCTGAATGTCTTCCGTTGCCGTCGCTTCTCCGGTACCTCTACATGGCTCTGTCGACGAGAAGTCGATGATGATCGATACTACGCTGCCCACTCCTCCTCAGTGCAACACTCCGCAACCCGCCGTCGCCGAGAAGTCGGCGACGGCTGTCGTCGAGCCTGTCAGACGGTTGACCATTTTGGACAAGTTCAGATTGGACGGTAAGGTCGCGGTCATAACCGGCGGCGCTCGCGGTCTTGGTTTCGCCATGGCCGAGGGTCTCTGTTCGTCTGGCCTTTCGTGCATTGCCATTCTCGACTTGCAAGATGATCTGGGCCACGCTGCGTGCGAGTCCCTGACCGCCAACTATGGAGTCCGGGCGAACTTTTACAAAGTCGACGTTCGTGACGAGGATATCATCAACCCTGTCATGGATCAGGTCGTCCGCGATTTTGGCGGAATTGACATTCTCATATGCTCGGCTGGAGTTGCCGACCTTGTCCACGCAGAGGAATACACTCCTGCTAAATTTAGACGTGTCATCGATATTAACTTGAACGGTTCTTTTGTTTGCGCCCAGGCTGTGGGCAAGCACATGATCGCGGCCGGCCGCGGTGGATCGATCATCTTCATTGGATCCATGTCTGGTTCGATTGTCAACTGGCCTCAGCCTCAGTCTGCTTACAACGCGTCTAAGGCCGGTGTCATCCATCTCATGAAATCTCTTGCTGCTGAATGGGCGCAGCACAAAATTAGATGTAACTCCATCAGTCCTGGATACATGGACACTCCTCTTAACACAGCTTTCGAGGGTAGTCTGTTCAATGAGTGGAAGGCGCGAACCCCAATGGGCCGTCTCGGAGACCCCGAGGAGCTCGCTGGTTGCGCTCTATGGCTATCTTCTGATGCTAGCACATTCTGCACCGGCTCAGATATCCTCATTGACGGAGGATACACGGTTTTGTAGATGCTTTAAAAAGTCTGGAGATTGATCTCTTTAATTTTTCCTCTTTTCGTTTGTCATCATTTTGAGGTATACACTTGGGCTGCTTTTTTTATCTACTTTGATTTCGCTTTTTGTTGATGGCGCTGCTGCTACGTTTAATCTCAACATTGATTGTATTCTATATCCACGTACGGCCTGTTTGAAATTTAAGAAAGGGTTTCTACAAATAAAGTAACATTTATAAATATCTTCCTATTTCATTCATGATCTTCAAATATTTTAATTTTTTTGATCTGCGGTACAGTCGGAAAAACTGTTTCAGAATTGGTAAGAAGTTCGTGTAGAATACTGTTTAAAGTTCACCAATGTACGAGGTTCCTCAACTAAGCGGTGTTGTCAAGTTGAGTCGTGTTGTGTCTCAGTGTGGTAATTTTAACCAGAAGCAAGGAAGCGTGAACTAGTAGAAACTAACGGAAAAACGTATTCTGGAATTCTTATCTATTTTTAATTTTGAGTTGCGATGAAAACCAAGGATCTTGATGGAGCACGTATCGCTGATTGTTACCAGATCTTGCGGTACTCGTCTATAAATAAATTATACTTCCGGATGGACCCTTAATAGCTCATGAGGATGTTGGGTTAGGGTTATGTCGACGCCAAATGTATACTTGCATAATCAAAAAAGCACGGCGCTCGAAAGAGGAAAAAATTTGTGCTATTACAGAAACTAGGAGTAAGCTTGCATAAAGGTATCAGTTAGCGATAACCGCGGAAAACGTACCAATTCATCACATTCGTTATGCCAACGCGGCTTCTCAACATGTGGATCGCTTCTTCTTTGCAATAAGTTCTTCGAAGCTCAGGGAAGTTCGTACATGCGAGAAAGTTGTGCCGTTCCATAGTCGCGATTTCATGCCGTCCAACCATGGTTCAAATAGCTCTCCTTGTGCTTCACTCTGGCCACCAAGCTCTCCAGCTTTTTTCTATGTTATGCTATCTCGCATTCAGGATATAAAAAACTTTCTGGTCAACCATTCTCAACCGATTCTCAACCGATTCAGGTGCCTGGTATCTTATATTGGGATTATTATAATAGCATCCTTGGCGAATTTTGGTAAAGGGAGTCTAGTCTATCAGCTGATCATTTGCAAGTTAGCATTTGAAAAGTTGCATCCACCGCCATTCTCGGAAATTTGAAGTAGAATAACTCTGAGGCGTCGTTGTAAATGCCGCAAGTACAAAGAAATTACTCAAACATGAAAGATTTGCCCGTGTAATCGTTAGTTTACGACAGCATATTTAGACTCGTTGATCCCTCTCAGATCGATTGAGATTCTCCAGTTGATTCCTTGCAGGCAGGCATCGTATTATTTCGACTAAAATTTCGATGTGGCATAGAGGATATATTGAACCCCTTCTTGCTCTTATTCTTCGAGCTTTCGTTCTACTTGCGATCCCACCCATCTAGATATCTCTCTTCCACTGTCTTTGAAATTGTGAGGTCAACAGCGACAATACAATACACGCTGCTCTGTAGTTTGCTGTCATCCCGCGTCTCGAATGTCACTGTGTGGTTTGCCTAGAAACCTCTTTTGCATAGACTCTGAGTCAATCGGTTTCATGGCCAACATATTTAGTCGGTAACGTTTATGTGAAATTTCCTGACCATTATCTTTCTTGAATAGATGAGCTTTCAGTTAAGATATTCCGTATGGTCGACGATATCGCGTGGTTCTATCACGTCAACTAAATTTTCCCTCCGCCGTAGCTTCACTGCTTGATGCAGTGGCGATCGGCTTTGAGCCCTAGCTTTTCCTAGCACGTCGGTTAATCTTATAGAACACTCCCGCCGAGAACACGAACGAGTGGTTATAGTGTATGGAGTAAATGGCTGCAGCCCAGGCAATGCCTAAGATTTATGAAGACCTTTGTCTCAGTACCTTGGCAGGAAAACCGTTGCTGAGCTGTAGCTGAAGGTCAAATTTGATGTCTCGTCGTCATCTGGCCATTAACCTTTGTCTCCTTTCTTTTGCTTCGTTTCTGCTCTATTCCCCCTAATTATGTCTGCGTGAAAACAATGCCGGTAAAATTCTACATATTGATTAAAACTTGCAGTTGTCTCTGACAGTAGTGTCATTGCCTTATGCCAATTCTTAATTCGATCGCTGAAGTTATTGTATGGCTGTGCAAAAACTTGAACTTTCCTAAAAATTTTTTGATCTTGGCTGGCTGCCTCCGTCAATTACTCGTTGATGGTATCCCTTTCATGTCTCGCTAAAAAGTTGAATAAGAACGAGCAAAGTATCGTCCAGTATTTTAATCGAAAATCGGTTATTACAACTGTATTATCAAAGAAAGGTACAGAAAAACACTTTTTTTCAAAAGGACACTTCAGTTGCTCACTTCGATGACTTTCGGCGTCTTTGATCACGAGCTGCCGTGTTATAAATAGGTCGCAGATTTTAAATTTGAAGATTTGACTTCATTGGATATCTGCAGTAGATTGTATCGAAGTTGTCGTATAATATAAGCAGTTTTGTGGAAAGCAGTGTTCGTAATTTGAGAATCAATCTGACCAGTAATCATAGAGGGAACGCTTCTCTATATCTGGCTGAGTTCACGAACAATCGGATTTAGCATTCTTATTCCCCAGATGTCGGATTGAAGACCGCTGCCTAACCCAAATTATAATTTAGTGGCCAGTGCACTTAAATCACGTGAACTGCAAGAACAAAACATAATTAATTATACGTGGAAATGCGGGATATATTCCTTGGGCACCGTTCATTAACAACTTTTATCATCGGACTTGACAGTGGTTTTGGACGCAGTTTATTTGATATAATAGATAGAGAATATTGCTTTTTGTTCCAACGGAGCAGAAGTACTGGACCCGTAGTTGGAAATGGATATGCCAAAACAGTCGGAGTGTTTGCGCCAGATTTCTACACGCCCGATCGCATTGCGTTCTGTTTGATCTGTCTAGCAAACTCGTACAAGCTCAGGTTTAAGTACATTCTTGTCAATATCTTTTAGGAACTTGTAATTTAACCGCAGCAATATGCTTGCTAATTTAAAGTAGCCAACGGAGTCTACAGCCTCGAGGCAGACTAATTTTTAAGATGCGTCGTGATCTGCGCTGGCTGTACAAGTCTATCACTGTGCGTGCGTGCGTGACTCCTACGCTCAATTGCGATACCAGTATAGTCACAATAGTTCTGGTCAGCTAAGTTGAGACAATACTTTTGACTTTTAACTGCTGTTGTACTTTACCGATAAATTGATGTACCCAAACTGTAGTTGTATTGGCCTGCGTGGCATTGATTTTTAATGCCATAGGGCAAGTAGATTTCTTTTGATGGGTGGCTCGTCGAAAGTTTGCCGAACCTCGCGAAATATTAGGCAAGATGAAAACTATGAAAAACAATTTAGAAATCCAATACACTGCTACAAGAAGTTAACTACGTAGTATGCTACTTTAAAAGTACTCTGCTTGCTCGATTTAAGAGTTGGTGAATCTGCTAAACAATTGTTTTTTTTAAATCTCATGGTCGCTATCTCGGTGTTCCCCAAATGACGACCTTCGATTAGTTGGAGTGATTGCATAATGGCTTTCTCTGCAACGCTATATCGTTCACACACACAATTAATCGATTTACTCAATTCCATAAAATGAATTCGAAATTTCCTGTTATTCTTCTGACTGGGGCATCCCGAGGTGATAGAGCTAATTTTTTTTTATATGCTGGAATTGTGGGGCGAGCCGGGATTCTCTCAATTTCAGCTCATGCTTGCCGATGGTTACTGACAAGCTCTTTAGGAATGGGAACTGCCATGGCAAAGAAGCTCCTCTCCGCTCCCATCTCCGCCAAGCTCGTTCTGGTTGCTCGAGGCGAAGAAGGAATGAAGCAGCTCGCCGACGAGTACCCTGGTCAGGTCAAGTAAGAAGACGTAGTCGCAGCTTAGACTTTAGTTTTCTTGTGACCCACACTTACGTCCTCATTAGGTATGTCGTCGGAGATATCGCCAAGGACGAGACCAACACTGCCGCAGTAGCGCTCGCAATCGAATCGTTTGGCGGTGCTCTCGACGGAATAATTTTCAACGCTGCAATCCTTGACCCAGTTGCTGTTGTTGGCAAGGCAAATGTCGACGAGTGGAAGAATTTGTTTGCAATCAACTACTTCTCGCTCATCGTCACTCTCAAGGCGGCCATGCCAGCATTGAGGAAGTCCAAGGCAAAGGTTATTTTCATTTCCTCTGGTGCTGCTCATCATTACTATGTATGTAATTACTGAAAATTTTTTTCAGCGCCGAAGATATTGATGTTGGTTTGCCGTTTAGTATGGATGGGGTGCTTATGGAGCTAGCAAAGCTGCTACCGACCACTTGGCTGCTACACTTGCCGGCGAAGAAGAAGATGTCATTCCTTTCTCTTTAGACCCTGGAGTTATGGACACTGAAATGCAGCGTGCTCTTCGTGAAAAGCGTAGGTGACTCCGTTACTCTTTTTGCAATCCCAGCTAACTTGACTAGATGGTGTTGAAATGAAGCCGATCGACCACGAAAGGTTCTTAAAGTTGAAATCCGAGGGAGGATTGTCCGCCCCCGAAGACCCTGGTAGCGTCGCAGTCAATTTGGTGTTGAATTGCCCCAAGGAGCTGGCTGGCAAAGCAATGAAGTATGCTTAAATGATGTGAATAAGATTAAATTCTCAAGTTTATCTACTGACTTTTTTTTCTGTCTAGATTCGACAATCCTGCACTGTCGCCTTACAGAGACTACAAGCCTTAAATATGAATATGTGTTTGCATCAATCTGTTAGGTCAATCCTTCAGGAATCTGACAATGTTGTTTTTGAAATCTCCAGTATTCATGGACATTATTACGTTGCAACCATGATGTATCTAAGCTCAATTTGAATTATTATTCTCTAATCATTTGATTCAGTGTATTGACTAAAAATTTCGTGCGTTCAAAATATTTTTCCACGAGTGTTGTATTCCTGAACTAGTTCTTCCCAATTAGTGAGCGCTATTCGCTTTTATCAGTGAAACTCAATTTAATCGGTCGATATCGCTTTCGTGTAACATGGTTTTTTTGTAAGCCACCGTTAAACTCTTGACTCAATTACGTTATATTTTAAACAACTGTCCTCTTTCTCTCTGTTAGCAAAACATAATGACTGCAGGTCCGGCTCACGTCTACATTGTCACTGGTGCTTCTCGAGGTAATTTTCGTTAAAGCTGAATGTCAGCTTATTATCTCTACTGCTATCAGTTGCTAGCTAGCAGCACAACGAGTCAGGGAAGCTGTTGATGAATTTAGATGGCGACTTTCGCAGATAGATGTCGTGAGTCTCTAACATTACATCTAGGGCTCGGCTACCATATTGCCGAGATGCTCCTTTCTGCACCTGTCTCTGCGAATGTCGTCGCTGTCGCGCGCACCGAGTCTGATCTTCGAAAATTATCAGCCGCTTATCCTGGCCATGTAGAGTACGTTTCTGGCGACCTAGCAGATCCTAAGACGAGCGAGGATGCTGTCGCCAAAGCTGTTGAGAAGTATGGCAGGATTGATGGGATTGTGTTCAATGCCGCCGTGATCGCACCGGTTGCAAGGATCGCGGATGTCGACGTCGAGAAGTTTAAGGAATTATTCGACATCAATTTCTTTGCGGAAGTCGCAGCTGTAAGTATATGCCTTTGCAATTTTGGAAAGAAAACTCTCCAGCTATGAGTCTCACGTGTGTTATCTTGACTGACGTAAATTTATTCAGCTCTCAGTTGCGGTTCCATATCTTCGACAGTCAAAGGGCAAAGTGGTTTTTATTTCTTCGATAGCATCAAAAGAGGCACACTACGTACGCATATTTCTACTTGGCTTTACCTGCAAAACTTGATAACTGACCATCAACGCTTTTAGTTTGGATGGGAAGCTTACGGAGGCTCTAAGGGTTGCATAAACCATCTAGCGGCCACACTCGCCGTTGAGGAGCCAGAGATATTTTCTATATCGATCGATCCAGGTGTGCTGGATACCAACATGCAACAGGAGATACGAGAGAAACGTAAGCTTTATTTCGGTCTTTATGGTCGTCCACAGAACTCGTCTGCTAAATCCACTTAGACGGAGATAAGATGAAACCAGACCACATTGAGTATTTGATCAACATCAAGGCCGACGGTTCGCTACCATCGACCGATATTCCGGCCTCAGTTGTCTCAAACCTGGTCATTAGGGGACCTCAGGAACTGTCTGGCCAATACTTGGTGTACGTACACATTTTTACTGACCACTTAGACAACCTTCATACTAACAATCAGATTCGACTCGCCGGTCCTGAAAGATTTTAGGTAGTTACTGGGATAGTCGGTGAGAAATTTACAAGTTTGGGATCAGCGTGAGAAAGAGATATCGACTATGTCGTCGTACTCTGAACTGGATAGCACATATGTAGGATCTTTGCAAACGCTTTTGATGATGTAGACGATGTAACAAAACGAATTTGATAAGAGGTCTTCACATCTAGCGAATTTACGCCTAATATATAGCGAAGTCGTAGGGCAATCAAGGCATAACTCCGACAAAATCTGTGCAAAAGAGCTTATTCGAGGTGTACACTTTTGATTTATGGCGTACATGAGACTGTGTTAGCCGCAAGTATCAAATTCACGACTCGGTTCCCTCATACTCGTAATTAATAGCGGTAACCCTCGCTGACTTGAATATCTACATGTATTCCGTGGATGTCCTAACATGAAGCTCGTATACGGAGTAGAGAATAGTTTTAGAATAAGTTGAACAGGAATGCACTTAACAGCACAGGGTGTTGGGAATTGACTCACACTCCTGGTTGCTCTTGCTTGTTCGACCGTGCATTACTGAGCCAGCGGGTTAAATTTGTGAGCTCACACACAAAGTTAATTCGGTCCCAACAGTAACTTTAACACCATATGCTGATTCATTTATCATCTCACAGGCCCTTCTGACTTATTCCATAACCTCACAACCGTCACAAACTGCCATCGCTAATATCAGTCAATCTTGCAAGCGCTTTATCGCTTATCTATCATCGGATTATTAGTGTCGAACTGTTATTGTTTTTGCCTCGCTTTGACGAGTGTCATACGAGTAGTGAGCTCTCACGATTACCGACGTCCCGGTGACGCATTCTCCAGTCCTTTTATAGTAAAGTCAGTGCTATCTTTTCTTTGACTTCCTTTTTCTGTTTGAATTTCTATATTATTTCTTCTTTGTTTATCTTCTCGGTCTGAGTAGCGGCGTCAAATAAGTCAAGTTGATGTTGTTCTTGATTACCCGCTAGAATAGCATCCCATTCTGTGACATTCGTTGCGTCTTGAGGACAGTTATAACTGTTGCATTTTCGTTATTTCGTGCGTTTATCTGTTTTTCATACATTTTGACAGTTTCCTCTCAACGCTGAAGTGGTTCGTTGCGGTATAGATTTACTGATTTGGTAGCCTTGGGTCGTTGTTTCTAGGCATTTACTTTCGTTGTTTCTTTCATTGAGAGATCGTGATAAAGTTGTGGAAGGCAACTCTACTCATCGAGCACACCATCAGCCATAATCTGTATCGAGTCTCGCATGGGGGCAACTTTTTGAAAGCCTGCGGTTTTTGATTGACCTTAATTCATATTTTCTTATGGACCTCCGATCCCGACGAAAACAATCCCAAGTGCCGGTATCTGCTCAGCAACATTCGGATCATCATCACCCAAATAGCCACCAAGAACATCAACCAGAAGAGAAGCAACAGCTCTGTCATCGTCCTCTTCACCGCCTTCCCTCTGCAGCCGTTGTAGATCTTGCTTCCTCCTCCATCGCTGGTTCCGCAGTCCCTACTATTTCACATTCTTTAAGGTAAATATGTTGTCTAAGCATCAAGTCAGGCTTATTCATCAATGTAGCTTTTACAAGCCTTAGCAATGTCATATTAACGCAATTTTCTGCAGATCAGGCATTAGTCCTACGACTTCGCCGACTCGAAAATACAAGCGAAAGTATATCCAGGTGTCATCGTCTTCTGAAAGAGAGCACAAGACCACCACAAGCGGCAATTTGTCCACGCCTTTAAGATCTCGCAAGCGTACTCGTCATTCATCCCCAATATCCGATCTATCGCTTTTTACCAAAGAAAAACGTCAAGGCGAAGACCACGACTCTCCAACCAGCTCTCAGGACTCTTCATTTCTATCACAGCATTCTATACAACAGCCGAATTCATTTTCATCAGTTGAGGCATTTCCTCAGCAACCTAAAATGCCTAAGCAGCATTCCTTAGAAAATCAGATGATACAATCTGAATCTGGCCATGGTAGCTCCTCTTCTTCCAAGTCCAGAGGCGAAGCCAGCAGCAGCAGACGTGCCCGAGCACATCGAAGTATAAAAGAAGACCTTGATGCGCTGGATGCTGTGCGTATGGCTGTCTCTGAGGACAAAGGAGAGGAAGGTGATACAGATGTGGAAGAAAGTGCTTTTCATGATACACAGACTGTCCACGAAGATGGTGACGAAGACGATACGGTACCAGAATACACGTATCATCGTCGTTCTCACCGTAGTCGTGACGATGTTTTCGGTTCTAGCCGTTCTCTTATGGATGGCGGAGAAGACGAAGTTGAAAATGAAGACGACGAAGACAGGATGGATCACGATCATATAGTTGATGAAGACAGTGACGAAGACGAAGACGACGACGACGACGATGACGATGACGATGACGATGACGATGACGACGACGATGACGATGACGACGACGACGACGACGATGAAGATGACGACGATCGCAGTTCTATTCGTTCATCGTCGTTTATGCATGGAGGTGACATGTCCTCAGATTATTCCCGCGGCATGCCTCTTCTAGATTATACCGGAATGATGCCGGGACTTTACTCTCGGTTGACCGACATTCTTACCGATCTGAAAAATCGAGATGATGTTGGATCTAGGATGGTGTCTCTCCAGGAATTGTCAAACATTCTCTTGGTTTCCACTGATAGAATGTTCACATCCACTTTTTCATGTGAGCCATTTGTGAAAGAACTTGTAGCAATTGCGCGAGATCCTATCTTTGGTTATGATGACCCTGAGTCGATGCTCATCGCATGCCGCTGTCTGTCTAGTTTAATGGAAGCTCTGCCTTCAAGTGTCGAGAAGGTCGTTTATGGCGGCGCTGTTCCTGTCTTGTGCCAGAAACTTCTAGAGATTGAGTACATTGATGTCGCTGAGCAGTCACTAACCACTCTGAAGAAAATATCATCCAACTTTCCTTCTTACATTGTGCGCGCTGGTGGAATTGAAGCTTGTCTTTCTCATTTGGATTTCTTTTCAACTAGTGTACAGCGAACTGCAGTCACCATAGTCGCCAATTGCTGTAGAGGCATTCCCAGCGATCACTTTGCGACAGTCCGAGATGCCATGCCTATCATACAGGGCGTTCTTATTGGCTCTGATCAGCAAGTTGTCGAACAGGCCTGTCTTTGTGTCACTCGCATTATCGATCGATTTAAGTATTATCCTGAACAACTCGAGCAACTTGCTAGTAAAGAGCTTCTTCAACGTATCCTGACTTTAATCCTGCCTGGTTCAACTAACGTTATTGGTCATAATATACATACGGAGTTCTTAAACTGTTTAGCTTCGATCGCAAAAGCTTCACCTGATTTGGCAGCTCAATTGATTGAAATGAATGTTGTAGATACGCTTCATCATATTTTGACGGGAGTGTCCCCTCCTTCAGATAGTGAATTAGATGAGCAAGCCGGAAATAGTGTGAGAGTTATGCAAACGGTCATCCACAGTCCTCGAGACCAGGTTTATGCTATATTGAACTTAATATGTGAGCTGCTACCTGGAATACCTCAGAGTAAGTTTAGTTTATAGATACATATAATGAATTACGAGAAATGCTGACAAGCTCACAGAGGATCTTCTTGATTCACATGCTTTTGTGACTGCATCAGATTCGTTGACATTTTCTAATGCAGAGAACAGCGAGAAGCGCCTTGAAAGTTTGGCTACCTGTCCAGAGAAGGTCAAACGTTTTACGATGATCTTACTTCCAATCTTATTAGATGTGTATTCTAGCATCGTCGAATTTTCTACGCGCCTTAGAATTGCGAACATATTCATGAGGATGTTTTTTAATCTCGATGGCGGTATACTGCACGACTCTCTCCAAAACGTGCAGTTCTCATCTCTTTTAGCGTCGATGCTTGCTCAAAAAGAGTATTCGATCATTGTTGGTTCAGCCCTACAGATGGCCAGCGTTCTTCTCCGTCGTTTACCGGAAGTTTATCGTTATCACTTTGAACGTGAAGGCGTAATTGCTGAGGTTTCTAAGTTGGCAAGTCAATCCGACGAAGATCTAGTCGAGAAGAGCTCTACCGACAACGATCCTGCCGAGAAGGCTGAGAGTTCTCACCGGAAAAAGCAAGAGCAGGAAAACGAACATCCTGAAGGAGTCTTGATTGACCATGCCAAGGAAGCTCAGCATAATAATGTTTCGATGGAGGTGATAGAAGACGACAAAGCTGTCGCTGATGTCGAGGACGGTCACGAGGAAGTTCCAGTTGTTGATGATGACCGAGATAAATCGAACAAATCTACAATCGAGAGAGGAAGACTTCTGAGAGAATCTATTCGTGGCAAGTTTCTTTCTTCGCATTTTCAAAGTATTCCAAAAGCAATGGATCGCTGGATTATTGTGAACGCTGCAGTATTATTAAAGCACTACTATGAGACAAATTCTGAGTCTGAAGCTGCTTTGTCTGCTCTTAACGAACTGAAGCGGCTGGCTGATAACCTAAACACACGGGCTCATACGGAAGGAGATTTCCAGGCATTAGCAAAGCATTTTAACGCCGGTGCTCTCTCTTCAATTTCGAGCTTCGAGTTACTCAATTCGGGCATTTTGAATGCGCTTCTGCGGGTATTAGTGGATGATGGGTCCTACGACGATCGTAATAGAGCAAGAATAGCATTTTCCAAAGCTTTTATGAGTCATGATTCTGCAGTGACGGCTAAAAGCACTTCAACTCCTATTTCCATTTTGCTTTTGAAGTTACACGAATCGTTGACTCGTTCCGAAAATTTTGAAGTTTGTACTTCCGGATTTGGAAATTCGATCGACTCGCAGGGCAACCCAATCACACAGCTGTCTAAGCAAATTTGCTTGAATTTAGTTGCTGATGATGACACAACTGTGCCTCAGATGTATAAAGTCTTGACAATTTCAATCCCTGCTATCTCGACTTTTAAGGCATTAGCAGATTATTTGAGAGCACGCATTGGTGCAGAGGAGAAATACTCAACTCCGGTTTCTACTTCAGCAACTTCAACACCGCCAGTTGCTACAACTGCACTTGCTCGATCGCCTACTTCCACATCTCTTCGTTCTACGTTCAGTAGAAGACGGAATTCAGCAAATGTATTACTGGAATCGTTTGCATCTTTTGCTGCTGCAGCCGCTGCAGCTGCTTCTTCCTCTGAATCAGCAAACAAGGACGCCTCTTCTGAATCAGCATTAGAATCAATTGTCGACAATGAATCCGCTGTTGAAGTTGCACCTTTAACGCCTACAGCATCCCAGCCCCTTGCAGACGATGATTCTGTGAATAATGATTTGCTGGACACAGTGAACGAATACATGTCAAGTTCAAATAAAGATCTTGAAGAAAAGCGGGTCAGTCTTCAAATCGATGGCGATAAAGTAGTGGCACAGACGCCAGGAGGCACGAAGGTTTCCACACCGGTATCTGCTGCTGAAAACCCTCATGGTGAGTCATCGCGTTCGATATCTCGACAATCATACGCAGCTGCTCTACAGTCGGATGCACAAGATTGGCACGTTGAGTTCAGAATGCATGGCCAAGTTGTTACTTATGATACACCGATATACTCTGCTGTAAAGAAATATTCTACCGTTCCTGTGAATCGATACAAAGATATTTGTGATTCGATCCATGCTGTGCACTACTGCAGAGCTTCTGGACCGGCGCCTCCTCAACCTCAAAACGACTTTTTGCACAATGTGTTCGAGCCCATAGGGTTGTCGGAGTCTCTCCAAGCTGATCCGGTCTCACATTCGATCCTCCGTTTACTTGATGTCCTTTATTTTCTTAATGAAGACATGAAAAACACTTTCGCCGATAAGCAAATGCATTTTGAGCCTTTGCCAGTCACTCAATTCGTCAACAGCAAGCTTACATCAAAGTTAAATCGTCAATTAGAAGAGCCTTTGATTGTTGCAAGGTACCGATTTCTTTAAGAGTCTTTTTTTATTATCATGCTAATGCCACATAGCGGAGCGATTCCATCATGGACTGTAGAACTTACCAGAGCGTATCCCTTCCTTTTTCCTTTTGAAAGTCGATATCTATACCTTCAGTCTACCGCATTTGGAAAATTTAGATTCATCAATCGTCTGAACAGCACAAGAAGCTTCTCCGACAGGTCGACACGTATGAGTCGAAACATGCCATATATAGGCCGTGTGTCGCGTCAGAAAGTCAGGATTTCCAGATCGCAGATATTACAGAGTGCAATTAAAGTCATGAACTTGTATGCATCGTCGTCTTGTATTTTGGAAGTCGAATACTTTGACGAAGTTGGGACCGGGTTGGGGCCTACTCTAGAGTTCTATGCAACGGTGTCTAGAGAATTTTCCAAGAAGAAACTACATCTTTGGCGCGAGAATGAATCTGATCCGGACAGCGAATATGTCTTTGCAAAATATGGACTTTTTCCTCAGCCCATGTCTGCTGGCAAGATAGAGTCTGAAAGCGGTGCGAAGGTAATTCATCTCTTCACAGTGTTAGGCCAATTCGTCGCGCGGGCGTTATTAGATTCGAGGTTACTGGATATCTCCTTCTGTCCGTTGTTCTTCCGCGCTAAGACCGACTTATTAACGCTTTCTTTGAGATCTATTCAGCAAATTGATCAAGGTCTAGCTACGTCTTTTGCTTTGCTGGAAAAGTTTTCACAAGCTAAGAAGGAGGCTGTTTGCCGTTCGCCTAAGTTAGCAATGGAGGAACTTGAACAAATTGAAGTGGATGGAGTGCGCATAGACGATCTTGCTCTAGACTTCACTTTGCCCGGACAGCCGGACTTCGAATTGATACTTGGCGGGGCTGATGTTTCAGTTACAATTCATAACGTGGAAGATTATATAAAGAAAGTCATTGATGCTACTTTGGGAAGTGGTGTTGAGAAGCAGCTTAATGCGTTTAGAGATGGATTTTCCACAGTATTTTCTTATTCAGCAATGAGTGCATTCACTGTTGACGAGATGGTGATGATTTGTGGCCAGGGAGAGGAAGATTGGTCTTTGGAAACATTAACCGATTCAATCAAGGCTGACCATGGATTTACAATGACCAGCAAGACCGTTCGTGATCTCCTTGAAGTGATGAATGAGTTCAATGTAACCGAACGACGACTTTTCTTACAGTTCATTACGGGTAGTCCTAATCTGCCGATTGGAGGATTCAAGACGCTGACGCCAACCTTCACAGTTGTATGTAAGCCGCACGAGCCGCCTTTAGTAGCTAACGACTACTTGCCAAGTGTAATGACTTGCGTGAACTATCTTAAGCTTCCAGATTATAGTAGCAAGGAGGTTCTCCATGCCAGGACCATGAAGGCGATTCATGAAGGTTCTGGAGCCTTTTTGTTGTCTTAGTGGAATGCTTTGACTGATGCCTTTTGTTTTCAAAGAAATAGACTGCTCCCGACTTGTGTCTATTGTGCTTCATCTTTCTTTTTTCACCCTGCCTTTTTCCTAATTTGTATTTTCTTCACCCCTTGATTTAAATTTATTGTACTCAGTGTTATTAGTGACTCTTCCGTCTATGGCATTTGGAACAAAATGAGTTCTCATTTCTGGAGTGTGTTCCTTCTCGTTTATTCATGTTCTCGCGCTTGTCTTTCCTTCGATCGCTATTCCTGTTTTAATATCGAATAATTAATTATATAATGCAGTGCGTCGTTGTTGACTTTATTTGAAAACATTCATCTTTTCGAACTTTGCTTCTTTAAAAGTATATAAAATAATCGAAATTTTTCATCAGTAAACGGCAATATGACTGAAGAACTTGTCATTTGGACGGGTGACTGACGCGCGTGTGGTGCGAATTTTTTACTCATTGAGCCGCATCGAAGTTATTGAAAAACGCGCCCTTCGCTGTGAAAAGCGCATTGCAAAACCTCTAAATGATCCTGAGAAAGAAAACACAGTTCGCTCTTTGATCTATCTTCGCTGCAAGATAAATGGGAGCAAGACGACAACCGATGCAAACACGACTAGCTAGTTTTTCGAATTGCCCTCGAAGAATGCCATTTGCTTTGAAATACTCTCAGCCGTTCATAGAACAGTCTAATGTCTACGCGCCGCTTGACAGGCATCTCACCACTAATAGAAGAGATAGTAACGACGACGAAGAAATGCATCGTCCAGCCAAAAGATATAAAAGAATCATACCTAGCTCCTACTACGAAGACAATAGCGTGCTTGGTGTTGCTGTCAGTGACTCTGACAACGACGACTATAAGGAATTCGGCAAAGGCTATCACCATCTAAGTTTGCCGCCAACGAGCAGCCAACAAGAACAGCAAGAAGGCGTTCCAAGTTCATCCCCTCTGACGACAAGTAGCACATCGCCTAAACATTTTTATTTCCGACAGCAAACTGAGCTAGGAAGTTATGCCGATGATGACGAAGAAGAAGAAGAAGAAGAAGAAGAAGAAGAAGAATCTCCTATTGATGAAAAGAACGCGAGCGATGGAGAAGAGGAGTTTGAGGAAGGAAAACGGTTAAATAGGTCTGTCAGGGAAACACAGAGCATTAAGATTGAGGCATACAGAAGTTTCCATGAAGAGGAGCAAGCACAAGCAAAAGATCCCCAAGTCCAGCCACCTACTACGGAGAAAAAAATATCTACGAGAGAGTCGATGCAGTTCTTGGCTAGTTCAAACGTTACTGATAAAGACAATGAGATAGATATTACATTCGTAAAGGAAACTCCAGAAATGGTGACCATGTCCCCAGAGTATGTCTCTGAAATAGATACTCCCGTTGTGACTACACCGCTGGCAGAAAATCGATGCAGAGACAAAGACGAATGTATACCAGATAGTTGTGTGGAAGCTGATAGCGACGAAGATTTCGATCTAGATATCAGCGATTTTAATAATCAAGATAAAGAAATGACTATATTCGAGAAGGTGTTGCCTGGTAGGACAGCTTCAGGCTCCGATAGGAAGGAGCGGTGTGAGTCTGCTGTAATTGCGAATTCTCAATGGTGGGAAGATGAGCTGTTAGACATCAAGATTGACTCTACACCTCTTAAACAAGTATCCGACCCCTGTGCCACTAATTCGTCATCTAGAGAAGAAAGCGGTCTGAAAGGCTCTCTCGCTGATGAACTAGAGCTTTCTCCCATCAAGGATAGCTTTTTACCGTCTTCAATTTTCGACTTTACAGATGCGAAGGAAAAAGAAGATAATGATACTCGATTTTCATTGTCTGCTCAAACGCAGGACCATTTTTCTTCAGCAAAGTCAGAATTTTTGCAGGAAAAGACTGCGAGAAAGTTTGAATCAACAGAACAGAATGATAATGAAAGTACCAACCACAACAAAAGCGATACAAATATTTTTAATAACGCAAAGACAGCTCTTCCTGACAGCTTATTGGAATCGCTGCCAGTTCCTCCTGTACATACTTTAGATATATCAAGCATTTCATGTGACACAATTGATTTTCCCGAGAGCTTATTCTGGCAGATCGACCGATAAAGAGGGCAGCTTTATTGGCATCGAAATTTTGTGGGAGGAGTTTTGTAAGAGTACTTTGAATGAAACCGCATTATGAGTGTAGGATCAAGTCAACAATTAGTTTTTAAATATCTATATTACGACGAATTTATGATTGAGTTTCTTTGTTTGACAAATGACGTAAAAATTGGAATCTTTTTAGTGTTGATAATTTCCCAAACAACCTGGAGGGAACATTGTAGTACCGGTGAGTTTGACCCGCCTTTATATCTCCTTCCCAATCTGCGTCGAATATATCAATACTTCTATCTCTCTACTACGGCTAGACACAATGTCTCAAGAGGCAAAAATTCAGGCCATATCCGAGTTCCTTAGGGACGCTCCACCTGGGGAGGTAAGTTTATATTAGATGTTCAAATAATGTCACGTTTAGTGGCGTGATGACGACGGATAAAATGAATTAAGCTGACGTCGATATGCACTATTTCTTAGATTACTGAGGTGCTCGATGGTATGTGTTCTTCTAAGATCCAGAATCTCTTCACTTTAATCTTTAAGAGCAGAGTCTTATTTGTTTCGTAGATATAAATGCAGTGGTAAATGGCGACGAGACGATTATTAAAGCTCTCGACGAGGCTTTCGAACAATACAATGTTGATCAATTTATGACAGTCAAGCTTCCTAGTATTGAGAAAGAGGTGAGGTCAAATGGAAAAAATTATTTATCAATCAACTAGTAATCTTCTAACTGTCCTTCAAAGGTTCTGGTCAGCCCGTACAACAGTCTTGGATCGAGCCGCTTTTTCGATCCGGAAGTCGGAAAAAGCTTCGAGATACATCATAAAACACTCGTAAGTACTTGATAATAATATCAAAATGGTCGACTAATTTCTGTGTTTGATGTTTAGAAAGTTTCAGGCGTCGAGAGCTATTCTAATTCGAATAGTTCCTTTACGTGAGTTTCTTAGCTTAGTCGTCGATTTAAAGCAGAGGATACCAAGAAGCGCAATCATTTGCTAACGCTATTCTAGAGAAACTTTGACTACATATATAAAGGATTATGTTTTAGAGCATTATCCTGATCCGAAATCTTACGGTGTATTTGAGCAGTCGGAAGATTCTGTTGTTGTTGTCATCGTCGCGAACAAATACAGCCCTTCTAATTTCTGGTAATATAATTTGCAATTTTTTTTCTAGAAGATGCCATTACTATTTGGGTGTTAAGTAACGCTAATTGATATTGTGATTCTAGGAGTGGTAAATGGAAGTCATATTATATGTTGGATCTCTCTTCTGGTATTGCAACCGGCACAATTGCCGTTGATGTACATTATTACGAGGATGGTAATGTCCGCCTAACAAATTCCAAGACAGTCGAGTTTGCTTTCAAGCATGGATTGCCTAACAGCATTGCGAAGAACATTGCAATGGCTGAAAGAAGTTACCAGGAAGAGTTGAATAGGACGTTTGGCGGATTAAGTGATGGACCATTCAAAAACCTCCGACGTCAGCTACCAGTTACTAGATCGAAGATTGAATGGGGAAAGTCAATAGGCTCGTATCGATTGGGTCAAGATATAGGTGGAGGACGTTCGAAGTAGACCGGAGAGTCAGATACAGAATGTCGGGTTTGGTCTTTTGGTTTTGTTTCTTACGGAAGATGATCATCATAGAGATTATAACCATCAGGAATACAAATAAGCGTATCTCAAGCTTAACATGTAACTACGAAAGAATTTGAATATTCAAAGAAGATATTCCCTATTTCCAAATTGCTATTTGAATTAAGAGCCAGCCGTGCAGCCGAAATGTCATAACTAGAAGTAAGAACCATTGTATAATCCAACAAACGCTTTCAAAAAGGCACAAGAGAGAAATATTACATTCGATATTAGTACATTAACATTTGTAATCAAGATTACCGATCTCGACGTATGACGTACAATACATTCTCGCTATGCAAAATCGAAAATAACCGAGCAAGCGACAGAGTATAAAACGACCAACAGATCAATCGTGTATCTGGAAAATCTCTAACCAAATTTGTTTCTTTATTTGACGACTGATTTTGGTCTTGTATATTTACGTCCGAAGTGAACAAATCATCTAGACACCCGTTCCACTTCATCTTTCTATTCCATCAGGCGAACCATTTCCACACAAGATAAACGAAGAGAATCGACGCGACAATGAAAAACACACTTTTGTAAATAGGGTACGATACGCCTGCTGTGCGTTTTAGCCGCGAAGATGACTGCTTTATTGATGCAGACAAAGCTGAGAACGCCTCGGACTGCATTTGATATCAGCGATGGGTACATATTTCATAAATATCCATTGTGCTGATAGGATAAATGAGGAGAAAGAAACCAGAGAAAAACTCACAGAGGACTGGACAAACGAATGATCAG
Source organism: Babjevia anomala (assembly GCA_030580435.1). Lineage (NCBI taxonomy): Eukaryota > Fungi > Ascomycota > Lipomycetes > Lipomycetales > Lipomycetaceae > Babjevia > Babjevia anomala. Next base: position 109,718 of record JAKTSW010000016.1, on the reverse strand, counting down.
ACGCCTGGGAATGGATATCCGAGGTAACCTGCCTTAGCGAAGACAATTTTGAGGCAAGTTCCTCCAGCCGATTCTCGTTCTAATATCACCAGAGGTTAACAAAGCTCAACAATAAAAGATCACATGGCCGCATATATATGTTGATTACCGTACCTGAGCTTCGCGATCATAGGCTTGCGACGTAGACATGACTTGTCGTATTAGTTGAGCTGATAATACCTATTTTCTCTATATTTTTCACTGGTAAAACTTAGGCCGGCTAACAGTAGATTATTAGTTATATGTGAAGTTGGTGCTCGCTATCATATATTTTAGAAAGGCTGAGGTCATATGAACCAGGCAAAAAACAACGTGGCTAGTGCAATTTGTATGGCGCAAAGTTGGGAATATGAACGATAATGTGGCACGGCCGGGATCGGCTACAAGCTACTATTTAGAAGAATTTATCACGATTGGACCAGTCTAGTTATTTTAAGTAGAATAAGTAGACAAAATATCCAATTAAATCTCTAAAGAATCCCTACAATCGGTTGCTCCTTTCAAGCCCTGATTGCTAAAATAATCAAAATAATAAACACTAAAAAATTTGGCTGTCGCGCTTTACGAACACTAAATACTAAGAAATTCCACGACGCACCATGTCCATTCACAGGTGTTTCTGGTATCCTATGCTCAGCGATAATAAGGCGCAGGGGCATAATGCGCTGTTCGATGCTGCGCTATATATGACTCCATAAGAGCATTATATTGCTGCAGAGCTGTCGTGAATCGCTCATTTAAGTCCATCAATTCGTCTAATTTGTTAGATTCCTATTTCCGCATACTAATGCAAATGTCTAAAACAAACCTTTCTTTTGCGAGTACTTGTCAATCAGTTTTACAAGCTTCTGACGAATGGCAACAGAGGATCGGTAGAGATTCTAAGAATATAATTAGTAGTTTTCTCCAATACGCTAAGTTGTCGTGAGAACAAGAGAATAGTACCTGTAGTTCTTCGTCATCTACGGTGTTCGAGGCATCTGCATTATTGAGTAGCGCGAGCAAACGTTCTATATTCCTGGACTCGGAAAAAACAGTAGCTTCATCCTGAACTTCTTGCATCAATTCTTCAGATGTAGGGTCACGAATCGGGGTCACGTAATTGAGGGGAAAGATTCCTACCTCTCCTCGCAAAGAGCCACGCCACCAGTCGTGATATACAGATTCCAATACCGTGATGACATCCCCCCGCCGGAACGAAAGCTCGCTAGGGTCTGTGGCGTTCAAATCATACAACGCACGCACGCGAGGAACAGAAGCAGCCGTAGTGCCTTGTTGCGAGTTTGATGTGAAAGGATTGTTGCTATTATTGGAGAGCTTCGCTGCCGCGTCACCTGAAGGCTGACTGTGCGCTGGCTCAATTGACGATGTCTCTGCTAGCTCCTGGTGCTTTTGCGCTTTTGTCTCTTCTAGAGAAAGGGCCAGCACCATTTGAAGCTCATCATCTTCTTTCGCCCGCTCAGCGTCAGTCATCTCTCTCTTCTGAGGTTTAGAGGGGGCATGTAGACTAGGATCTGCGTATAGTGTTAACTTGATTGTATAACGTAATCAGTAGCATGGAAGAACCTACTCTGTGCTTTGATTTGGCCTAATGCCTCTTCCATGATACCGAGGGAAGGATCAGATTTGAACACCTTGACCAGCTCTTCGGTGACTTCCACCAACCTTGCCTTCACGCTCTGATGAATTGTCTAGTATTTTGTTAGTTCACGTCATCAGATCCTAAAAGAGATAATTTAGCATACCCGATCTGCTGCTAGTTTTATTAACGTCTGAGTGAATGACTTTGACGCCAGTTCCCTGTGCATCTTCGTTCCACAGTTCTGCGCCAAAGAGTCTGCGAGCTATTGTCGCGTCAAAATTAGAGAGTTTGAAAAATTTCAAAACTTTACGTACTGTCAAAGTAAAAAGCTGAACATTCGCTGATCGATGTGTCAGCCTTTTCTGCATGGCTTGAGCTGCATCTCGAGGGCTAATATCGTTAGTCTAGGCCATATACCACTGTAGTTGGAAAACAGAACAATCAAGAGATCTTGTCAGACTACTAAATAACGCACTACGCAAGCACATCGCCTCTCATCTATCTAATTTGATCCCATTTGCTATTCATTCCGTTCCTCGAAATTGCGTTGATAACACATACCCATTATCGGGTGATTCATTCACCTTATCACACACATTCAATATAAACTCCCAGTTTTCGCTTGTAAGGTTCTCGTCTGTAGCCTTGTCTGTCCAAATTAATACAATAGCTCGTTGTAGATAACAAATAATCGTCGGCATGCACTATAAACTAGCAAATTGATCTACTTACTAACGACCTCCTCGATTACGTCAGGTGCAGCAGCGCGAAACATTGTATATATTTGTTATTAAAACCTAGCAGAACAATTTATGATGACTAGTTCTAAAACTAAGAGTAAGTCTTAATCGTAGTACGAATGCGAAATATATAACTAAAGTAATATTTCGAGAAAGCAGGTTTTGGATTCATGTGATGGCGGTGCGCACACGTCACTGTGGCCATGAGGGGGCTTGGCCGACGCTACGGTTTCCGCCGACAGTTCCTTGTTCGGTCTAACCAGACAAGCAATGCTCTTCACCCACCTCTACAGTTCTTCAATCTTTGAGGCCCCATTACATATCAGGTCCTATCAAGGTGAACAATCTTTAGGAGAATAGATAAATATGATTAATAGAAGCAGTGAACAGAAAAACAGAAAACAACCGATCAAAACACGGGTTAGCCTTTCTGCTGATCTTAACCATTCAACTTCTTTCTAGTAGTAAATGCAAAAGTAGAAATATCTGTATATAAAAATTGCATCTTCTTATCCTTTATCTTTTTATTTCCATCTCGCTTCAAAATGGTACAAAATTCTCGTAATATCGTCAAAATTCGCGAAATATCCCCTAAACAACCTTTACTATTTTCCGTGCGTATCGTTCAACCCATTCGCGTTCAACTGACTCGACGCTTTCTTTTCTTGCAGTTTCGCAATTCGAGCAGCTTTAACCAGAGGAGCAAGAGATCTCAGATTATCCGCTCGCTTCAAGAAAGGATGCTAAGTCATATTAGTAAGGCACCCACACGAATTTAAAAGGAATAAACATACAGCTAGAAGTTCAGCAGAGGTGGCTCGCTTATCGGGATCTACTTGTAGAGCCGAATCCAGGAAGTCTCTGAAAACAGTCGATAGAGCTTCTGGTTCCTTCAATTCTGGTGTGCCGTTTGTCGCAATTAGATACAACGCCCGCATAGGCGACTCTGTAAGATACGGAGGCTCACCCTCGATCATCTCTATAGCCATTATTCCCAAACTCCATATATCAACCTTCGGGCCATATTCCTTGCGCGACACTACCTCAGGAGCCATCCAATAAGGTGTTCCTACCATTGTGGTCCGCTTAAGGGTGGTATCACTAAGCTGAGCACAGAAACCAAAGTCAGCTAATAAGTTAGTACTAGTTTTCTACTATGCGCTATCAAATACTACTTACTCAATTTTATGTCACCGGTCATCGACAGGAGGACGTTATCTGACTTGATGTCTCGATGGATAACTCCGCTCTCGTGCAGATGCTTCAAACCAGATAGAGTCTTTTATCAATTAGTCCTGCGTAAATAGCCGTTGCTACGCAAAATATCAGTAAGAACTCACCTCTTTGCAGACAGCTGCTATTTGCCCTTCGTACATCATGTTATACGTCACAACATCCGTCAGACTACCTCCTTCCATATATTCCATTATAACCCACAGATCACCACGAAATAAGAAACTGTCAATGAAATTGACTATATTCGCATGCTTGCTTTCCTTCATCACAAGGATCTCATTAATAATAAGCTCCTGTTTGGGCTGCTGCTCCAAGTTCATCTGTTTAATGGCCACGCTTAAGTTCGTCCCAACTTGATAGGCGGTGTATACGCCTCCAGATGCACCTTGGCCTATCTTGTGTAAATTTCTATAAAGCCGTGTCGGATCACCACTTGAGCATATAGAAGTCAGCTTAGCGATCAATCCTGCATCGCGTAAGCGCTTGACCTCGCGCTTTCTTGGCGAGATAACAGTATTCTCAAACGATTCCACTTCTTGACTATCGTCTAGCTGTTGCTGCTGCTTGCTCGGATTCTGCGACTGCTTTTGCTTGAGCTGCCGTTCACGTTCCTTTCGTTCGCGATCCTGTTGCATCTGATATAGCTCGTGGACCTTCTGCTGTCTTGGAGGTGACGAAGGTGACGCTAGATCAGATTCATCTACATTTTCTGTTCCTGGAGATTTAGTTTTGATATCTGGTGATGGTTCGAGAAGTGATTCCATACGGGCCTGCTGCTGCGCCGCAATTTTCTCGAGGTATGTATGCTCGTCTTGCAGCCGCTTTTGAAGCGTTGGCTCAGGTGGTAATTCTTTATTCTGTGATCGTCGTAACTCCTGCTGCTTTTGCATCAGAGACTGTAATTGCTGCGACGACTGTAGTTGAGCCGCATCCATATCCTGTGGAGAGACAAAAAGTGTAGATACAGTTGAAACCGATGAGGAAGAATGCTGAGGATAATGGTTCGGGGTGAAAGGTCGCTGGGGAGATGATTGGATAGTCGAAGGTGATTGCAGATGATGCATTATTGATATATTACGCTCACTAGGAGGAGATTGTGGTGAGAGCGGCGACGGAATGGATGGTGATTTTGGTGTTCCAGGTGGCTTAGGAGCAGGCCTCGAAGGTATGAGAATCTGGTTAACACTTCTGATAGATCCATAATTACTTCTGACTGACGGAGGCGGCGGTACAGGTGCAGGTCTCGGATTCTCAAAACTGCCTTCGAAATGTCTAGGGAAGTAAGGACTCCTTGGCGGGCTAGTCTGTTCTCTGTGGAGAGTCTGATCGAATTTTTTCCATACAGCGTCTTCTTTTGACGTTGCCTCCTCAGAATAGAATGCCACTATGTCCATGACCGCTTGCGGATTCTCTTCTTGCTCTGATTGCGAGATGCCGCTAGCTGACAGCATGATCTGCCATTCGTTTGGCAAGCCAGTGAATTCTCGTGTATCGTTATCGTAACCGACGTGAGTGATGTGTTTCGCCCCGTACGGGTTGGAGATCTCCAGCTTGGTTTTTGATCCAATCTTCATGTTACTAACAAACGTATTGATCATATCCTTCATATATTTGTTCCCACCGCTGTCCGTCCGTCCTGAGCTGCGTCTTGATTCCAATTCTGATTCCGAGGTCCTCATTGGAATATAGTTGTTCGACTTAGGAAGGCCCTCAGAACCTTTTGACGAACTGACCAGTTTCTGTCCGGAAAGTAGTGACAAGTCTGTAGAGGGCTCTGATGGCGGAGTGGTCAGTGTACGAGACGAAGACTGGCCGATATAAAAAGACGTCATTCCGTTCTGGCCTGAGGAGTTGCTGGACCTGCAAGAAGTTGTCGTACCTGGAGATGAACTAGACATCGTTGATTCCGAATGTATCGCGGGAATCACTTTTGATGTGTATGTCTGCGTAACATTCGCCAAAAAGTTTTGCTGAAAATTCGCTGAGTGTTTGATTGTCGCAGCAGTCGTCTTTCTGCGCCCCCTGAGTGATTTTGAAGGTCTCGCAAATAAAGGCGCAGAAGGATATCGCCGTATTTTAGACACAAGCGAGCTCCCGCTCTCAGCAGGAGTAGTCTGATTATTCATTAGATAAATATAGATCTACTGTTGGTGGTGTCGTTATTTATTCTTTCCATTCGTACCGCCAACCAACAAATCCTAAGTCCCACAATTGTTCTATTAGACCTTAAAAAATTAGCAGGTACTCAGAACGACGAGTATGCCCCTAGAATCGTGCAGCCGATAGTGGTAGATGAGCTATGATAGTTCTCGAAAAAAGCTGCGGAGCCACAGAAGGCTAATCGTAAACCGGCAACCCAAAACAAGAAATGAAGTTAAAGTTGGCAAGCCGAATTTATGGACTAACGAAGCAGATTGAATAACCCAGGAAATTCCAACAGAGTACTGCAGGACCAGAAACTAACAGTCGCAACAACACATGCGAGTATTATCACTGAAGTGTGTAACGCAAAAAATGAACTTAGGACTAGTTAACTGTTCGAATGGATTAGTAGTCAAGCGCTGTGGCTTTTTGAGCTTTGTTTACACGATAGGTGCTTCCATTATCACGAATATGCACACTTAAAGGCATATACGTGCATATTTTGGTGGTTGTAAACACACTTTTAACAGTGTTCCAAATAGCACAGATCTCTTCTACGAGTTATCAGGAACAAATATTTTGATGTTCAGTAGCATTACGGCCAAACTAGGCTATTGACATATAGCTAGTTGGATATTATTACGATATAAACTACTAGTAGGTTGACACACCAGATCTGTTGAGATCAGATGCAATTCTGAAGAGAAATGCTCGTTATAATACTCTTCCTTGCTCTTCTTCCAGCCATCTCCGCGAAGTATCACGAGTCTCTTGAGCTGCGACCTCTTGAACACAATTTGCTGCTGTCTTCGTTTTTGTTCTCGACTGAATCAGATGCCATTCCACGGTCATCGCTGACGTACGCTTTTCGGTCGGAGAGCAGCTTGCAGTTTCTGTCTCACTATTCTTTCTTTCCGCGGAGTCTGGGTCAGATAATTCAGGGCACAGGTGCATACGAGTTGCATCTCCGATTTGCGAGAGGATGGTGGGACGAGGACTGGGGTAGCATGCCAGACAATGGGACCCATGCGGGAGGAACAGGCGTTGAGGTGTGGGCTTGGGTTCATGGACCGTCAGAAAAAGAGTATAGCTTTCTACCTTTCGACAATTGCGTTTCATTGACGTTCTGTTGATTCCTAACCTTATATAGGGCTGAAAATCGATGGCGCCAATTAGTTAATGCTCTTTCCGGACTGTTTTGTGCATCCATGAATTTTGTAGATATGACAAGGTCGACATACAATCCAATTAGCTTTGCGCCGCGCAGCAATCATATTGAGGAGAAGCTCCATCTATTCCACAGCTCGTTGCCTGGTGAGCCGGTGTGCACGGAGAACTTAACGCCCTTCTTAAAGCTGCTGCCTTGCAAAGGGAAAGCCGGCATTTCATCTCTCCTTGATGGCCATCGAATTTTTGACGCGCGATGGCAGGGAATGTCCTTGGATTTTTTCCCAGCATGTGAAAACAATGAATGCAAAATGCGGATGATACAAAAAGTTGACGTTGTGCTTGATGTGGAGCGGTCTTTAGAGAAGAAATGTAAGCTGGAGGTTATCATTATTCATTCGCAAAGACATGAACTGACATTACTAGTATTTCCCGTTCCAAATCCACCCCCTGCAGATCAACTTCTCTGCGATACCTCTAAGCCTTATCATTCAGATTTGACATGCTTTCCGCTTGCTGATCGTGAAAAATCCCAGTGGTCACTCAGTGACATTTTCGGTAAATCAGTGGCTGGAAGCTGTCCCTTAACAACTGAGGACGTACAGCTAGAGATATGCGCCTATGTGACCGATAAATGGAAGGTATTTGCTACTGGACAATCAAAGGTGGTATTGAGCCCAAATTCGAACTGTTTTGGACTAACATGTAAGTGTTTCGAAATTATCTAATATAAAAGATTCTAGCTTGAAACGAAGAGCTAACCGTGACTAGCATCGACTGACTTCGATCTCTTGTTTACCTCAGAAACCGCATCTGCGGTCGTTAAACTTCCTGAGCCGCCTGTATACATACATCGAAGCATGACTGGACGCGGACAGCAACGCGGAGGAATCCGTATAGTGTTACGGAATCCGGCACCGTCAGCTTCAAAAGAAGATATAAAATTGATTTACCACGAAATGCTTCCGTGGTTCATGAAACCTTATTTGCACACTCTTACAGTTGAAGTTCTTTCTCCTTCATCCGCTGCATTGTCCTTCTCTAACAAGACAAACGCAAAATCTGAAGTAGATATAATTAAGAAGACACATTATACTCCTGCAATTGACCGTGTGCGAAGTACCTCTTTAGAACTTGAGCTCACAATTCCAAGCCATATGGACGGTGTCAGCTTGTTCTATGAATTTGATAAGTCACTTTTATATTACACAGAGTATCCACCAGATGCGAACCGTGGGTTTGACATCTCGCCCGGAATCGTCACGGTACTGGATGCTGAGGGAAGAATAAAATATGTTGCGCGTACGACGTCTCTTTTGTTATCTCTGCCTACTCCTGATTTCAGTATGCCATACAATGTCATCATATTGACATCAACTACCATGGCGCTTGCGTTTGGTAGTATATATAACATTATCGTCAGGAGGTTTGTCACAGAAAAGGAGGCAGAGACCATTGCGAAACAGCAAGGTGGTAAGCTGAGCAGACTGCTTAGCAAGTTCAAGAAGAAAAAGGAAATTGAACAAGGTAAAAAGGATAATTGAACGTAAGATTCAGTTGTAAATTAGCGATAAAATACATAGATTACAGTATATACAAGCAATCAAACCTATGCATCCCGATAAATAAAAGTACAATAAGCATGTCTGTGTCTTCGCTCGTATATCTCTTCGTATTATTTTTATGCACTCCTACACATCCGATATATCGAGAATCCTTCCTATTTCTGTACCATGCTCCTCAGAAATTTCGTCAGACTAAATTACTACAGAAATCAAATGAGCTTGGTCTGATATCTCTGCACCAGTGAAATGAGTACCATTGGGTTCGAGGCCAGCGCCGGATTGGTTGCAACTTCAGGATGGTCAGCTAGAATTCTTTTCAGTAACTGCCCATCCCCTTCTGAAAGCCCTAAACTTGCAATCAGTTGTTCAGCGGTCGGTTCTTGAATAGCAGGCTCGACTGGCGAACTAATTATGGGAGGATTCAAAGGTGCTGGTGGAGAAGCAAACACTGGAGTCGGGGTATAGCCTTGTAGCGTTGTAGCAGACGGCGATGGTGAAAATACATGCCCTTTGTTCACAACAAACACTGCTATCAGGCTCTCATGATCCAAATTCAACGAAGAGCAGTAGTCGGGCAAATCATCATTAGGATGTAATGGAACAAGATAAGCATCCTTGACTGCCTGCATTCGATTCTTGATGACTCCAAACCTGTCTCTAGATCGGAAATATTCAAAAAGCTTCAAGAAGTTCTCAGTTGGTGCTACTGGCGTAATGTTTAAAGCTATGAGATCTTTGCTTGATGATACATTTGAGAGGTAGTTTGATGCACGATCCCGGGCGAGTCTGCCTTCGATGACCAAATTAGCAGAAATTATACCGGTCATATTGCTTGTCTCCAACGTAGGCCCACCAACTTGTATAGCTTGTGCCTCAAATTCTGCCACCCCCAGCATCGTTATCTTGCCTTTCCACAGAATTTCCGCAGTTGGTTCGATCCAATGATCGTCGTTAATGAGCCTGTCTATTTCGTCATCATCTTCTTGATCATGGACACCGGCGCTATCTTTACGATCTCTATGTTCCAAAGAACTTTCCAACTGTCCTTGTGGTAATGATGGTGACCGCGGGGACATACTGTCAACCGCAGACCACATATTATTGATGTCGAAATTAGTAGAGGTGGTAGCAGTATCTGGAGACTTGTTCGAAGAAATCGATCTTCGGTCTTCTGGCTCGACAGATCTAGAAACAGATCGTGTCGGCTTAGAGAGTACATTTGGCCCCTCTTCTATATTGTTTGCTATTTCGGGCGCTGTCTCCGACATGGTAACCATTTCATCTACATCGCCTACAAACTCTTCGCCCTTGTGTGTCCTTCGAATTCGTGGAGCTTCTGTTTTAGTCAGGATCGATTGAGATATACTCTCAGCCCTGACAGTCTCAGCCAACTTTTGAAGCTCTGGATTCATCATCTCTTCTGTCGACAAGTTCACAATATTATCTGGTTTAAGCTCACCAGAAAGTACTCTAGCTCTGAAAGTCTCATTTTTGCTGTCTTTCAAATTGAATGAAATTGTCCGGAACTTGTCCCTGTATTTCGCCCCGACATCTTTCTCATTCTTTGCTGCTAGATTCTCATACAACGCAAACTCAATCTCTATGCTGAGCTTCTCGACAAACAATTTCGTATCATCGACAGAGAGGGTCTCATTGCCGATTGCTTCACCTGCAGCTTTCTCTAGGATGTTAAACAGTGCGGTCGCTACACTTTTACGAACCTTATCGTCGAGGTCATCAATCTTTTCTGGCTTGTCTGTTGACTTCTGCCGCTTAACCTCAGAATTTCGTCTAGATACGTCAGGTTTCCGCTTTTTAGTCACTTTGTAGTTAATATCCTCTTCCTTGCCGATAATATATGCTGTCTTCTGCATCTTGTCGGTAACTTCTCCAGCTTGTTTATGATACGCATCTTCATCAGGTTTTTCAGGGCTGTTCTCAACCTGTTTCTTGTCAACCCTCTCGGTCTCATCATTATTTTTCCGGTTGGCCGCATTGTATTCGGCGTGCATATCCGGGCGACACCGTTCACAGTAATACTTTTCTGGCACATCTTTTTCGTCTGTAATCCCGAGGGTGCATTCCGGATGTTGCCAGCATAGACATTCTTCACATTGTGCCATCAGCGACTTATCGTCATCAGGATCAGCTTCGTTAAGACCGCACATGCAGCGGATTATATCTTCGTCCTCTCCATCTTCTTCGCGTTCAGCTTGTGCATCGCTGTCAATATGAATGGTCGTATCAACATCAATATGCTCAACAGTCTTTTCACCCTTCGGTTTCACTGATTTAGCTTTAGGTTTACTGGATCGACTCTTTGGCTTGGAAGCGACTTGAGAGCTTGCAGAAGCGGGAGACGGATCCAAGTCAAGCAAGGAATGCTTTCCTTTATTACTCCTGCTTGACCTCCGTGGTTCTAGACAAGCACTGTTAGCTTTTCCTAAGCAGTAAATGAAGGAACGACATAACAAGAAAGAACCGCATACCTGTCGACATTTTGTTCACGCCTTATTTATGAAGCCAACTTAAGAAAACAAGGTTTCTGATCCAAAATTTGGTCAGATGAGAGCGCCTAAAGTCGATCGACAGATTTTTTGAATTCTATGCTTGTGAATCGAGATGGGTTGTTAGACACGAAGATCTGTATCCACCAAGAACTTCTTCACCTAAATACGTATGTATGTTAAGTGCGATGTAGAGAATCGCGGATCTTATCCTTCTCGCAATTGGAAGTTTAAGTATGATCGTGCTAGTTACTACTGATTTACAGCCTTGGAGTATCTCGAATCGATACTCTCGCTCTCGCGCGCTTTATGCAATTCAAATCACTATACCTAGTTTTGTTACGTTATTATAAAACTGCTGGAAAAAGCGTATTTGTGGATCGCGATGAGCTGTGACGTTATCTGCACGTGAGCGCCGCAGCTACTGTCACGGTCACATGACTACTAAACAGAAGTCGCCGCAACATAGTAAGCGTTCCGATCCTTTGCCAACTGACCTTGAGGCTATCAAATCGAAGTTTTCTTAGGAGAAAGTGATGCTGTTGGCGATTGCGGCTTTACACTACATAGTATGCTCTATATAGCGGTTAGATCGACTCACCGGATGACAGCATAATGACCAGTGTTCAGAACAGCTATTCAAAGCGGAAGATCACGCATCCGTTCGCAGATTATATTGGCAACAAACTACGATGTGTCGTCTGCAAGTACACAATTCCTTTGACTAGTAGTATTGGTGGTGACAATGGGAAACAAAGGGTCGAAGAGACAAGGCAATGGGAAGCACACATCGGAACATCCTCTCACAGAGCGGAAGTAGCCAGATATAAACTCTCTGTTCAGCATGTAGCCAAAAGGTCTACATCTTCCAATGATGATGGTTCAGTCGATAATGCAATCGGGAAATCTTCTACGGTTGTTGATGACGTTGGAGGAAATAGTAATGGACGAGACAGAAAGCGGGTCAAAGTCAACAAATCAGAGGATCTCCCGGATGATTTTTTTGACAAGCAGCCGGTGCCTGCTGGTTCTACAGAGAATAGAGAAGGAGCTGGTGACCGTTCCATGGAATCAGAATGGGCAGCCTTCCAGCGAGACATTGCTTCCGTTTCTTCTGCCAATGTAGACGGCAACAGCCAAGCCGGGGTCGTTGTTCAAGCTGCGCCCACGAGTTCGTTCCAAGTTGACGGTGGACCTGCAAATGCAAGTGGAGAAGCCTCTACTTCTGTGACTGAGGTCGAGATAGACGAAATAGATGAAGTTGAAGAAGGGCTACGTGACGAATTTGCGGAGCAGGAAGTTTTGGAGAAGAGAGTTGCGGAACTAAAGAAGCGCCGAGAGCTGATTCGCCAACATGCTTCCAATCCAGCTCAATACGGTGATACAGTGATGGAAAGCAAGGGCATCTCTCCAAATTCCGAAAGCGGCAGACATAATGATGGTTACTCTTTAATTTCAGACGAAGGTGAGGATGATGAGGATGATGAGGACGAGGACGACTACGAGGAAGACTTTTATTGGCGATCTCGCAAGATATAATGTTAATAGATAATTATTACTTATGTAGGTCCAATGCATATTTGCCTGTGATATCAACCTACCCTTAATAATCATGTGCCATTTTACTGACGAGATAAAAGAGAAAATGAAGACGAATACAATAATATTTCCATAAAATCGTTGTGGCCGAAATTGCGAACTCCCAATTCCCAATTTTGAAAATATTCTTAATGGAAAAAGATACTCACGAACAATCTCAACGTCAAATTTCACCACATCGGCATGCAACTAACAGCAGTTCAACAATCGCGCTTCGAACTGGGAGTATGCATGGTGATAAATACCTGGCACGCGCTTAATACGGCTGTAGATAACCAATGGGGTGGCCCAGAATCCTCTGAAAAGCGAGATTGGATCCCTGGGACTATAATTGAACTTTATGGTTAGCAACTTTGTTTTCGCGGATATCTAACGCTCGTTCAAGCTGACCTTGTATAATATGTGTAGAAGAACAGCCTTCTGTAGATGTTGAGGATATTGAGGCGCGATTTATCCAGATCATGGAAGACGAGTTCGATACAACGATCGACGACGACTCAGCATACGATTGCGCAGTGATGATCGAGGTCTTATTTCGAAATTGTGGAGAGAATATGTTTGAGAATGTGGATCGACTATATCAAAAATATCTCGAGCAGCAGCAACATCGGCAGGATAGATCAGCTCAGAGAGTAAATGTACAAGAGCAAGCAGAATTTTCTGGAGATGAAAATTTGGACGAAGATATCGCAGATCCCAATAATGGTGACGAGATGGCGATCGATGAACCAGAAGTGGTAGCGGGACCACCATCGAGAGAGAGTATAATTGATGACGATGGCTTTGAACTTGTTCAGAAACCAAGACGAAGAAAACGTTAGATACTAGATAATTGCTGATGCTTAAGAATATGCTAGAGTTCGTATCGTATGATGGTTTTAGACTAATGTACAATAGAATAGTAAAAGTTCCTTTTCGTCTCTATCGGTCTTTGTGAAGTATTCTATTTAGACTTCAACTTTTTAACTTCCCATAACAATGCAAAGACAATAAGTAATATTACATAAATAGCGCTTATCGACCTAAAACCACTATGCCACCATCAAAAATGTCTATCTTCCATCCTTCGGACTTAAGCATATTAGCAACAGCGGGCTTAATCTTTGCTTTTCCTCGGGCACTGTGAACTCCTTTTCCAGTAATGATTGTGAACAGACGGGTTGGACCTGTAACGTCAGAATAGGGATAGTTGCGATTGCGATACCACTCGCCCACTTTTTCTCTTGATATTTCAACTGCATGCTCAGTCGGAAGGCCGTGTAAGTCCAAAGAGATTGAATTTCCAGTACGATCTCTTTGCAGTTGTTGACGTTCCTCAATCAACGCACGGGACGCACGGCTAGTGATATCTCGCATTTGCGAATCATATGAGCGCCCAAGCTCAGCATAATATCCTGCAATAGCTGCGCCTCCCATAGAATTGTTGGACCTGCTATGAGCGAGCATTGCATTACGGTATGCGGCATTGCGGTCTGCGAGGAGACCGATTGCTCTCTGTGAGAGATCAGCGTATGACTCGTTCCCAGTGGAAGTCGAGGAGGAAGGATACGAAGAATGAGACGGCGACGGAGCGGTTGTGACCGCAGACTTTCGACTTTTCGACACAAAAGTCATCTGCTGGTTGGTGATCTTGTTGTCTTTTCGGCTGTCCGACTTCGAGAATGACCCATTGTCTGCCGCATTGAGTATGCCGTTGGATTTAAGGTTGCGAGCAACTAGTGCAAAGCTTTTGTCTGTCACATTAGATGAAGACGTTAGGCCGGTTATATCTCTTTCAGCTAAAAAGAATGCTAGGTCGACTACTTTCGAGAATTCTGGAATTGCACGGACAAGCCTCAGAAGCAATCGAAGATCCATTTTTGGAAAGTAGTCATGCAGCTGCGATACATTCTTGTAGAGAGTCTCTTCCAGCTCTTCACTTCCGCCGATTTCTCTATCTTGGCTAGTACGTTGATTGTCGCCTTTTTCAATCTGCTGCTTAACTGACCTGTCGAGAAGCGCATAAATCGTATCTTCAGTGCTGCCTTTATTCTTATTATATTGCGATCTCACCAGACTAGTTTTCGCACTGAAGCAAGATGCTAAGAACTCGACGTCACGTGTACGACTATCTCCGGGTGGCGTATGCGACAGTCTCGATGGCGGTAGTGTCTGTGGAAGCGCTGATATATATAGCTGGGACAGCATCTCATCCACCAATTCCTCGACGTTGACAGTGTCGACGTCGCTTTCTGGGCTTAGTTCTTTCGCCGACAGGAGCGAGTAGACCTGCACATCTCGGCCGGGGAAACAGAAGGTCAGAAACTGGATTAATGTGCTGCCACTATCCTTGCTGACTTCGAGAATGTGACGGTCACCTTGCTCCGCCTCACATAAAACGGCTTGCTCTTCCAAACTAACCTGCTGAGACAATTGATCTAGAATTTCTTTGGCAGCAGATACCTCGCCGACGTCATGACATATCGAGACAACAAGAGTGCTATCTAGCAGATTGTATTCTTCCTAGCAGAAAGTTCAGCATCTGGTGATTTTTGGTAACAATAAGCTAATTTCCTATTCCATACCTGAAGAGAAAGAAGTGTGTCCTCGTCTATCATATTCCTTGCTTCATGTTATGCCCCGAGAATTCTCTTCTAGCAATTCAAACAAGACCAATCGTTCCGCTATGTGTTATCGTAGTAGTTCTGCTCCACTTGTAAAAAGTTGTTCGTTCGGACATTGGGAGATGAGATCCGAAGATTAAAAGTTTCGTTGTCGATGGCTGACAGAGGGTAACTATCTTATTTGCGCTCAGTTTTTAACTAGAAAGTTAATACGATTTTGATGGTCAGAGGATATAATCGGAGGAGCTCATGTTTCCGCTATCAGTTATGTTCTAGAAATTACAATACAAGCACTAAGTTACAGAAGTTATACGAGGAATTTGCTCTGTGTGCCTGAATTTGAATTAAAATTGCAGTAACAATTAACCCAAAAAAGAATAATAACAAAGAAGTGGTATCAAGAACGAAGGTTATAGAAATGAGTGTACAATTTACGCTGCCTGCATCGGTCGCTGGTCATAACGTAGCTCAGAGCCTCGGTTTTCGACAGGAACATTGGCTTCGTGGGTGTAGGAGGTCTGGACAGGGCCTGCGGCGGGCGTTCCCCCAAGCGGTTGACCAGCTCTTGATAAGTCTTTCCCGATCTGTTGTTGATATGTCGGCTCTGAGACTGAAGCAGACGTATCCATCGTAGCAGCGTTGCTTGCTGGCACTCTCACCTCTTCCTCAGAGAGAGAAGACTGAGGGCTCACGGTAGGAACGGGATTTATCGTATTTGCGTGGCCGGACACTTCGCGGATGACAGTCCACCATTTGACCAAATCGTCGTAAGTTGACGTCTTGAATACGTAGGTGTGCTTCTTTGAGAGTGTTTTGAGCGCATCCTTACCAGTCAACTTGAACTTGAACTTGCCAGACTCTTGCGGATACATCGCTCCGAGGTTTGAGTCGGGCAGATATATACTGAGCTCTGGGTCAGAGTGGTGGACATAGTCCTTTGAGGCAAACTGATGCAGGAATTTGGAAGGAGTTACGACATAATAAGCCGAATTGTACGACTTAGACAGAGTCATGGTTCCCTTACGCTGAACGACGCCCTCGATGAGAGGCTTAACGGACTCGTGTTCCATGTTGGGGAACTTGAGGTTCGAAACGGCGCGCTTGGGGAGGGAAGGGTCTACCAGTATGGCAGAGTTTGATCTCTGAAACTTTTCCCACTCGAATGACGGCGGGATAGACGTGAAAGCGGTGGTTGTGTCTTCCAATGATTCTCGCTGGTAGTTAATAAACACGGTCTGAGTCTGATTGAGCATGACCATGATCTGCTGGATTCCCTGAACGACATGGCTTTCAAACGTGACAAAGTCCTTCTGGACTGTGATCAGGCTGTCGTTATGGAAGTTCTCCTTCTGGACCTGGTTCTCGAGTTTGTTGAGCACATGTCTGTGGACCAAATATGGGTCGTTCTTTGCGTGAGGTTTCGTGTTGAACAGACCGAACGAGCTGGTGTGCTGTCCTAGCTGCTCGATTTGTTTCTGCGAGTTGGCCTTGGTGGCATCGACTTCCTTAGATCCTTTCATGCCATTATTCTTGAGATACTTATTGTGTTCGCGAATGTCGTGGCTCAGTCTCTCGACGTTGGGAAGGATCGCCGACTTGATCGATCGCTCCGCTTCGGAGCACGCGTTGACAAGGCCTTCCGATCGCTCTCTTAGCTTGAAGAACCCACCAGAGATACCGATATGTTGCGCCTGCTCCTGCTGGGGTTCCTCAACGCTGTCAAACTGCGGCGAAACGCTGACATGCTTTGCAATCTTCTCGAACGATCGCGCCTGATCGTGGTATTGCACTCGATGGCTGTCGATGTAGGCTTCCAAAAGCGACACAACATGCCTCCACGAATCCAAACGACGAATCAGTACGGGCGTAGGATCGATGGTCTCCATGGGAACCGCCTCTTCGTCTGCGCCAGTATTTCTGGCTGGAACTCCCTGCTGATCTTCGGACATATTAAATAGAATTGTTTTGGGGCTTTGATTCAATAGACAGTGCTAGGCCTGTCACAAACAATTATTTGGTAAGAAATAGTGTATGTCTCAATCTTAAGATTTTAAATAATAATTAAATCTCTGGATCGGCGCAGGCTATTTAAGTTGATCTGACATCGCTAGTTCAGAGAAAAGCAGAACACCAAGAGGGGTGACGGGCCAAGTATGCAAGGCAGATCACAGCCAATGTCGACCCCGTCGTCATATCAACTTCTTACGTTTTGGCACCGTAAATCTTCACTTCTCTTTCTTTCCGCTGACAGTTGCTCGCTTTTGCAACGTGCTTCGCAATTTCATCTCGACGCCATCACGCGAAGAAGCACGCTCTCGAGAACTTTGACCGCACGGCTACCGGGGAAGAGATCATGCAGCCATGAAAGGTTACACCGAGGATCGACGTGACATCTGACTTGGCAGGCGCTAACCTGGTTAGGCAGCGAATATAAGTTTTTCCTAACCAGTCCAAATTTCGATCGTGTCAGGGTAAAAACGGCTTATGACGTGTTCGGTTGAAGAAAAGTCATGTCACGTGCAATTGCATACTCTTTTCACAGAATGATATTGGCCCGCAAAAAGTAGAAGACGAACATTATTTAGATATTATGAGTACTGAGCGACAAGTGGGGAACGTTAGAACGGATAACAGATAATAGACCGGCTTCATAAAAGATAGAATACAAATAACGTACACGATAGACATGATAATACAAACCAGATAAATCAGTAACACCGGTTCCATAAATAATATAACATCGTAATCACCCATCTGTAAGCCTATAGTTTGGTTAGACCATCCAGCCAAGATACCCGATCTTGCGGAGACGGTCTATTTTCTCGCCGGTTGTACGACGACCGCTAGCTTCGCCGACAGCGACCGCAGCCAGTCGATCAAGACTCATGCTCGGCGTGCCACCGATGCAACCAGCGACCTCGAGAACCTTCATCTCCCACGAGCTGGGATTTCCAGAGCGGTCACAGCTAGCCATCTTCCGCTGTAAGATCTCGCCAAGAAACTCCATTCCTCTCGACGCGTCTTCGCGTGTGTCTGCCATGTCAACAACCGCCAGGAACGTCCCGGCAGCCATCCCCACCAAATGGTGCATCAACGGCGAGGACAGCGCCTCGCTGCAGCCGCCAGAGGCGCCTCCCGTAGAAGTGCCGCCGCTAGGGCTGGCGCTGCCAGTCCGACCGTTACTGAGCGGGCTACTGTGTCTGACATTGTGGTATTGCTGTAGCGACATATCCAGATATCCGATAATTCTGAGCGCAGCGCCAACAAGGATCTGCGGATCTGCGACCACGACCATTCGTTGAATAACTAGCTTGACGTGCCAGTACACGATCTCGAGCAGGCCGTGTACATCCCACTCCGACTCCATGGATTCTCTGATGCGCTCGAGCTCTCCACGGAGAATTGTCCCAATCAGATTGTAACCATTACTGGTCTCTGGTAAGCTTATCCTGCTGGCCTCGGCAGCATGGCCCAGCACGAAAGAGAGCCTAATCAAGTGGTATGCAACCACACCGAGACTGGCCAAATCGTCAGCTACCAGCGTCACGCTGCTGTCTGGTAGCATAAGTGCAGCGCCACTGGAAACTGCGTTCCATCGGTCTAGCATAGCCAGTACGAGAAACACCCTCCGTGCGGCTTTGAAGTCCGAGTCGAGGTCGTTGATTGGGCTCTCACTGCCGCTTGTGTTAGAGTTCGCAGGGTAGGCGGAGTGCAGGTTGAGTGAATTGGCCACACCAATGGCGGCACCGATCCAGAAGCTGCGCGACTGCATTCCACCACGCAACGCAACGCTCGGCTGGCGATTGACGTCGGCCTCGATGGCGAGAAGCGTCATAGTCTGCATCGCAACGACACTGTTCTTAGAGTCATCGCTAGGACCAACTATTAACAGCTCGACGGCCTTTTGCAGGTCGTTCGTGTCACGCTGGTGCTGAGAATGTAAACGAACATGCGGATAACCTTTGAGCAATGCATATAGAGCGTGCAGACAGGCGTTGCGGACAGAAAGATCGACGGCGAACAGCTTCTCTTTCAGTTTTGACTTTGAGTGCCCGAAAATTGGATAGACTGGGTGAATAACTTTGTAGTACTGGTCGACTGCACTATCGTCCCAATTGTCTGACGCATTCAAGACAGAGGAAATCTTGGCTTGCCCACTGTGGTCATATTTGGAGATCATTGCGCCGATACCCATTGACCGCCGGCGGTCGTCAGAGTCTTGCGGGTAGCCATTGTGATACTTCCAATAGTTTTGCGAGTGCTCTTCCACGTTTGACTGCAGGGGCAGCAGCTGACCGCGGAGAGAGTCTATCGAAGGCAATCTTTCTGCCGACTGTGCAGACGATGCCGCGGGCGCAGAGGAGATCGCGACCGCCGAGACCTGTCGGGGGGAGATGTCATCTTGAATCGGTTTCAGAGATAGCATTGGCCTGCGAGACTCAAGTAGAGTGCTCGAGAACGCACGCTTGCGCTGCGGCATTGATGCGACTGGCGGTGAGACGGAGCCAGCTGCAGTTGCGTTTGTGGCCGGGTTCACAGCCGCATTTGCGGAGTTGCTACTGGAGTAGAGCGGTCGGTAATACGACGACGAGTCTTGGGGTGAGGTGTTTCCGGCAGGCCGCACGGTGTAGTTATTTCCGTAGCCACCGGAATACATCATAGATGAGATCGAAGAAGCCGATGAAGTCGAGGAAGCGATTGAGGACGTAGACTTGACAGAGGACGCCGAAGATATGGACGACGAATCGGACGTGCGAACGCTGGAGTACGCTGGATCTGCGTGTCGCCCCGCCGGCGACTGCGCCAACGGCGGCAGAGTATTTATGTCTCTCTTTGGGACTGCCGTGGTGGCAATCGTGCTGGGCATATCTGGACTGGACGACATCGAGTGTTCGAGCGAGTTGAGTCTGTCTTCAAGCTCCTTGATATACCCCTTGCTCGGCCCGCGCTTCATCGGGATTCGCGAAAACGAACACTTCTCGCCGACACGTTTACAGCTGGAGCATTGCTCGATGCCTCCGTCGGACGAGGCATCGCACCGTATCTTCTTGCGCCGGCACTCATCGCACGCACGCGAAACCTTGGATCGCTTCCGCGGCACGCTGTGGGTGTCCGTATGTGGCAACGGCATCGCCACGATCGACGGCTGGAACCTAGCAGAATATGACATCGCGGTGACGGACTAAGAATGTGATGATGCAGCGACTCTGTGAGCCACTGGTCCTGCTGCGAGGACGATAATATCGCGAAAGGTAAACAAATATAACAAAAGGCGCAAAAAAACAACAAAGAAAAACAGAAATCTGGGGAAATGGATTATATTTATGCTTTTACGGGACACTGAGTTTCCATCCGCACAAATCTGTAAGACCGCGGGAGGACTTTGTCCGGGGACAAAGGTAAATTAGAGTAGTTCGCTCAACCACAAACGGACACGCACAAAATCCTCGGGACAATAAACTCGACCTCCAGTCGGGGTACCGTACCCCAAATACCCTTTGTACCGGTCCGGTACCGCACGCAATTCTTAACAAATGCCTAGCCTTTCTGGGTATTTACAGGCAAAAGTGGGCCTGGCGACGGCTGACAATGTGGGGGCTACAGAGGAATACTGCGGGTAAAAGATGGAAGAACGTTTAGCGCCAAACTTTTGCCGGCACATTTTCGATTGGTGCGGGGCGAACCTTGTTCTGCCGACTGGGAGATAGCCTTTCTGGGTGCTATCTATGTTACCCCCACCGTTTCGGCGGCTCGGTCTCTTACAGCCTGCACCGGGCAGGCTGTAATGGCGTGCTAGAAGAAGACGGAGTACCAAGCAGCTGACTGCGTCAAGATAGGCTGTGGGATGGGGCAAATGGGTCTGGCAGATAGCGGACAGCGGATGCACACAGCGGCCACTGTCCGCTTGGTTGCTGGCATCAGTTGACCGTGTAGAATGCGTGGTCTCTGCGCTGCCGCCGCTTTCTGGACCACGACCCCAGTTCCTGCGTCGACAGGCCCTCTCTCAGCGCATCCGGCAGGCACTGAAGCCAGCTGCCGGTGGCAGTTCGGCCTGCCTCGCGAGTGTTGACATCCAATGTGCGGGCGAAGGCAAAAAGAATAAGCCGAAAAGAGCGACCAGACTCGGAAAAATCCCCGTTCGGCGTGTGAGCGCGCCCGACACGTGGACCCCGCGTGGTTTCTTGGCACGACGAGCTCAGCACACGCGAGCGCGCGCGTCCAGCAACCGAGACGCCGCGGCCTGATGCCGACGAGCCGACGAGCCAAACTTCCTGACAAGCACTGGGAGCTGGGGAGCTGGGGAGCTGTTCTGCCGAGGAGGGCCGGGGGGGGAGGGGAGAAGCAAGAGCAGCAGCGCGGGAATGCCTTTCGCGGTAATGCAAGTTCAGTCGGATTATCTTCTCCGACGACCGAGCGCGGCAGAATTACGCCCGGGTAACTTCCAGAACGGGAGAGACACGCACACGGGAAATCCAGCAAACACAGCCGAAGGGTCACCAGCTGGCCAATACACGGTTTTTGGCCTGGATAGCGCCGTGCCCAAAGAGACTCGCATCTGCGATGGATCTGGCAGCGACCATGCGAGCGTATAGACGACCAGAGCCGTTGAAGAAGCTGCCCTACATAATCCCGGGGGTTGGTGGCTGCCGGACCGCTGCCTGTCTGATCATAGTTGTTCCAGCCGAGTCAGGCCGGCGCTCAAGAGCGCTAGCTGCTGAACCGTTTTGGTCACTAGTGTGTCTGTCGGGAGTGCGAAACCTGCTGGCCCGGGTAAGGCACTGGAGAAGGCGGGGTAACGCCGTCTCGGCTATCTGGTCATTTGCGTGCCTACGCGAACTCATTTCTCCCAATACGAAATTGCGAATCTCGGGCTCTGCAACCTGACTTCGAGATCACGGAAGAACAATGTCGGTATCCAGACCCACTGCCATTCCTCGGCTGTCTCTCCGTTGTATGTCTCAAAGCATTTGGTCGCCAGGTCAAAGGTCGGCTGAGCCCTGAACCCCTGACCTGACGTCCGCCAACTACGCATCGCGGTCTTAGAGCTGCACTGCTCTTGCGGTCGTGCAATCTTCAGAATGGTTGCGAAAGAGCGGCACTGGGCTTCGTGGATATGGGCGTCGACGTGTGGTGAGGCAGCTCGGGCGATCCAGTTCGCGAGTTTCGGCGAACCCCACATTAACAGGTCACTCGCACACTAGCAGAGCAATAAGACAAACGAAGGCGGAGTCAAGACTGCCAAGGTCGCGCCTGCGCTTTCAGATGTAAGCTCTGCTCCTGGTTCGTATCTGTCGGTAATTGCACTGGCACACCTCGTGTCCTCAATTTGTGTCCAGCAGCTTACTTTTTCTGTAATTTGCCAGCTACGGTTTCTGCTGCCTTTCCATGTTCTGCGTCTCAGACCTTCGCCGATTGTCCCCGTAGCTGGTTCGCACCGCTGCTCTGGGTCGTTTTCCCCGAGGAATTGCCTGTGTGGCAGCAGCCAGCGCCGTTGTGCACCACATCCTGCTCGCTGGCCCCATACTCGATCGGCCCGGCTGAACGCAGACGTCTCCACATCTTAGTCTGGGTAAACTCGGCTGCATGCATGTACTGCGACAGTGTCATTTCGGCCCTCTCGCTTGGCATGGACGTCTGTCTAGCTGAACTGAGAAGGACCTGCTGGCACCCGTGGTGCTGCGGGGACGATGCCAGCCTTGGCTCTCCAAACCTCGGAAATGTTACCCGGCTATGGTTCTAACGATTCGCTGAAATAGACACGATCGCATAAAGGTCGCGCGGTGTGGCCGTATCCGACGGTCCCCCCACGCCGATATCGGCAGCCGATGATGAGCGAGGATGCTGAGGATGAGCGAACCCTATAGGGTTGTTGAAGCCCATTCTGCACAAAGCGCGCTCCGTAGCGATTGCCCGCGAGAGACGCGCCGGACTGCTCACCCGTTTGGCGAGCTCATAGAGCTACTGTCGTGCGATGACTCGGCTCCTTCTCCGTGGTGAGTCCAACAGAAGTGTCCAACTGGAGCATCACGCAGTCACGGATGGCACTTACGGCTGACGCTCTGTGACTGGCCTTCGAGGTCTCGAAACGCAACTAGCGCAAGTAAGCGACCAGCGGCCAATAGCCCGTGTGGCGGTGTGGCAGTGACCAGGGCACATATGTCTAGGGCGCGGGAAGTATGCGCCGTAAGTGCAAAATGGCCTCGACGATCTTGGTCGTAGCGGCGCCGTATTTGTGGACTTACGGCGCCACCATTGCTTCCTCGCCCACTCGCGTCGCCCATCGCGACCGCTCTAGACTGCTCGCAGTGCGTCCTGACGAGTACGCCTTCGCTACCGAAGGCCGCGATCTTGGAGCAACTGTAATCGAGCCAGGGTGTCGGTCGCGAAGATGCTAAGCTTTCTGCAGGCGACGACGCGATTCCTTTTCGGGACGATCCAAAAGCTTAGCTCGACATTCTATGTCTTGAGACCGACAGACCGGCTGCTTCTTCTCGATGAGACTGGCTGTTCACTGAGCCTGGCAGCCGTGCACGCCAGCAGACCGCGAGATCGAGCTCGAGTGGCAGCGGGAGCGTGGGAAAAGGGCTGCGGCAAGCGCGGAAGTCAAGCCACAGCGGTGTACTCGCCGCAGCGGGCCAAAAAAGGCACCCAGATGCTCAGCGCGTGCCTCCGCTATCTTTACGGTGCGTGTGCGCCACGCATAGCCTCAGGCGAAGCCACACCAAGCGGTTGGGGCGCAGTGCTTTCGGTTTTCTGATTTAACCCTCAAACGTCCCCTTTTTCAACCCTTTTTTCTTTTCTGCACACATTTTATGACAACTCAGCACCACGACCAGACGAGCTCTTTTTTGCAGCATTGCTAGTGCAGCCAGCGCCGCCAGCAGTATTAGCATCAGCATCTTTGCTGTAATTGCAACTCGTACAGCAGTCGTGCGCGATTGTGCTGTGCTCTTTTAGAAGTGTTGTTTTAGTCAGAACAAAGGCCAGCGGCAGGCGCTTGCGTCGATGCCAGCCTAAGCACCCATTCAGATTTCCAGAATCACCGACCGCTCTGAGCTGACTGATAGGTTTGCGATAGTTTTGTGATAGATTTGCGATACGTTTGCGATCGTTGTTTGTCAATTCTGCAGACGTTAAGCTTGCAAAAGATATATTTTGTTGATCTACAACTATTCACTCGACTTTTTATTCGCTCCTATCTACAACTGTTCGAACACGACAAGTAGTTTTCGACTGCTGCTCGACTTCTACTTTACTCGCTACTTATCTCACCTGTTTGCGTCTCTTTTGTAATGGTTTTCATCGATGGTGTCAAGTACGCCTGCGAGGTGAGTCTTATCATCGGTCCCTGTTGAGGTTAGGGTTACGTGATTGGTTGCCTCTGCTGCCAAATATTGTATACTCGCCCTTTTTCGGGAGTCTGCTGCTATTAAAACGGTACCGTATCCTAAACCTGATTGCTAATTATCGTGCGAATAGACGTGTATCCGCGGCCACAGAGTGACTACATGCACTCACAAGGACCGACCTTTGACCATGATCAAGCCGAAAGGTAGGCCGGTGTCGCAGTGTAACCATTGCCGGGAAGCTCGTAAGTCCAGGGCGCTGCACACACGCTGCGAGTGCGGCGAGCTGCGTACGGAAAAGCACTCTTGCGCCTGCTTGGCTACGGCCAGTTGCACTTGTGTCAAGCTCAGGAACGTCGGCAAGGCGTACAACCCCGAGGTTGCGCTGAAGGGCTTCCACACAGTTGGCGTCAAGAACAGCACCGTTTTGGCAAAACCGCATCAACACGGGCACGCGCCCTATGGCGTCGCAGACAAGATCCAGACTGAACAAGAACTGCACCGAGACGCGGCGACCTCCACAAGTACTCCTGACAGCATGTCGTCAGGCGGCAGCACGGTCTCGTACCAAGGCAACTATGCGCAGGTTTCAAAGTCGCCGACGCCCTCAACCGAGTCCTTCTCGTCCTCCACTCTCACACTCGCCTCTACTGCGGCTTCGTCAAACCAAGACGTGTTTGCCGGATTCGCAGACAGAGCAGAGAGTGTTGTGCCGGACTTTTCTTCTGACCTCGTTGAGTACGAAAACAAGTACTCCTACCCGATCGACGGTGTCAATGATCTCTCGGCCTCCCTCGCACTCGTTGAGAATTCTCTCGGCGAGACCTCGCTCACCATGACCGACCCTTTACAGCCTAAGCCCGAGTTGTCGGCAGTCGACTCTCTCATGTTCATTCGTCAGCTCCTCGGTGAAGACACGTTCCGCAACGGCTCAGAGAGCGATACCGCCAGTAGTCACAGCGGCCATGATGAGATATTTGACGACCAGCTCGATGAGTCTTACGTGATTTCCGACCTTGTGCAGATAAACAATAACGTGCCCTCCACCGTTGGCCAACGCAACGCTTCCACCTCCACTTCCAGCTCGAGTGTTGTCACTGCATCTACATCTGAATCTTTCGCTCCGTTCGATTTCGCTGGCAGAACATCGGACTTTGATTCTTTCACAACAAACGCTCTCTCGACGTCCGCAGACCCGGCGGCCACGTCGCCTCAGGATGGAGGCGAGCTGATGGTTCGCAGCGGTACGTCGCCAATGACTATAGATCAGAATAATGTCTTTTCAGATATGTTTACCGGAAGACAAGGAACTTCGTCGTCTTCGCTTTTGGATTTCGAGCTACAGTTCGCGTCATCCATGTTCCCAGTACAATTCTAGAAAGTGCTGGGCTTCAGATGTTGCTTTTTTTGAGCAATTCGACTATCCGATGCGACTTGCATGAGAAATTATGAGATTAGATATGATTCGTTAAGTAGCCTTACATAACGTTCAGTCGCGAGAAATACGGCTGTATAAAAGAATGGGTTATATGCTGTTGGACTGTTGTGTGTGTTTTCTGTTTACTTAGATGAGTTATCTGTTTGTACTTTGTCTTAGAAATGAACTATATTACGTTATAGAAACAAAAGCTACCAGTGCAATTTGTGCAAACTCATAAAAATGCTTTCTCTTGCTCAGATCTATTCCAGCTAATTTCTATCTCCATCTCCGGAACTTGTTATCCAACGGGCTATCTTCTAGTCCCCCATTCCACTCTGTCATGTCTCGTGGACCGTTTACCGAACCAAGGCGACGCGCGGTTGCAGATTTCTTTAGTCGGTCAATCTCCCACGGCGTTAATGAGACTCCCTGGTCTGCATTGTTATTGTTGCCTGCATTAGGAGTTTGTGGAGGCTGTTGCTGCACTCGCCGCGGATGCGAGCTACTCGGTGTGTTGAGCCCTTTCGACATTCCCTCTACCGATGTTAGTGGTGTGGAAGAAGCCGTTGGAAGACTTGACTGCGGCTTCCCCAATCTGCCTTTGGCGATATTGCCGTTATGGTCTTCAAATGTTGACGGAGAGGTTGATGTCCGCGCCACATTTTTTTGTATCCTTGCGCTTCGCCTTCTGTTCTCAGATGATGAGCTTGACAATTTCTGCTCGTCCACTTGAGGCACCTTGCTTCTTGATCTGTCTCTCGTTTCTGACGGTCCTGCACTTGAATTCTCAGACACCTCTCGCAGCCCGGAGGGCGGCGACCTGACCGGCGTCGAGCTCGGGCTTCTAGTCCTACTCGTGCGTCTACGTCCGACCTGTACTGGTCGCCGTCGGTGACCACCTAAGCCAGGCGACCTCGACGGCCCAATAGGATCATAAATGGTACGCGCCTCACTTGACTCGATACGACTCCCCGGACTGGAGACCATGCTGGAGTTTATGTCCATTCCAGCTGCTGCAGAAGCCGACGCAGACATTGAACCAGCACCGCCAGAGGAGTAAGAGTTCTCATCTCGCAAATATAACGATATGCGCTCATCGTTGATAATTAGTGTGGATTGCTGGTCGTTTGTCTGCAGGGCGGTCAGCCGAATGAGATACTCCAGCAGGGAGAGTGACGTAACATTTGGCTGTTGATGTGGTAGTAGCTGCTGATCAGAAGAAGATTGCTCTTTTTGCAGCCGACCTCGCGGTGTCAGCATTGGTTCCAGCTCAGCTGAAGTTAGCGATAATGTGGAGAACGCAGAAACTAAACTGTTTCGAAACATGACGTTCTCAGAGGCATCAGCTTTCTCGTTGCTAGCGACGCGTACACTGGTGTCTTCCTGCTCCTTTTCATCGTCCCCCTCGTCTTCGCCATCTTCTATTTGGTCTTCTTCAAGTTCAGCTTCCAGAAGGTCATCATCGTCAAGCGGATCGCTCCACATTTCAAACGCCAGCCACTCTATATTCGACGGATTTTCTACACGCGAATGCAGTAGCTGTCGCGCAATCTCTTGATCATCTTCGTCAAAATCGTACTCGTCGTAGTCCTCCTCGGCTAATGAGGAATCGGCTGTATCTCTTTCTTCGTTCGACGACGAATACTCTGAAGAATCGTAATTATCCATATCCTCATTTAAAAATGCTTTATTTAGTTTCAAAACCAGCACTGGCGATACAGCGTCATCGATTTCCAGTAATCGGCCGGATGCGCTGAAAAATAATCGCGTGATCTAAAACGTTCGTCAATACTTTCTAGCTAGATCAAATAAACTTGCAAAGCTTACAATCGATATGGGAATGTCTCTACGTCTACCTTGAATAAATCCGTCCTTTTCCGCTTTCGGTGGATTTTCAGAATCAAATTCTTCGTGATAGCGATTGTCGTTCAAATCCTCCAATACTGACAACTCGTACTGATACTGTAATACACCATGCCGATACTTCTTGGTGCCCGCTGACGGCA
Source organism: Babjevia anomala (assembly GCA_030580435.1). NCBI lineage: Eukaryota > Fungi > Ascomycota > Lipomycetes > Lipomycetales > Lipomycetaceae > Babjevia > Babjevia anomala. Next base: position 81,765 of record JAKTSW010000016.1, on the reverse strand, counting down.
CTCGGAAAATTGCAACTTGACATTTTGCATGCTCCTCTTTCCAGGTAATGTCGCCTGAAGATGAACTGTGAGGATTACGCGCAGTCCCATAAAATACCGTATACAGCTTGAGAATGAAGGCCGGCCCGACTTGCTGACGAACTGTAGGCTCTCGAGTAAATGCAGCGTCTGCTGCAAACAGAAATGACGAAGCTTGCAGAAGTCGTGATGGAGAAACGGTGTCCGGGAGTGACGCCGACAAATTCGCACCAGAAGTCGTTAGAGCAAGCGAAATAAGCGGAATTGACTATCAACGATCAGCAAGGAACCAAAATTGTGATCAAATCAAATATCGCTCACGTCTTCTATCCGCGAAAGCAAGCCAAGCATATAGCTTTCTACGCTCTTGGCAGCCTTACGTCGCTCCTCAATATTTCGAGCAGATTGCATTCGACGACTAGCACCTTCCACGCGCTCGTCAAACTCGTTGATCTCATGGCGTAGGGCACGCGTCAGAGAGATCGTACTGTCAAGACTGGTATTTCCTCGTGCCGCACTATTTAATCCCAGTTAGTTATTAGCCGAAAACATTGCTATTTAACCTATAATACATTAGCTGAATCAGATCGATAGCAGGGGTCACGATCTTGATTTTTGTGTTTAGCCGACGTTTTATTTTCTCCAGAGAATCCTTTTCATCTTCTGGTAATTTCTGATCAAGTTAGCTATTGAAAAGGGAAATACCACACGATTGTGAGGTGCATACATCTAGAAATCGTGTGACACTTCGAATTGCATATCCAGATACAATGGAGATCCCTGATCGAATCGCGAAAGTTACCGCTTGGTTACCGGCCTATCGTTGTCAGTAAATGCCAGCAAGCACAAAGAACATATCAAGTCAAGTGTGTACCCGTGCAAGCAAGTCGTCCATGAGGCTACTTGGCTGAATTCAGTGTATATACTAGTCCGATGTGAGCTTTATGAAGGGTTGCTAAACAAATTATCGTCATAGTTATGACATTGGGAGGATCTCGAAAATACAAATCACGTGATACGTGGGTTAGGTTAAAGTTCGGATTGGGGGATTTTTTTAATTTTTCGCTGTTTTCCTTGTCCTTTCTCCTACTTGCTACCAACAAAATTCACCTACCTAGCTCTTTCAGTATTCATCCATCTTCTTACCAGCTATCCTCTTCGTTTGGATTTTTTATACGGGTACGTCTTGTGTATGATTTGATTTTGACTTGAATATCGGACTGTTACTTTGTTAGTGCGGTCAAAGATAGTCGAGAACTGGAACTCTGTTTGTTAGGGGAATTTTTTTGTGCTTCAAAGTCTTACACTAGTTCTCTGCTTGACTTCAGGACTAATTTTTCTTCAACAATAGATCAGAGAGATATATTTATTTAGAATAGATAACAAGCCTATACTATTTAAATTAATTTCAATTTTCTAGTCGGCGCAGATCTCGCATATAATATTACCTATAGATAATTTCATAATGTCCAACAACAATAACCGAGAATCATGGGAACAGCAGAATCCTGAGGATTATGATCATCTTCCTCAGCAGATGAACAACATGGGTATTGCGGGTCAACAGGTTCCTCCAGGGTCTCAGGGGTACCAGCAGTATCCTCAACAGTCTTACGATGGCTTTAGACCGAACCTCAACGCCCCCTCGTTTACACCACAGTACAATCAGCAGCAGTCTTACAGTCAGCAGCCATATCAGCAGGGATACTACCAGCAGCCATATCAGCAAGGGTACTACGATCCCAGCCAGCAGCAGTATGCGAATAATAATACAAACGCTGGCTATAATAGCAGAGGTGGATCAAGATCGTCAAGAGGTCGCTATCAAAACTACAACAACAATGCTGGTAGTATCAACAACGGACTGAACAACAACAACAGCAGATATAATAATCAGCAGCCAGCATATAACTCGCAAGCTGTGGCTTCTTCTGGAGGCGGTATGACCATCGATGAGTATAATGCGCAGCGAAAGCCTGTGAATATCAGTCTCACCAGTGGCAAACCAAAGGTTCTCTCTGTTTCGTCAGCAACCAGCTCATCTGGTGCCGCCCCTACTATATCTCTTTCTTCCACTGGCGGTGCAAAGGTACTTAAAGTTGGCGGATCCCAAAGTACACCTGCAAACTCTGAAACTCAAAAAATTGAGACCGCAAAGGCTGAAACTAAGGTTGAAGAGGAGTCGAACATCAAATCTGAGACTGCTGCAGAAAAAGCTGAAGTGCTTGAAGCAGCATCTGTCAAGGAGGAAAAACCAGCAGAGCCTGCTACAGTTATTTCTACTGAGGCAAAGACTGAAGTTACGAAGAGTGACACGGCAGCTGAGACGAAGAGACAAGCTGACGAAGTTTCAAAGGAACAGGAGGAGATCATCGATGAGAGTGTTATAGAAGATCTCTATGGAAAGGAACACATGAGTATTATCTTCATGGGCCATGTCGATGCCGGAAAGTCCACTATGGGAGGAAACTTGCTGTATTTGACTGGAACAGTTGACAAGAGAACTATGGAGAAATTCGAAAGAGAGGCCAAGGATGCTGGTAGAGAGAACTGGTACCTCTCGTGGGTTTTGGATCTTACCTCAGAAGAACGATCAAAGGGCAAAACTGTCGAAGTCGGTCGTGGATTTTTTGAGACTGACAAGAGAAGATACACCATCCTGGATGCGCCTGGACATAAGACCTATGTTCCGAGCATGATTGGTGGTGCTTCTCAGGCAGATGTTGGTATTTTGGTCATTTCTGCCAGAAAGGGTGAATATGAAACTGGCTTCGAAAAAGGAGGACAGACTCGTGAGCACGCTATCTTGGCCAAAAATCAGGGTGTGAACAGACTGATTATAGCTGTCAATAAGATGGATGATCCCACAGTTGATTGGTCTCAGGAGCGTTACGACGAATGCACTGGCAAGCTGGGAAATTATCTTAAGTCGCTTGGTTACAAGCCCAAGGAAGACTTAATGTTTATGCCAGTGTCGGCGTACTCTGGTGCTGGATTGAAGGATCGTGTTCCTCAAGATAAGTGTCCATGGTATAATGGTCCTTCGCTTCTTGAATACCTCGACGCTATGGTTATGTCAGAGCGAAAAATCAACTCTCCATTTATGATGCCAGTTGGAGCCAAATATAGAGATCTGGGGACTATTGTTGAGGGAAAGATCGAGAGTGGACACGCAGAACGGGGACTCACTTTGATGCTTATGCCAAACAAGGTCCTCGTCGAGGTTTCGACAATTTACAACGAGACGGAGGTCGAAACTTCACAGGTCGCTTGCGGTGAGCAGGTTAAGCTAAGACTGAAGGGTGTCGAAGAGGAAGATGTCCAGGTAGGATTTGTCTTATCTTCTGTCGACCACCCTGTTCATACTGTCACTGCCTTTGAGGCGCAAATTGCCATCATAGAACTCAAGACAATTTTGTCGGCCGGATTCACATGCGTTATACACGTACACACATCTATCGAAGAGGTTACTTTTGCTGCCCTGCTCCACAAGTTAGAGAAGACAACCAACCGACGAAGTAAAAAGGCACCTGCGTTTGCTACCAGAGGTATGCTTCTCTTATTACTTATTATTTTGGCTTGTTACTGACTCGTGCATAGGTATGAAAATTATTGCGCGACTGGAGCTTGTCTCGAGCAATGGCTTCTGTATTGAGAGATTTGAAGATTATCCTCAGCTCGGCCGCTTCACTCTGCGAGACCAAGGAAACACGATTGCTATTGGAAAGGTCACAAAATTGTTGTGAACGTGTTAAACGGTTAAGGATAGTGCTCTTTTTTTCTCTCATATGTTTTGTCAATTTAGCGGACGTGTGCTATATAGACCAGGATCGTCCTAGGCTGGGATGAATGAAGATAAAAAGTATTTGCATTTTTGTATTTTGCTACTTCAAATTTGAATTTTGGAGAGGGTCCTTATGATCGTTTTTACTTTTTTTTTCGCTTTTTGATGTTGTGCTATTCTATTTCTACTACATTTATTACTTCATCGGTGGTTCTTCAAGTACTGGAACAGACTTAAAATTTCTTCGTGATATATGAAACATTCTTCACGGCAAAGCTGTTCACTTCTGCAAATCGTCTCCTCCAACTCTGATTTCATTAAATTAATAAAATACCTGATTTATAGTAGAGAGAATTTCTACCCGAAATCCGAGTAACGTGGGTCTCCGATGATCTTCATCTATGTGCCATAAACATGAAGAATAATGGGTATGCCTTGGACGTGTTTTTTTGTTACTCGGGCGTGACGCGTTTAGTCTCGGTTCTCCCAACTCAAAAGCTTCCGACTGCTTAGAATTTTGTCCTATTTTGGTGGAACTTTTACTCCGTCCATAAGCCGCTGTCAGCCCTTCCCTGTCAAAATTGTCATTTCCACAGAACATCGTTGCCTATTTTTGTTGATTTTTTATTCATTCATTGTTCTAAGGTTTCGTTACCAGTCGTCCTTTTCCTCTATTAATCTAGAAATTGGTAATTATTCTATTGAGTCTTTGTTCGGTTGTGCTTTGTCTACAATTTGATTTAATATAATTTAATATGCTCTCCTGTGCATAGCACGTTATGAATGTCCTGCCTTTTACTATATCTACGTTTGTTTACACACTGATGATTTGTATTTTGCCCTGTCGTGTGCTGTCTGGATATTCTTGAATCTCTAGCGACCTTTGACCTTTATTTCTGTTTTGCAAACTTTAAAGTTAGTGTTGTTGGACTGCATTGTCATAGCGAGCGCCATAGAGATGAATAAACTGACTTCTGATTTAGATATCATAGAAATAAATCAGACAACAAAGCACTCTTTTTATTTTTCAGACAGCGCAGAACGTCAACTCGGATATTAATAGCTACTCTAGCCAAGCCATGAGGAGCCCGATCGTCTAAGCCTTCGGATAGCTGTTCTAAGATTACGGCGTAAATTTATATCCGTGAAAGAAAGAAGGACAAAAGATTGAAGAGGTATTACGGAAGTGAAAATCAAAAAGAAATACCTATAATAGTTTTACTGTACTGCAAAGCTCTACAGAGTCTCTGAGATTTATACTCAAATCTCGGTGGTTCGATTTAAAATTTTGTTGGATATCAGCATTGAACAATGAGTCTATCGCTGGATCGCAAGGTAACTAGCGTGCTTTTTTAAATACTTCAATCATTACGTATATTTAAGTGTATATATATGATGCTATCTATATTATACTTCAGAATTTTTGAGTTGCGCTGTCGCTTACTTGGATTTTAGAGCTCGTCGTCTTCTACTCAGAGCGTTGCATCAGAGTCCGACTGGAGGCATTCTTTAAACTCATCGCCAAGGTCCACTACTTCCAGACATATCACAGAAGCGATGGGCGATTTGTACATTCATGATGCTAGGTTTTCCTCAGATACGGTTGTATCATCTTCATTTGGAAATGCATCACTGTCAGCAAATTCCGTTTTGTGTAAGCCATCCGCATTGGCTGCCGACAATGATGATAACGAAGAGCTTCGCGAATTTTCTGATGTCTACGAGCTGGTTAACTCTCCGGAGACTAGATATGAGGACACATCCGATAGTGATGGAAAGACCACAATCGGACCCGGTTTGTCGTCCTCTTCGCCTCCATCATCTTCCTCTTCCTCGTCTTTGTCACTTTCTCGCTCGGCTTCACCATCTCCGCTTTCGTCTACTCCGTCAGTTACCATAGGTGGATATCCTATTGAGAGAATTGATCTTGATCTTTGCTCTGCGGAATCTGTCGCCCATCAAATGAGTACGATGCAGACCCTCAAGCCAATATCTATGGAAGCTTTCCTGACAGACAAATTAAATCCTATTGGAGTAGGCAACTTTGTGAAGCAACAGAGTCAAGATATTCAGGTTGAGATGGCAAGTATCACGCCGCCGCTGTCAACCACGCCCAATCCGATCTCGTTTGCTCAAATAGATACCTCGATGATACCTCATAGATCAACCAGCTTCGCTAATTCAGCAAATTTGACATCGCCCTCCGATGATGGGAAAGATGACGAAGACCTTAGTCAAGAAATTTCTGAATCACATCAAATGGTTTGGGTTCCTGCTAGGGTGCATCCTATGTTGGCACCGGGGGAATGGAAAGCATACATAAAAGCTCAAGAGGCTGATTCACATCGACAACTTAAGGCCGATATCTCGCAAGACAAGCGAACCCCTCATGCCATTGGATTCGAGGAGGACAAATTTGTGGAAAAGGGGCCTAGGCTAAGTGTCAACATCAAACGTCGAAAGTCGAGACTATCCAAACAGTTGAAGGTTTTTGATGATGAGACTGAATACAACGATGTGGGTGATGGCGAGAAAGGTTCACTAAAGGATACAGTATCTGAAAAGAGCTTACTCTCTCATATTCTGCCTCCGCTAGGAGACTTGGCAGAACATTTGGGACAGTTTGATTTGAGCAATGGTCCAGAATTAATTCCAAAACCTCTTCTTTCAGGACAATCTCTACGCCGGTCAGCACATATCTCCTCTCGCAGGAACAGCGAGAGAAAGAAGCGAACTGGCGTGGACTCGCCACTGGCTTCGCCAACTTCGCCAGATTCTATCTCTGACTTCTCCCCAGTCAGCGAAGATTCCATATTTGACTCGCTGGAATCTGATCAATCCTCGAAAACCTCTCTTCAGAGCGATTATACAAAGGAAGATAACTTGTCATTTCTTGCAGACTCGCAGTCAGGTCCTGATGCCATGTCAGGTGTCAGATCAAACAATTCTGTTAGACAAGCGAAGCGTTTGTTTTCTTTGTTTAGCCATAGCTCTTCGAAAGCATCATCGAAAAACAACCCACAACCAGGTCTCATAACAACTTCTGAGAGTCAATCATCCTCATTGACTTCGGATGTAGATTCCAGCATATCTTCGTTGCAGACTAGCGAGCACGTTTCTTTTCTAAATGGAAAGTTGCAGCTGAATAACATTGACGAAACAGTACTCGGTTCATTAGAAATCAATGCTGACGTTCTTGGAGATCATTATGAAATTGATCTGTTTCTATCTGAGGAGCAAATTGAGGTTTCTGTTGAAGCAGCTGCTTTGGGAATGGTTGAAAACACTGCGACTGACAATATAATTGATCCGCCAAATGAATGTGAGCAAATTGTAATCGAAGAGGATGATTTGCATCAAGACGATTACGATATCATAGATGATGAAATCGTTGCTGAATCAGACAATCAAATAGTGAACGTTGACCTTGCCGAGGCTCATAGCAGTGATTCATGGCTGCACTTGGACTCCTTTCCATTGTTCATCAACAACAATTCTGAGAGCCAAACGATACCTGCTGGCACGATGCGGCATTCTGAGTCGACACCGCTCATGAACGATAACTTAAAATCGGAATATAATTTGAAGGGGCTTACTGGTCGTGCAATGTCTTTAATAAAAGCAAAAACAGATTTCAAATCTGGACGAGATACTGTTTCTCGACCATCATCTGCTTTTGACTGTTCAGAAGTGACACTGGCACCTTCAGATGTTCTTCAGATGTCTTTAGATGAGAATCTTCTAACATCACCTGACTCGTTATTCAATGATGGGAACGACACTGCGGAATTACGTGACAAATCGTCATCGAAGTCAAAAGCAAGAAGTAAAAGATCTGGTTTTGGACGTCTATTTGGTGGTAGTAATAATCACATATCAAGTGATATTAGCAATGAGTGTGACATCTTATCTACTGATAAGTCTGATATGGCTAGCACGAGACGAAATTCTCAAAAGAAGGAGAGATTATTGTCCTTATTTGGTACCGGTAGAAAAAAATCTTTGAGCGCACTACAGACGTCGTCGACTGCCTCAGGCAAGAATAGTTTGGGAGGTCCTTCACTGTTTACCACAACAAGCACAATGAGCAAGATAGGTGCTTCAGCAGCCAATAGGAGTCACAAAAGAGCTAGCATAAATTTGAGTCCTTCCGCGTCGCCAACAGGCAAAGAAAGATCTCATTCGAAGTTGCCCTCTTTTTCTTTGTCTCCTGATAAGCTCCACAGATCGTTAGTTCGGCAGAACAATTCTGTTGGGGTCAAACAGCAACAACAGAAACTTGCAAGCGGTGTCAATTCATATAGACAGCCGCAGTCGCTCTATAACAACAGCCAGCATTTCGGCACGTCTAGCCTGGACTTTCATAGCAGTTATTATTATTCCCGGTATCCAATTAATATTGAACGTGCAATATATAGACTCTCACACATGAAGCTCGCCAATCCTAGGAGACCACTTGCTCAGCAAGTCCTACTCAGTAATTTCATGTATGGGTATCTTAACTTGATTAATCAGGCTGATCTGAACTACAAATATTGGCAGGAGCAGATGATTTCGTCTGGTACGCAGAATCATCGTAGTAGTCAATATGCTCGCTACATGCAGTATATGCAGTACCTGGAGCAGCTTCAGCAACAGCACTATTATAGCCAATACGGATATACGGATTATCGCGATTCATCTAATTCGATAGTTTCTGGCGATGAATCAAAGCTTGAGTTTGATGTTGAAGAAGGCAGTGATCCTGAATTTGGTAGCGATAACGGATATCAATACATTAACCACGAAGACGTTCCGGTGCTCTCTGATACTATATCTGTTCCTAATATGTTTACAGGACTTACAGGACTTAAATCAGTCGTAATTACGGAAAGTGAAAGAGTTTCTTGGCAAAATAATTATGATTCTGAGTTACGCGAACACGATGATGAAGGCAGTGAGGTGTCAAGTGCTACGCAGATCAAGAAAAAGACAGAGCAGCGAATTTCCAAGATTCAACAGGTAAGTGCTTTTTCTTGCTCGAGCACAAAATGTGCTCCTTTTGTGTTGACTTTTGGTTGATTGTGGGGTAGAACAACCTTTTCATCCGCGATACTGAAAGATCAGGAAGTTATGGACCCGAGAAGACACAAGAAAGTACAGAATATTACGACTATGAGGTTGATTACGAATACCATGGTGGCGCAGATGAATACGACTATGAACAGTCGTCACAAATTGTTGGATATTACAAATAAGGCTTTGATTATTAGTCTTTATGGAGCGTAAGCCATTCTAAGTATGTTATGGTTTCCTTCCAAATATATGAAGTATCGCATGCGACTAGAGACATTGCTTTCATTTTTTAGCTTTGAAATCGATGGATGGTCTACAGTTTCTGATTTCGTTTCTGCGATTTCGTTTTCGTTTTCAATTCTTTTTTTGACCCTCGTTTACTTGATTTGAATATTTTCTGAGACACTTAATATCTCTTCCCCAGAAACGAAATTGTTACCAATTTCGGCATGATGTGTATGTAAATTGTATATAAATAGATGTATTCTCACAGCAGATTACGGACATGCACATCGAAACACAAAATGGACGCAGCTGGAAAATTTTATTGGCTTCATTGGCATGGAGTCGGATTATATATTTATTTTATTTGTCTATTGATTATTTTATATATTTAACGACGTTTATGTGATTTTGTTTTGATTTTGTTTTCTTTCTTCATCACGTCCTCTCTTCATTCTTAGAATTTCTCTTTGTGTTTATAAATCTAGTTCGCAAGAGAAATTTTAGAAAAAGTAAGATGGTTTTAATAAAAGTTCTAACATTAAGCAAATTAAACCTTCAAATGTTTTATATTGTAAGAGTGCTATGTACATTCAAGTGTGTAATGCCTAAGTAGAATAGTAGGAGATCCATTGTCAAATTCGTGACCGCAATCAAGAGGGATTTCGCGCATTGCGCCAGATCCACGCTGCCATAGCAAACATGAGCGTGAATGCGGACGAGGCGACTACGACAGGCATCATCGTGCTCTCTGTTTCCTCATGCTCTAGTCTAGGTGTGGCAGTGCTTGGAGACTCGGCAGCCTCTGCAAGTTGCACAAAAAGTTCTGATAGAGACGAAACCCAGGCGGCAGAGACGTGCAATGGGGCAGAGATACCGATCTCGCGCGTGCATGCATCCGGCTGCTGATCTGCACGTTGTTGCTGCTTGTCGAGATCTGCCTTTAGTGCTGCGAAGACGACAGGTATTCTATCCAGGTGTGGATATCGGTTCTAGGTTGGGGATAAGTAATTATATCATTTCTGTATTATCACACAAGGAAGCTGCGGGGAACACTACTTACACGAAGTTCGACAATGTGTGAGAAACTATCCGGATTGGAGGAGTCGTACGTATAGCAGATCACATCGCACTCGTCTAGCTTTGCTTGATTGTCCAGAACTGCCGGTTCAAGCTCGCCAAGTTCCTCCATCTAGTTTTTGTTAGATCAGTTACGAGGAATATGCCATTGAAAACTTACAATCATATAGCATTGTTTACCACCCCGCATATCAACGCTATTTACAGCTATCCGGGGACGGATTGTAGGAATATACAATGGATTGAACGGACGATTCAAAAAACCATCTAGTAATGTACTCTATAGCTCGAATTGTTAGAATTCAAAAAAAATTTGCTTCTTCAGAAGCAACGCAAGTAATGCTGCAATACCTTTCCAGAGTCTCCGGCACCCAAGACAAAGCAGCTAAATACATTTCTATCGACTCGACCGGCTTTTAGTCTGTTTCTTCTTTTTCTTGGTTTAGTTACTTTTAAAGCGTCCGTGGTTCCACCCTTGTCAGACCCTTCGAAACCAAGCCATGCAAGGTATGCCAGAGTAGTTTTATATTCGTGAAATGTCGTCATGCTCCACTGCGCTAGCCACCCTTGCAAGGTAACGTGGCCTTCCTCGTTGCGGACAGTGGTATGAGGAAATTGAGAGTTGAGCCACGATGTGGGAAGACCAGGGGTTGGAGCAAACAGAGCGTTGATCTCCGTAGAGTTAAGTCCGCCGTCGTTATCCTTATCAAACAGAAGAAACAGATCGACGAAGAACCTGTAACCAGCGGGGCTCAGTTCTACGCTCGAGTTTTGAGGAACATCAAGTCTGTTTTGAAGAATGTCAATTGAATGAGCGATAAAAAACCATCTTATACGTACTTCGGATAAAGAAATTTATCATTGAGAGATAGACTGTCAGTGTAATGGAAGGTTCTTACTATCTCCCAAGTAGTTTCATGTCGTCCCTTTAAAGCAAATATCTTGTTCAGCGCAATAAAACCCTCTTTGGATATTCCTTGCTCGGTCACTGCACCTGGTGCAGCTTTGTCGATCATTAATTTAATTTCTTCAAGATCTGTATGATCGAGAGGTTTGTTGAAGCATTTGATCTGGTTTGTAAGTAAGATTTGGTTACTTCATCTAGCTTATGTAGAACAGTGACAAACAGTACCTGTAGATCATTCATCTCCTTGTCGTTCAGAAATCCATCTTGATCCTTATCGCAAAGGACTAAAAAAGTCAGGTAGTGCAAACAAGTGTAGAATCAGACTACTCACAGAATATGCGCTTCACTGCGGCGACGGCACTAGGCTTGAGGTCCTGTTCCTTGGTATCAAAAAGTGGTGCTATCGGGTGCGTTACAGCTCGTTGGCAGAGATAGAATGCCTGACTTGGTCAGTTTTTACTCATGTTGTTGATTCATTTTATACAGACCTGGTTGACATTGTACTGATCCTTAGCACTGCATCGTATGCAAGATTCGATCTCCTAGATCTGGTTTAGCAACGAAGAGACAATATTTCAAGTGAAGCAATACCTTGAACTCTTGCATTATAACCGCCATTTCATCTAGAACGTTCTCATCCAGATCGGAGCCTGAGGAGATGTCACATTTGTTGGCGCAAAGCACCACCGGGACCTATTGTTTTAACGTAGGCTCCAACGTACTCTTCTGAATACAAGGTTCTTACATTCACTCCCAGCGACCGAAAATACGGCAACCAAAACAGTGGGATCCGCTCCGAGGAGTAGTGGTCTGCATATACAAGCCATATCACATCTGATCTCCGGATCTCCTTGTTCAGGTGCTGCCGTTCTTGAGGGCTGAATGATGTGTCAACTAGAGTGACAGTTAGATTTTCGGTTGATCTGCCAAAATCCGGTGGGATTGATATCGGTGGCAGCACAGATTGTATGTTTGGAACAAAAGTAGCCTTTACAAGCGAGGTAATCAAACTAAAGCACACATCAGCAATGGACTCGGCGAAGATACATCAGCGGCGCAGAAGATACCTGGACTTCCCAACATCTATAATCAAATACTGTCAGTATAAAGTACATTGATTGGACAGTAAAAAATTCAACTAGCCATCATCTCCACAAACAATGACCCGTACATCGGAAAACATCTTAGTAGATGTATGCACACCAGTCAGGTATACGTTGAAATCACCAAAAGATAGGTGTTGGTGAATATTGGGAGGATCATGTTCACAGAATCAACCAAATTTATTGGACTTTTTGTGTTGGACCGCCTTACCGATCACAGATAATGGCACGATAGTAGCTCTTGAGTCCAAGGAAGTTCCTTGGAGATAAACATGATTGATACTCTATTTACGGGGCTTGAATCTACTGATCAGAAGTGAAATGGCTTGTAACGGCTACAGACGGTGATTTAGGATAGTATGATCTTAGGAGACCTGCCTTTTTCTATTTCTGGATCCTTGCTGGGTTCTACATTATCAAATCATTCATACAACCATTCAAATCGCTTCTTATTGAGTAAAAGAGAGCTCAGATAGTTGCAGATACTAGGTTCCCTTCGGCGACGTTTTTAAAATTGCGTCCGAGGTTGCAATACTTGGTGTTACTGTCACCCTACCGATAAAATATTTATGTTTCTTTGATCTCTGAAGAGAACTTACACCAGAATCAGAGTTCCAAGCTGGAACGTACTACTCCGCAAATTCCCCACTCTGAAGGAATACAATTTTGTCATCCTCTTCGACCTATCTCTCGTGACATTGTCTGTTTTTTTTCGTTACCGAGATTTTTTTTGGTTTTTGGGTCTAGAGTTGGATTTACAGTGATTTTGTAATAGCATTGAATATTGCAGTTGACCATGTTTGTTCTTCCTCCGCCTCCAAAATACCCTATCGGAAGTCCGGCTTACCAGGCTGCACTGGCGCAATTGAGAGATAACAACATCGACAGCCATAATACTTTGAAGTTTCCTACTGGCCCCGATTGCACATTTGCTGCTGGAGAAGGTGAGTCTGTGGTGGTTGGGATTTTAATGACAGGCATTGCAGTGCATGCAATGCGTGCAATATAAGAGCGAACTTACTCAATTTTATGTTGTTATTTCATTGCTGCAAATTTTCTTCATTGTTGATAATTTGTAGGTGAATATACACTTCGAGAAGAGATCTTTCTTGCCACTCCTCCTCCGCATCCGTCAGAGATTGTTATTGCGAGCCCCAATCCACTGTCGACTGTACCTATTCCGGTGACATCCGGAGTGAAGATTTCCCTATGTTCGATTACGTATCGAGATAGGTCTGGTTCAGTGGCGACGTACAGAACGCAAACGCTGAGCGAGGGGCGCTCGTCGACGGAGAACGACTTTGAAGATGGCTTGAGCGAGCAGGGGTCAATGACAACAGGCATGAGCGGTGGGATGATGTCTACGTCGGCTGCTTCGTCGTCGTTTCTTGGTATCGAGCAGGAAATGAGCCAGGATAGCAAGCTGAGCGCGATCATCAGCCCGAGCGCAGGCTCGATGATGAGTGCAATTAGCAAGGACGCTGCCAAGAGGAGGAAACCTAAGACTAGCATGACCAAGAGCAACAGTTCGTTTGTTTCGCGAATGACGCCACACGAACATCTTGCGAAGCGCTTGAGCGAACGCAGTTCAGAGGACTTATACTATTTCGCAAACATCGGTCGGTCGTTTAATTGGATGGACTATGCCTCGGCTACGCAAAAGGTGGAGAAAAAAGAGTTTTACTAGAGTGTTTAAACTAATTTTGAACAGCACGAACCTCTAGCAAAGATCCTATTCACAAAAGCGCATCCGATATGCCACGATGTGAACATGGTGACCAGGAGCTCGCAGAACATCGATATAGCTATTGGCTTTTCGACGCCGGACATTATGTGGTTTGAGCCTATGAGTAATAGATACAATCGGCTGAACAAAAATGCAAGTATCCGTAAGTTGCGTCAATTATATTTGTCTTGCTAATTTGATGCAGGGATGCATCAACAATAGCCCTATTTCAGCAATACGATGGATTCCGGGATCAGATAGTCTAATGATGGCCGTTCATCGTGACGGTTCGATAGTAATTTATGACAAAGAGAGGGAAGACTCGAACTTCCAACAAGAACGGACTCAGGAAGATGCCGGCATGGCTTCCTCTAATAAAGACGGTACAGACACTCCGAAGATGGCACCGTTCAGGGTGGAAAGAAGCATACACGGTTTCAATCGGGCGCAGAAGCAGAACCCGGTAGCCAGCTGGTCCGTGTCGAAGGCGGCTATCACTGCTTTTGCATTCTCACCGGACGCGAAATACATTGCGGTGGTGGCGGAGGACGGGTTTCTTCGAATCATAGATTTTGCCCGCGAAAAGATGGTAGATGCATTCAGCAGCTACTACGGTGGGTTGCTGTGCGTGAGCTGGTCCCCCGATGGCCGTTACATTCTCACTGGCGGCCAGGACGACCTAGTGAGCATCTGGTCGACCTCAACGCGGTCACTGGTCGCACGGTGCCAGGGCCACCAATCGTTCGTGAGGTCTGTCGCGTTCGATCCCTGGAGCTGCGACGAGCGGGTGTACCGCTTTGGCAGTGTTGGCGAAGATTGCAGGCTGCTCTTCTGGGACTTTTCTGTAAAGTCGTTACATCGCCCGAAGGCGTCGACACACCGTGGCAGCATCTCATCCTACGGCAACGGCAGCAGCGTCCGCAGTGCAGTTAGCGGGACGACTCGCCGCGACTCTGGTGCTAGTGGGACATTAGGGACAGGCCCGCCCGGCAGCGGCCTCACGGGAAGCAGGATTGGCAACGGGTTTGCTCGTCTCGACAGAACGCGGTCCAGATCGGACTCTAGCGCCATCGCGACAGACGACGACGAAGAGGTTTATCATCCGATCGCGTCCAAGGCCAGTATTCCGATCATTCCGCCTGTCATGGTGAGTTATTAGTTAAATGTGGACGCTGTGTTTGATATGCATCCCTTTTGCCTAACGTTATTTTAGTCTACAAAAGTTGACGTGCATCCGCTTACAAGCCTCGTATTCCGCGAGGACTGTCTGATTGTGACCTGCCACGACGGCCACATCCGCACATGGAACAGGCCGCATATCAGTTCGACCGATGGCATCATGAACCCCTGATAAGAACGAGTATCTCGCGATATCCTTAGAGGTATATTCTATTTTTTTGGAGTTTAGTTTTCTAGTTTGTCAAATAGAAGCAGATCTGCAAGAATATTGTCACTGTGTCGCACAAGCAAAACGCTAAGCCATGCATGCACCCAGACATCCCACAGACTCGCTCGTGTTGCTACGGCACGAGCGACGCATTGTTAGCGGATTAACCTTGTTCCATCATACAATACCATCCTACACTGAATCTGCGGCTTATCTTTTTATTTCACGCATTTTCACTTAATTTGCTGCCAGTTAGACAGGCGTAATTATTGAAATTCCCAGCAGTAAACCTTGGGACACCAGTGGAGCACAAGTGGAGCACCAGTAGATCAGTACCGCAATGCACATATGTTCCCAATAATCACGCAAGTTGTCGTCAAGGGCCCATTAAGAAGGCCGACGGATATTCAAAAGACTCGGTGTGTCTGTTGGAGTTCTGATTACTGCTTTGTCATCAGCCGAATCAGCCGCAGAGACCACGTCGGATGCGTGACCGATGTGTGACGCGGGATCCTGTAGGCATAAATGTCGCAGAGCTGCGGCGCCACGGTTCCTTGAACGGTTCTTGTAACCATACGACCCACCCGTCAGCAGTCAGACCTGAGTCTCAGTCTCGATCGCAGGTCCTCGCCACGAGACCGCGTGAATCAGCGTATATTTAGCCATTGTTTCACGACTTTTGTCCTCACTACTACTTCCTTGATCCAGTCCGTATTTTGCTGGGTTTTGGTGTCTTCGTAAAATTGAATTTGCGCTGCGGCCTATCCTTGCGTGATTTGCGGCGACTCTTCTGTATCTGTACGTTCTGTTCGAGCATATCGATTTGGCACGATAGTTTTGGCGTTATCGCTCGTTAGCAGCCAAGTCGCTTTGCCGCTTTCTCGATCGCTCCTCGGTTTAATTTTCTCTTTTTTGGTACTGCCGATACCGTCGTTCTCTCTAGAGGCTTAAAGGCTGCGAAGTCCGCGGCAATTGTATTGTTAGTAGTTTTGCCCTGATTAAAACGTTTCGTTGCGGGCAAATCTCATAGTTTAGCCTTTTTTCGGACCTGGTTTGGGACCTTTGGACCCTAAAACTTTTTGGCTCCCGTTCTGTTCTCGTCTTCACCTCTTTCTTCATCGGCCCTCTCTTGCTCGGATTAATATTCCTGCAGAGAATTTCAGTAATTCTTGTGTAATCGGTTTTATTATTCAAAAATACTTCTTATTTTCTTATTTAATTCTACTCGGTCTTGCTGTTTGACTTAAACTTTTGCTTCAGCGCTATTTGCTCGTTTGCATCTGACGTTCCAATATTGTGATCCCGGAGACACTTTTTGGCCTCTTAGATTTTACAGCGTTCGCAATCTCGCTCTTTCTGTAACTAAAATTTTTTTGCGTCGGTCGACCGTCCATTTTCTGTTTACAGAAACATGAATATCCTGCAGCGGTCCAGCAGTTCGCTGTCATATTTCGACATCAGACTCTACTCGGCCGATCGAGATGTGATCATTATCCGTGGAAATCCCGACGAGTCCGCAGGAATCGTGCTCAAGGGTGCCGTCGTGTTCAGTCTGATGGACAGTTTTACTGTCAAGCGCATTTCCTTGCGTCTTTACGGTGTGGTCAGAATGAAGTATGAATATTTGTATCTAACGTGCCAGGCAGCTTGATCGCTGACGTTTCTTCTAGTTGGCAAGATACCGTCCAGAGCGCGCGAGGCCTTAGTCAGCGAAGCAACAAGTTTGAAAAAGTCATATACGACCACACTTGGAGCTTCCTCGACTTGGAGGGTTCCAAGAGCTCGTCCCACACCATCGGTCAGGGAAACTACGAGTATCCTTTTGAGGTCGCGCTTCCCGGATGTGAGCTTCTTTCCACTACTGATTTCTTACGCAATGGCCACTGATTTTTTATTAGCAATCGCAGAATCGGTCGAAGGTCTTGAAGGTGGTACTGTCATATATAAGATGAAGGCCATTGTCGAGCGAGGAAGGTTCGCAAATAACATGATCAAGAAGAAGGTATGCTCAGTTAGTACGAAAGTGCCTCAGATACCTTTTCTCTAACTGTCTTTAACAGCATATCCGAATCGTCCGTACTTTAGGACCCGAGGCTCTCGAACTCTCTCAAACAATGGTATTTTTTATCTTATTACGTCTTTCATGACTTCGGTGACTCACTCTTTTAGTCGATCGAGAACGTATGGCCGAACAAAGTTGACTACTGCATCAGTATCCCCTCAAAGGCCGTTGCTATTGGCTCGGCTACTCCCATAGCTCTTGTCCTGCAACCTCTGCTGAAGGGCCTCAAGCTTGGACAGGTCGTCTGCGTTCTCAAGGAATACTTTACACTGCAGATCCCTAACGGACCGGCTCATGCAAACGCCCGAACTGTTGCTCAAATCACAATTCCCGGTCTGACCGATGAAGAGATCGACAATGCGGAGGAGGCCGTGTGGGCCGTCCGGGACTTCTTCGAAATCCCTGCGAATCTTTCGAAATGCACGCAGGACTGCGACATCGAAGGTTTTATCAAGATCAGACACAAGCTGAAGTTTGCCGTCAGTCTGAGAAATCCCGACGGCCACATCTCCGAGCTCCGCGCGTCCCTACCCATCACCCTCTTTATCTCGCCCAATGTCGCTGTCACGTCAGGTGGTGAAGAGGTTGGAACTTTCGGCGCAGTAGGCACAGTGGACGCAGACGCGAACGCCCCGCCTCGATATGACGACCATATCTATGATCGGCTATGGCAAGACATTCACACCTCTGGAATGAATACACCTCTTACCAGCGGTGCAAACACACCTCACATTCGCAGTCGCCGCAATTCAGGCGAAAATGCGGACGCCCTTGGTTTCACAGCCTTAGATACACAACGCGCGCAGCTACACGCCGGCCTCAGTGCCCTTGCTTTAAGTCAGAGTCAGGCTGCTGCTTCCGGAGCATCCTCTTCTACTTCTTTGTCTGCTAATATATCTGCCGCGAACCAGGGAGCCATCGACTCCTACTTTCCGCCCCGCTCGGGGTCTGGCAACGTAACACCCGGCATGCTTACCCCGACAAGCAATTTCGGTGACGACAGCTACAATATGGACATGCCGACCAACATGCATTTGTCGCATCTGGCTTCTCCTCTAGAATCTCCGACCGCGAATTTATCAGAATCTGAAGACAGACCGGAGCCGGACCTGGGAACCCTATCAAAAGTGCCCTCTTACTCGACCGCCCTTCGAACTCCGGTGCGGGAGTCTGACTCCTGGCTGCCATCTTACGACGACGAAGATGGCTTGAGCAGTCCTGGTATGGGCTCGGCTAGATCCTCTGGTCCTTCCTCACGCTCTTCCACGCCACCTATCTCGCGAAACTCATCTTCTCACCGTCTGTCGTCGTTGACCTCTGGTACGTCGCACTCTAACAACACTCAAACCGGCGGTGGCAACAGTTCTGGCCTCAGCTCCGGGCACAGAAGCCGTCCTCATTTCTTCTCGATGAAGTAGCACCAACCTCCACGATTAGAATGTCGATATATATGATCGCATGCTCTCTACTCAAACTGAACATTTTTAATTTATTTATTTTGTTTGTCCTGTTTTTGCTATCAGCGTAATTATTGAGCAATCAGCCGTGGCTTGCTGCTACCGTCTGTTTCTCATCATGTCCCTTGGTAACTTTTCATTTCTCATATATTGCTGCTGCTGCTACAGGTATCAGGCGTTGGGTTTTCTTCTACAAGTCTCGTTCTCTTTTGAAATGTAATAGAATATCTCTCAATTAAATCACTACTACTCTTTTTACAATGTGCTCTCATACTGGTGGTCGTACCACTACCACCTTGACTTTGATCTGAGGTAACATCGTTGTGTAACGGTTACTCTAGTCAATCAACTACCAAACTTCAAATTCATTCATAAAAACCCACTGATTTCCCTTATTCGCATCTTTTTTATATTTCTGCTCATTATACGTGTATATACTTCCTTGCTTTGACTGATAATCGGCCAATTTCACACTTTTATTTGCTACAACGAACGAATTAAACACAATACAAGATAAGAACAATGCTGCCGCTCAGACTTTTAAGCGTCGCTATGGTGGTTTCATTGCTTCTTCTCCAAGCCCAGCTATTGTCGGCGTTTCCAAATTTAAGATCCATGCATTTCGATCGACTCAATACCGATAGTCACGGCAACGCAGGTGCCAGCGATAGTCTGCTGTTAGATCTCCATGACAATCACCACGGCGCCGACAATCTGCTCGCTCTCGACAGCTCTTCTCCATCAGTATTGGATACATTTTTACCATGTTTTGTTCCCTCGACGAGTGACCTCTCGTCTCTAGGGTTGGGCGCAGCAGCTTCCTCGGCACCAAATTTAGCCCCTATCTTCACGCAGTTCTGTGAGCTCGCTCCGCCGCCATCCTGCTTCCGCAGTGTTCTCCGACAGATTATGCCTGAGTGTGACACACTCTCGGACGACGATCGTGCCGCATTTGCAGTCAGATTGACGCTGTGCGAACTGGCTCTGGCACATATCCGCCCACCGCGACAATGCGCCGCAGCAACGACCGACGTTGGTGCAACGCTTCTGCACAATGATCGAGTCACACGCTCCAAGTGCCTCCGGCAGCTAGAAGAGAACCCGCAGTTCTGGACATCATTCAGCGGAAACTTTCGATCAATCCGAACAATATGTCTCTCCGAGAGGAACAACCACGAAAAAGGTAGACATTACTGATTTCTGGTTTATTACAGAAGAACATCGCAGTATCCTATTTGCTAACAATCTTTGGTTCTAGATCAAATCATTCAATTACATGAGAACGTCACTTTGATTCAGCTGAAGGCGATTGAGATCATACAAAACCAGATTGCGAAGTTCGAGCACGAGACCGACAGCGTCACCACCATGTCTACAGAATGGTCCGACATTCTAAAGGTCGTGGACACTCAACTTAGCAACTTACAACAGAAAGTAGAGAGTGTTAGCCTGGCGTCGGAGGCTCAGATCGAACAGAGTGCTGAGTTCGTGCTTGGACTGTGGGACCAACACGTCCACAAGGCCAATTCTCTTGACGGATTACTGTCGAACACTTTTGGGGTTCTTTCCAAGGTGCCTTTGAAATCCATTTTGCTCTTACTTTTTTGACTAACTCCAACAACAGGAATCTGCGTTGCTGATAAATATATCAGACGAACTGAAAATTTCGCTGGAGTCATCATACGAAATGTCGGAATCATACTCTTCCAGTGTGCAGGATCACATTTCAGAGATTATGGATATTTCTGCAGCGCAAACATCAATGATATGCAATTTCTATCTTTATTTTGACCTTGAGGCTTCTCCTGACTTCTATAGCACTTGTATCGAACGCTTGGCCAGATCTCGGATTTTGTCGCACCCCTAATGGGAAACGTGTCATCTCTGATTACACAGCAGGTATAGTAGATTTACTGCAGTACGTTCAAATCGCAACAGTTGCTAATTCTCTATCAGAATATGATGTCAAACGAATTATCGCAACACAAAATGTTCATGATGGAAGTTACCGAAAGTCAGCAGCTGCTGCTGCGGTTGCTGGCCCAGAGTCATGAGATGTCACAGTATACTTCCAACGTGACTCTATCATTGTTGGCAAGCAATCCTTCCACTATTATTTCGCCCACGTGTTGGAATCAATTTCTCTAACTTTTTCGTTAGACCGATGTCGAAACTAGCGTGTCTAAACTCTTCGACGTCATGGAAACACGCACAGAGACTGTGTCTGCCTCCATGGACGCTCTCAACCAGACCTTCGAGGTTCTTATGGCCACGATGAGAGACAGCGAAATCAACTTATTCTCATTTCAAGCCAACCAGTTGCGAGCACTGATGCTAGTATGTGGTCTGGTCTGGGTTGTTACCTGGATCATCGGCTCGAGCAAAATTGCCAGCAAAATAAGTGAGTACAGATTTTAGGCCGCAGTTTTTCGCTAGCTAACCAGCATGTTCATCTCAGTCGTTGTCCTGACCTTAATGGTCATGCTTAGCCTCGAATCTAAGATGCTAAATATGTCAACTGTTGCCCATGTTATCGCGTCGTCAGCAATATATTCGTACAGGTCTTTCGTCGAGTTCCGAGCATTGTCAGCGGCACTGGGTATGGGCGTCGTGGTCTCGACCGTAAGCATATGCCTGTACATCCTGTTTTCTGGGAAACGAAACGTTACCGATCTCGAAAGGTGAGAATTTCACCGCTTTTAGAATGTCTACATTGCTGAATCTTGCTTGATAGCCGGTTGGACTTCATATATCAACAGAAAGACGGTCGAAGAACGTCCACTACCTATTAGCATTAGGGAAAAGCGAGCAAACGAGAAGGGGAGATGAAGAATGTCGGATCAAACAGTGATCAAAACATCTTAAATATGCATATCATATTTATTGTTCAGAAACAAATCGTGTTTGTTTGGTAGTGCCAGATTATGTGTTGAAATAAATACACGTGACTGAACCGCAACGCGTTTCAACTCTTTTTTGCACTCAAATCCACACGTGGAAGTCGAAATTTGTGTCTCTGTGTCCAAGTATATTTCCCCAAATAATGTATATAAAATCAAAAATAAAATAATCGTGAAGTTCGGTAACTATTGTGACTCTAGGCTCATATGTAAGGCTCAGTCGCCTCGGAAAGAGCAGCGAGAGGTTAATTAGCAACTTCATCGTGTCATAACCAATGATGTACCACCTATTGAAGAAGCGTGAAAACAACGGCCCGCACGTATAAGTTGGTGCGACAAAGTATTCAAAGGTAACAGTTACAAGGAGATCTCGATTCCGCTTGCTTTGGGTTTTGAAGTTCTGTTCAACTCTACGACACTACTTTTGCGACCGATCTCTACTATTTCTATATCGGAGGCCCGCAAGTCTGCTCTAAAGCCGTTCTAAAATCACGCCGGTTGCCATGCTTCTAGGCTATTTTTACTTGCTGAAACTACGCAAATTCCGCTTGTATAAAGGTATATTCCTGGCGTGAGAGTCATACAATCATCTATGGAAGTGACGAAATAGGAATGGTACATCTGTTTGACATGCTTTTGTCGATCTGGTAGTCCAGTAAGTGCCTTTTGTGACAATATGAGTCGGTTTGCGTTCCATGATCTCACTGAACTCTACATTCCCAACTATATGGTTTATTTTACTGCTGGAGTGATTTCATGTGAAAGTGTATTGTGTAGATTAACAAAGCTCAAACATCACGATTGAATGACGACACTTACCAACAGCCTTTTAGAATCCCTTAGACTTGAGCCTGCCTAGATCCTGCGATTGCCCTGCTGAGTAGGCTCAAAGTCTACACTATCGGCCTCATTTTGGAAGCTGCAACTCAGCTCTCCACAAAGGTGATCACTGACAAGTTTAGTTTCGCCATGATCTTTATGGGTCAGGCATTGGATGTCACCCATCTCGCTCTGTTATCGTGTCACATGGCCAGTTCAGAGAGCAGAACGCTGGTACGTAGCCTAGATGTCTTCGCAGAGCCACGCAAGCTTGCAAAAAGGTATTTATAGATAGATGCCTGTGGCCTGCACAGTTCTGCATTCGCTTGGAAAAGGAGTCTGTCTTCGTGCCTTCAACTAATGTTACGGACGTGTGGACTGCAAAAGGTAAATATGACGATATTCGACGATTGGACCCTCGATAATGGCCGATAACTAAGGAATATCTCATAAAGAAGTCACTTTTTTCTGTTCTGATCTCCTTCATCGTCCTCATTGTCATAAACTGCAAGCGGGGGTATCTTTGTCGAGTTTAGGGTGGTCAGCAATCTCTACCTCGCGCAACTGTCATATTTGGCAGTGGTTCTATTATCATCTCTCTATTACGAGATTATATTGTCTCTGACCGGGGTCTGTTTACGTGACTTTATCCAGCATTGCTATCGTACAGGCCTTCTCATGCTTCAACTTCGACTTCGTCATCTCAACTTTTCATCTATTTCGGCGTCGTTCCTATCATAAAGATAGCACGTCTTACATTGTGGATGCTCCGCCGCCTTTATCGACCTTTAAACCGGTAATATTCAATCGCAAGTGATATTTTCTCTTTCTGGAACAAATCAACGTCTTGATAAAGCTGCAGCGTCGTCGGTGCTGCATAATTTGTTCTCTACCACGTCTGCTCCTACGGCTATCCTGTCGGCAGGGCTTGCTTCTCTTGCTTATACCGCAGATTCATCGACTGAGCACCAGTCTGCTGTCAGTTTCTCAGTCTCACAGCGATTGATAATGGATTATCACCACATTCACTCTATTGCTAATCTCCACAACCTAGCAAAATGACTGCTCCGTTCTGCATCACCACTAATGGCCTTGTGGTCGCAATATTTGAATGGCAACGAAACGATCTCCAACAATCTTGTTGTTGGGCTTTCATAATACTCTATTTTGCCTCCTCTTTAACATTTACAGCTAGTGATGATTTTGTTTTGGCTTCTTGCCTTGGTTATCTCAACTCATTGAAACGTGTAATCGAGGCCTATTGACCTGTTCCTTAGCGGAAATTGTAAAAAACTAATACGCAATGTAATAATCCATTGGCTTCATGTCATAAGACGCACCCTACATATTTGAAGAGGTTTCGAAGCATTTGAATGAGTAATTAATTATGCATAAGGCGTTCAAGCGGAGATGAACAAAACATGAATGTTTTAGCACGTGATTGTGATCTCTAAAACAGCACTCCCAGAAGTCATCCATAATTTTTTGCGATTGAGCTTAACCAGTACAACCGATCGGCGCCTTCATACATCGTTCCTTTATTCTATCATATTTACTTGTTAAAATCTGATGAGAACATGTACATATGTTACCACTACTGGCAGTAGTAGTGGCACCAGTTAGTAGCCGTGCAATATACACATGCCGCAGAAACGAAACATCACCGCTCAGCCCTCTTCCTCTCGAACGCGGGGTGGAGCACGTGGAAGAGGTAATGGCCATGGTCGTGAAACAGGTATCAATGGTGGTGAAAGCCAGCCGAAGCGTTCTAGGCGTGCGAACGATAGAGTCTCTGTACCAATAGAGTACCTTGAGATGGTACGCGAGGTGATTCGACAGGACGATAATTTCAGTGCTTCGCGAGATCTTACGTCAGATGTCAGCCCAATTCAAAGTTCTTTGCCAGCGGAAGGCAAAGGGAAAGACCCCGAAATTGAATTGCGATATCCCGATCGAAGATTTGATCAAGAGCAACAGAAAGAGCAACAGCAAGAGCAACAGAAAGAGCTCGATCATTCTAATGAATTTAACAATGATAACGACAATAATTCCGATAGCGCCTATAGTTCCGAATCAGATGAATGGGAGACTCTTCATATCACTGCGGTTTCTGCTCAGGTTGATGCGTCTTCACATGCCGTTTCCGACTCAGAGGCGCCGGCAAATGGAGTCGAATTCACCTTAGGGCAAGGTGATTCCTCCACTCCAATGTCCAGGAAATCCCAACGAGGAAGAACCACTATCTCGCGTGAAGAGAGGCAGATGCGTATCGATACTCATGCTTTACATGTCATTGCATTGCTCTATCATGGTGCTGTTCGAAACAAATGGGCCAATGATCGCATTCTTAAGGATGCTCTTGCCAAGAACGTCCCAACTCACATCCAAGACGAGCTTCACTCTGATAGGAACCTTCCGGTACCACAGCAATCCAGAAATCTCCTAGACGGCTTAAGGCATCTGATGCAGTTCTGGAACTCCAAATTCAGAGTCATATACAAAGGACTCTGCAGACGTCACTGGGATCAACTCGTTGATATCGGAAAGGAATCTTATAGAGAACCAGCTCTTACAAAACCTGATTTTATAAAATCGATACTGCGCATGGAGGGCTCACGCGATCTTGGAGCTCAAGGATTTTGTGCCCTAGTACGTGCTCTGCACCTTCGTGCGCGACTGGTATTCTCTTTACAACCTCTCACATTTTCTGCTGCTACAAAGCCTGCTGTTTCCAAAAACCAACGTCCTCATTCGTCTAATGGTACTGCTGCTGTAATAAATCTCAGTGATGACAATGATAACAAAGACGGCAGCTCACCGCTGTTGCAGAAAAGACCACCTGTTCGGCTCCGAAGACCAAAGTTCAAAGCAGAAAGAATGTCGTACGCGATGGAGGACTACGACTCACCGAAAATGAACGAGGCTCAATACCCTGTCTTCTGGGTAGAAGTCTGGGATCCGGCTGGGTTGCAATGGGTTGCTGTTGATCCATTGGTCACACAATTAGTTGAGATCCCTAAGGCCAGAAGTAAGTTCGAGCCGCCAGCATCGGAAACCTCCAATGTGCTATCTTATGTTATTACGTATGACGAAGGTGTGACTTTCTTTTTTGACCGACGGTCTCTTGTTTTTTTTGAAAAAATTAACGGTCAAAACTACATTGCTGACTCGACATAGCTGGATACGCTAAAGATGTCACAAGGCGATATACCAGGTACTATAATGCAAAAACTTGCAAGCTGCGAATTACTCGTGAGCCAATTTTCACCATATGGTGGGACCGATTGATGAATTTTTTCAGATCGACTTATTCTAGCGTGAGAAATTTTAAATTTTAAATTGCAATGTTTGCAGATACGAATAGTAGATTCGTAAAACTCAACTGCTCTTGATTTAGGATATTGATCAATTGGAGGACGCGGCTTTGCGTCGAAAGGAACTCTCAGAAGAATTACCCGACAATGCTCAGGATTTCAAAGGCCATCCTCTGTATGAGCTCTCTGTTACTATTGTTAGGCGCTCAAGCATACAATTATGATCGTGCTTACGTCGTTTAGATTTGTTCTGGAGCGACATTTACATCAAAATGAAATAATACACCCCAAAGTGCCTTGTGGAACTCTCGCAACAGGAAGGACAAAAAATGGAACAACAGAGCCGATTTACCGTCGCCGCGATGTTCAGACTCTGAAATCTGCGACACAGTGGTACAAAATTGGGCGCCAACTTAAGGTACAATTTTTAATTAACTTTGGCACTTTAAGCAATATTTTATTGATCAAGTTACCTTCGCTCTGTCTACAGATTGCTCAGCAGCCCATGAAGTACAAGAAGAAACTGTCACGAAATAAGAAATCAAAGTTGAACTTTAGCGAAGACGAAGAAGACGACGAAGATCAAGTCGGCCTGTATGCAGACTATCAGACTGAAGAATATGTTCCGCCTCCAGTTGTCAATGGCAAAATTCCCAAAAATGACTATGGCAATTTGGATGTGTTTGTACCTTCAATGGTCCCCCTTGGTGGAGTTCATCTTAGATGTATGGATAGAATGCTATCGCATAGGTTTACACAAAGCTTACAGTTTTATCTTAGACAAAGGAATCTCAAACGCCGCTAGATTGCTTGGGGTCGACTATGCCGATGCAGTAGTATGTTTAAGTTATATTTTTGAAAATCTGTGTTAAGACTGAAATGCTCTAACGACATTACCTATTCCAAGGTTGATTTTGAATTTGCCCATCGTCAGGCGACGCCCCGTATTGAAGGTATCGTCATCGCATCGGAATATAAGTCCGCCATTATGGAAGTCTATCAAGCTCAGCAGGATGAACTCAGATTGAAAGAAGATATAAAACGCCAGGTGGCTGCGTTCCAACGATGGAGAAAGTATCTCACTGCATTGCGTGTTAAGGAACGGCTTGAGTTGAATCCAGCATTTAGCAAGTTGCATGAACAAGAAAAGCGGGAGCGTCAGCTGCAGCAAGAGACACAAATACAGGCCGAAAACAGCACTGTAGATCCAGCTGGTGGCAAATATTCTGAATCCCAGTCTGAAATGTTCAACGTTGAGCGAGGTGGTGGATTTGTCTCAGACGGTGACGAGGACGCTGAAGGTGCTGCCGGAGGGTTCTTTGCTGAAGAGAATTCTGTTGATGCGTACACAAATTTCAATGGCCATTATGGGAATAATGATGGCAACGGCTTTGCAGAAATGAATCAGTCCGAAGATACATCTGTTACTGAGTATGATCTAGAGGCGGGTGCAGGGAATGGAGGAGGGGGGTTTATTACTGAGGTCGTAGATATAAGCAATGGTAAGCCGGAGAGTAGCAATTTTATAAATAGTGAAGATTGCAATTCGCTGCAAGTAGCGTCATCAGTATTGTCAAAAGACGTGGAGCAAGTTGTTCAGTTTCCTGCTTCGCCACAAGATGTTGGGTACGAGGATACGGCGGATACGCTAGACGAAGATGGAGATCTCAGTGACCACGCTTTGGATTGGATATAAATCTAACTTAGGAAAAGGATTCATTTCAAAACATATAACTTCTTTGTAAAGCTGCAAATGAAATTTGGGTATATAGGTATATATATATAAGTGGGACTGAATTGCATAGAACGCTGTTCATTGTTGTGGTCTTCTCTCATTGTGAATTGATAATTAGATACCTTAAGATCTTGCGTAAATAACTATTTTGCAGAATTCGGAGATATTCGTTAAATCAGCTTTTTCACAAAACCATATAGCCTTCTTAGTTCTTTAGTCGTTACTACCAAGCATTGAAATGTTTATAGTCATTAATACGTCTTCATTACTAGTAGAAACAAATCTATCTTGCTCGTGTGGTCATCTAGTCTAGTAGACCTCCAATACATATCTGCCCTGCTCCTTCAACTCCTCTATCTCGCGTCTAGTGTCAATCTTGACAGACCTACCTAATGCCTCTGTTAAAATAACATCCTCAAGCACAGCAGTCACATCCGGAACGGGCCAAGTCGGTCCGCACAAGTAGAACGAGCCTTGCTTTGTGACGAATGCTCTGGATAAACTGTCCATTGCCTCCCGCATACGGTCTTGGATATAAATTTTTTCTGGCTGATCTCGACTGAAAGCTGCACCAATATACGTGATGATACCAGCAGCCTTGTGCGCTTCCCAGAATTCACCATATCTAGTCCTTGTTAATATCAAATACGATAAGATGCTATAAACTAAGAAATCATACAGATATTCTTCGCGTTGAGTTCGAGATCCCAAGAACAAGAAAATCTCGCCAATCTCCATTCCCTGAGCTTTCTGATACGCCTTCTCCTCAACAAACGCTTTGAACGGTGCCAAACCAGTTCCCAGTCCACTCATGATAATAGGCTGGCTAGAAGATTGCGGTAGTTTCATTACTGAAGATTTCACTGACACAACTAGTTCTGTACCAATCTTAAGCTGAGACAGATAGCGAGAGCATTGTCCGAAACGCAAACGACCCTTAGTATCGATCCAATCAACAACAACAATCAGAAGGTCAATTGAATTAGGGTGAACCTTTTGTGAAGAAGCAATTGAATATTCCCGCCTCTTCAGGGGATTGATTATTTTGACAAGCTCAGAGAATGGAGGATGGGCTGACTTAAACTCCTGCAAAATATCGTAGTAAGTCGCCCTATCTTCGTCCGTTCGCTTTTTGAACTCGGCAGCACCTTGCGCGCTTGCTAATTTCAACAAATGCGCTTTTTCTGCTTCATCGCTTGCGAATTCTGCCAACGACTCATAAAATTTCTTGGGAGTCTTGCCGAAGATGTCGACATTCTCTAACAGAGTCTGAAACACAGTACGATACTCCGTCAAAGTAGGATCTTCTCGAGCAGGAACGGCAACGACACTGTTAAGATCCAATCCATAAAACTCGATAAATTCGTTAACCAAAACGCTATCATTCTGCGCATGAATACCGAGGGCCTCGCCAATTTGGTACTTAAGATCGGTTCCAGTGATATCAAACTCTATATGGAAAATGTTACGATTGTAGGCGTCAGGTGTTAGCCTCTTATTTTCTTGCACCTTAACAACAAAGTTCTTCACCGGCAGATCGGGACGAATCTCGGTTTTGAAGTCATAGGCTTCTCGGAAGGCGATATGCTTCGCAGCAATTTGCCAATTGGTGATTTCTGTCTCGCCTTCCTGTTGGAATTGGGTAATATCTGAAGCCTCAATAACCTGTGCAGCATCCACGGCAACAGCCTCGCCCTCTTTGTCTTCACCATCCTTTTGCTCGCTCTCTTCAGGTACAGGATCGAAGGACGAGATGACAGACAAAATGCTTTCCTCAACAACGTCGGGGATCTCAGCAACGGTCGGCACATTTCGCAGAAGTTGATCGAAAAACCACGCAAAGTGCTTATGTTTAAATACCTGCTCACGAGTGTATTTGAAATCAGTTAACTTAGGACGCGAGCCACTAGGGCTAGACATGACAATAGCGGTGAAAACATCGGAATACAAAGTTGAGTGGTAAGAAGGATCTGCAGTGTCCTGCTTGCTGTAAACTTGTCCGATAACGAAAACGTGCTTGGTGGACCGAGGAAGTGCATTCAAAAAGTGTGAATCTGCAAACGGAACAGCCACTCGGACGGTCAAAACACCAACTGGTTCTCCAGATCCTGAGAGCTTGGTTGCAACCTCCGAGGCCATGGCAGACTCAGCAGAACCTAAGCAGACGACGACAACTTCAGGCTGATCGTGACCTTCATACTCAAACAGATTGTAGGAAGTACCTAATTCCGAGTTAAGACTGGATAGTAGCTTGCTGGCCTTAAAAATGGGATCATTTCTCTGGAAATTAGTACCCTGCGTACTCAACACATTCTTGAAGATACGTTGCAGGGAATCAACGCCAATGACATCAATTGATCGGTTGCTAATCTCGTTGATAGTCAATCCATCATACAAATGCATTGATGGAATGACAGTCGACAAAAGGGCCGAGAACAAAGTCATATGCTGGATCTCGCGAATACTAGTAGAGGCCACCAAAGCCAGCCCATGCTCGCGAGCCAGAGTGAGCGGAGTGACATAGTCCGTGACAAACGAAGACGATACAGGTGAATAATCAATAGCCGCAATGTTGAAATTGATCGGAGACGGCAGACTGGGCATAAACGATATTTCTGTCAGGATGGAAGCCATCAATGGCAACGAACCCGAAGTTGCAATGACTGTTCTAGGAGCCTGAGCAAAAGCACGAGGCACCTGCGACGAGAGAATATATGCGAGTGGCAAAGTGCCAGCACCAGCTCTGCTCTCTAGCTGACTCAATAACGGTACAACATCGAAGCCGTTGGTCTGATTAGAGGCTTTCCAGGCTGCAATATGCTCGTCAAGACCAAACGTATCTGAAGAATAACTAAATATTGCATCCGACAGAGCGTAATTGGTCAACTCAGCAAGTGACTGCGAGCTAGTAGTCATTGGTCCTTTCATGAAAGAAATCTCGTCCAAACCCGATAACGACGTCGCCGCCGAAGAAGAAGCACTGAACTCAGTGGCACTGTTAGAAGTATTACTATTAGAAGTAGCTGACGGAGGAGACATTAAAGAAGTTGAAGAACTGGCAAAAGAGCGGAAAAAACTTGAATTTGTATGTCTATATATTGACATAGATTACTCCAAAAGTAAGTGTTATCGTGAAAGAGGCAGGCGAGAAGACGTATGATTTTTTTATTTGCCTGTCCGCGAACACAATTTTTGAGTGTAACATTCCGAAAAGTCTAAATTGCGAATTATTGCACCATACAAATCTCAATTGGTTTAAGCATTCCTGGGAGTTTTGACTAAGGTCTTTTGATTCACACGATTTCATTCATGTAGTCAATTTTATATGTCCAGGTAAGATTTTGGTTGTATAGTGTAGTGGCTATCACACCAGATTTTGATATCTAGAAATTTTCTGGTAACCCCGGTTCGATCCCGGGTACGACCTTTATTTTTTTCGAATTTGGACAATTTTTCATTTGGTTAGGGTTATGTTTTGGGAGTTGATCGTATAAGTCAACGTCTGTAAATGTCTTATACAACTCTCGATATAACGATATTCGATATAACGAAAAAACATCTGTAAAAATGGACGAGCGATAACTCGACCGGACTGTGAATCACTCCACTTGTTTAAATACATCTGTGCTTGACTCACGACAAAACCGAGCAGGATGCTCATTATTCTCGCTGTACCCGTTTTAGAATGTGAATGAAATTTAGGCATGCTAGAACATCTCGGTTCCACAGCCTGCTGAGCGTATGCCTTCATGAAGCGGGGTAAGGGTTGTGTTGCATTAGCTAAACGATAATCTACATTCGCTTTACTCATCAAATCGTATGGTCCACTGACATGTTTGACCTGAATTTTGTGTCGGCGTCTATTGTTGACATTGGTTTGTAGAAACTCGAGAGCGAAGGTTAGATAAATCGGTGTTTATGATTAGATATCGACTAAGGAGGGTAATATATTATATAACGAAATCAACTCCCACTAGAGTTCGTGGAATGGAAACCTAGATTCTGGCTGCAATTGCTGCGACTTGGTGGTCTTGCTAGATGTTTGTGGGCCCAATTCACACGACTGAAAGTCCTAGAATACCAAATACGACTTCGAAACTTTACTCTTCATTTGACAGTTTTGTTCATCACTGCTGTTTACACCGTTTTACGCCGAACTTGCATCTATCGAGTCAATTGGGTATTTCTACTCTTGGAAAATACCTCGGATGGCTCTGTATTTTCTTAATTGTTCATTAAGATTAAGTAGAGCTAGCAAACTGAATTCCGTCTGCAGTTACAGATGCCGAGACTTCGGTCAATTACTCTACAGAAATGCATTACTGCGGGTTGGCCAACTGTCTCAGGCTCAGAGTATATCGACTGAGCAGAGTTATGAGCCAAAAATAAGAGCCCATTCTCTAGGGCCCGGTGAACGTATGGCCATTAGTCTTTTTAAGTGTGAAATTGAAGTTCTGATCAATCTAGTCACACCAGGAATATCCGCTGAAGAATACTACTACAGACGGTCGGTTCTGTCCTCTCACATCCCCGTCGGAGGTATTGCTATCTGTGTGGGGGCAGAGATCAAGTTCCGCCGTGGAAGCGCGGCCTTCTATCCATTTCACCAGGATCCTAATTTATTCTACCTCACAGGTGAGTTATTTGGATTTTGAATAAATAAATGTATAAGTGACTACAACTTTTTCCAGGATTCAATGAGCCGATTTCAGTCTTCGTTATGGGTGGGAACAACTTTTTTCGAATCCTTGATTTTTTTTTAGCTAACTTTGCACGACAGAGAAAGATTCGTCAACCACTTACACTACTCGATTATATGTCCGTCCCAAAAATCATCAGGAAGAATTATGGGATGGTCCGAGACTCGGAGTGGATCTGGTCGAAGAAATGTATAATATCGACGAAGTCAAAAGTATTAACCAGTTGTGGAAGGATTTGCCGAAAATTCTTCAGAGTGCAAAGATAATATATATGGATTTACCAAAAAAGAAGTCTAAATTATCGAGCTTTTTCCACTCACAGTCAGAAGCAACTGAGTCAGGAATGATCTCATTACTGCAAGAGAACAAAAAGCTAAAGGCGCTAAAGCCTTTGGCACCAATACTAGATGAGATGCGAACTATAAAATCCGACGCTGAGCTTAAATGCATGCTGGAAGTTGGAAAAATTTCAGGCCGGACCTTTAATAAAGCTTATGCAACAAGGTTCACTAGAGAAGCTGATCTAGATTCATTTCTGGATTACTCTTTTAAAACTAATGGTTGTGAGAATTCTGCATATATTCCCGTAGTTGGCGGAGGAGAAGTAGGCCATTTTTTGAAGAGGCTACTGTGATCCAGCTAACAATTTAGAATGCATTATGTATACATTATACTGTAAACAATAGACTGCTGAAGTAGGCCGAATTAATCTTGAGCTTTCTTTTGCTTTGTTGATATGCTGACTCTGTAGGAACGAGGATATGGTTTTAGTTGATGCTGGAGGTGTAAGTACTTTGATAATCCGCTGTTTCTGGACGTTCATATTTACGATTAATGTAACTAGCAACTGGGCGGATACTGCGCTGATATTTCGCGGACATGGCCCGTTAACGGAATTTTCTCTCCTCCTCAGAGAGATCTTTATGAAGCTGTGCTTAATGTTCAAAAGAAGTGCATTAAAGTGTGCTCAGTAGCCTCAGGACTGTCACTAAATGACATACATAGAATGTCAGAAGATCTTCTAGCTTTAGAGCTGCGCAATATCGGCTTTACTGTATCAAAAAGTGTAAGCTCTGTCTCGCAGTTTGAGTATGGTCTCATTATATGAAGATGTTGATGTTAAATTATTATAGGTTATATCCAGCACGTTATATCCCCATTCAGTTGGCCATTATCTGGGGCTCGATGTTCATGATTCGCCAACGGTCTCGAAAGATAGAAAGCTTAGAAAGGGACAGGTCGTCACAATAGAACCTGGAGTTTACGTTCCCAACAACGAAATATTTCCGAAACATCTCAGAGGATTAGGTATCAGAATTGAGGACGATGTTTATATTGACGATGAGGTGCCTCTTGTTTTGAGCGACAGCGCAGCTAAGGAGGTAGATGAAATCGAGAGGCTATGCCGCGCTTCGGTGTAGTCTTGCTTGCTTGTCTTTATATCTTTTTGTAAATAGTTGACATGTCACTTCAATCCCAACTTGGTGACTATATTTGGCTCGATGACAATGTCTAGATAGAATAAAACGTCTTTATTGCTTATGATAAAGCACATAGGGTATCCAATAAGGGGCAATGATGAGTTTGGCCATTAATGGTGATTTTTTTATTCGTTTAATCAAAACTACATGAAATGCTTTGACTCCGCATCCGCATTTGCTTTGCGCTTTAGCGATATCTTGCCATTAATTATTTCAGTCTCATACCCTGCTTCTTCAAGAACATCGGACGGAACAGACTGACGCGCTTCCAAATGAGATACAAATTCCTGATTCTCCAAATTTCCAGCCAACAAATGCTTTATACACACAATGGCGTATTCCCGGATATCTATCCCAAAGAATTAATGCCATATACTCTTTAAATTAAAATCCAGATATAGACTCACAAGGATTGTTATCATCGATATTGCACTGAGACAGTATGACTGCAAGTCCGCCGCAATTTCTTATGCGATCTTGAACGGATCGACAATTTTCAGTGATGGTCGACAGCACTCGAACAAGCTGTCTCTTGAGCGTCGGAAATTCATAATCCTGAGCATCAATACTACTTAAACCATTTTTTAATGTTCTTTTGGGTATCGATGACTCGGCTTCCTCAAGCAGTCCTGTACATCGAGTTAGTAGCTAAGTGACCCTTTGAAGAAAAAAAAACTCACGTATGCTTTCCTCTATAATGTTGCTATCTTGAATGTAGGTTCTGACAATGGCACACTCGTCCAACAAATTTGCCAAACATTCCAATACCAATATGAGAGAATCTGACAGTACTTCAACTTCACTACCGGTTCGCTTTTCTCGCATTACATTGACAGCCGTAGGAATGCAGACCCGTATAAATGTATTTTCAAGAACTTGCACTATTGCTAACAAATCACTATCCTTTAATTGGGAATCGTGAAATTTAGAACTCAAATATCCATCCAAAAACTTCAGCAACAGGGTGTGATACGTTGTCAGCTCCTTAAACGGTCTAACGACACATCATTAATGAGCACACCTCACATCAAGTGAAAGAAATTATACATTTGCTTCATATAAAACGCTCGAGGCAGAATTCCCAACGTTATAATACTTTTGACAATTGAGTATCTGCTTTATGGTTAGTGTCATATACCATTTGCCAAGGAACGTTACTTACATCAGCTCAAAAATCTGTGAGCCTTCTTGTTGAAACCAATCGTCAGCAATTCGGACGAGGAACTGAAACAAAATTTTTCCCTTCTCGTTCGTTAACATATACAAACTTAATCTCTCAGTTAATATTCCATTCAGATAGCTTATTTCAAGAAGGTACCTTCGCTCATATGATGATGTTACGCATCCTGAAATGAAAACTAAAAGTCCCGGATAGCTTCCCGTAGGTAACATATCAAGATGGTTCCTATTCGTGAGTTTATCAGCATTAACTCGACAGTTTGGTGCGAAAATTGAATACGAAAGCATACCGAAACTGCTCCCCAGATATGTCTGTTTCTAAAAATGTATACCATAAAGTGGACCTTTTCTTTCCATTGAATGCGCATAAGTTAGCTATATTTTGATAGCACACTATAGTGAGCTCTTGTCCTATTATATAAGTCAACCGGTGAATTAAATATGAACCGCGAATTTCATACCTGCTTCTGGGGCCTCATCATATGTCCTAGCGAATAGAATGTCATAAATTGCTACGTGCAAGCCAGCAGATCTGGTCAGGTTAGGAAGAGAGTTAGAGGAAAGCTTTTGAACTAAGAAAATTTGACATACATCGCATTATCCTGAGCAATCTCTCCCAGTGATAGTATATTCCGAGTCAGAAACAAGATTTCACACAGCAAGAAATTACATTGATTTGCGTGAGCTTGCTTAAGTAAAGTTAAGGATTCAATAATTAATGTCCAGAAATAGGTTGAGCCAGCTAGTTTGGATCTATAGTCATTAGTATCAATTGGTCCAAGATTGATGAGACTCAACTCACCGTATAGCTGAGCTACGTCGCAAGGTTTTTAATTCGGTATATAGCCTTTCATATTCCACCACCGCCTGACTAGAGGAAATTGCATTGTCTTGCTCCAGTTGCACATTTCTGCATATTTTTTCAAAAATGCAACAGGATTGATCGATTTCAGTCATATATTATAGATTCGTAAGTGGAGATTTGCAACAAAATTTAATTTTGGGATTTATGCACTTCCGTTGGTCTCGAGATCAAACTCCCAATGACTAACTATTGCTCGAAGTGGAATCCCCAAGCTCGAATCGAGGACTGCCTCCAAAACTACTCTTTTTCTACAGAAATTCTTGACTTTTCTCATTTACTTGCGATGGTTTTATTATCCTTAATAGCATACAATTGTAATTCAGCAAATATCAGCAAAAAAGCGAGCCAGATCAAGCAACAGACTTCCAGACCCTGTCAACTTTCTCGAGCTAAAACAAGTTAGTATAAGTCCAAACATCCATCTAATGAAGAAGCATTGAGATCGAGAAATACCAAAGCCATGAAGGCCGGATCCT
Organism: Babjevia anomala; assembly: GCA_030580435.1. Lineage (NCBI taxonomy): Eukaryota > Fungi > Ascomycota > Lipomycetes > Lipomycetales > Lipomycetaceae > Babjevia > Babjevia anomala. Next base: position 45,495 of record JAKTSW010000016.1, on the reverse strand, counting down.
TTAGACAAGTTGTGATCATCTTTTCAATGTCTGTATCACTTAAAGAGACGTCCTCAGTAGCATTCCCTTCTTTTTTTGCAATCAAGGAGGGCAAGCCTTCGACGATATTTATATTAGAAACTTGTTGCTGATTCTTTCCGGTGTCCGATTCGAATAATAATCTATTGTTAGAATAGTGATTACCATTGGAGGGCGATATCGCAGCGCTAGGAATAGATGAGACTGGAAATATATGCTGGAGGTTAGAAAGAGATGTATTTGACGACGACACTTGCAAATTAGACATGGCAGTAGCTTGTACTTGAGAAGTCGGAGAAGGTACGGCAGGCCTAGCCAATAAGTCTGACTCTTGCTGAAAGTCATTTAACATGTTCGCACTAAACTGTGATTGAGATGATATCGTGCCGATCCCACTGGGAATAGCTTCTTTCATGACACAGTTGTACCGCACGAATTGTTCTCTGCAGGCATTAAAAACTTCATTGTTGGAGAATCGAACTTGAAACCTACGTATCTTACAATAGAAGATCGTGAGATTGTCGTCATTAAGCCTCCCACAGTAATTTTAAAGATATTAAAACAAACCATAAATGTGTTCGTAGATGACTGACATATATGCTTCACACCAATAGATGGCGCGCGCACAATCACTACGAAAGACTGCTGAGGCATGAGAATTTGCTGGCCTAGTTTCTGGGCCAGCGCAAGATCAACATCTTCCTAGAATCGTAATGTATGTAAGCACTCAACTAGCGGGTGATAGTTCACATAGTTCAAAACATACGAGCGTCTCTGCATTCCAGATAACCTTGATTCGCACGGATTCACTAGCATTTGGGTCGAAAGAAATGTAGAGAGAATCTCGGTAAGGGGAATGTGTCCAAGAGACCAGACTAGGACTTGCTGGCCCTACCAATGGTAACAGGCAGAAGGAGTGCTTCTGGACCGGAAATGAAATCGTACCGTTCGTGCCGCTCATTGCTAGTAAATGAAATCGCTGTTCGCGGTGGTTTCGTCTCGACGACTATTGCGAATCAACGCGATATCCGGGTAATATTATTTTCAATACGTCTGACCAATGAAACAACCTTGAATTTCTCTATCGTTTTCAGAACATAGAAATTATATTAGCAAGTCATTTAATTATCGGAGAAAATCGTTCTTCTGGTATTCACTGCACGTTATAGGAATGACTGCACGATATGTTTTCAAAAAGCCAGCTCTTTGCTCTAAATTACTGCAAATGGCTGGTGAGCGCTCGGCTGTCAGAGGATCTTTGGTCTCGAAGCGTCAATACTCTGATCATCACGACAACAATCATCACGGTGATGATGGCGCCTCGGAACCACAGTGTGAGTATATTTCACAGAGATTGTCGTAATTTGTGCTATGACTATCATGGCATTACGGCAAATCTCTTACGGGGCATCTAAAGAACTTTCCACTTTTGTGTTCTATTATTAATTTACTGATATCTTTTCTGCAGCTTTGTTCACGGTACTCAACTGAAAATTCATCATAAATTGTAATAAATGACGATTGGATTTCTAATACTATTATTATTTTATCTAGGTACCAAATATAGCATATGCTGGTATATTTACGGCGGTTATCTTTGGCTACAATTATCAAAGAAAGCAGAATAGTAGTGGTGAAGTGAGAATAGCATCCGATTCGATAGTCAATAGAGAATTCGAACTTGACTCGGCTATAACAAAAGCTCAATATGCTTCTATCAGCGATACTGTTGCAATTAATATGTCTGGTTCGAAACCAAGCACAGTTGACCCATTGTGAGTATTTTCGGAATCTGAGTTGTCGGCGATATTGGCGCTATCATTATGGAGATATTATGGCATCATATTGACCACAAGTTTTAGCATTTTGAGAGCTGGTAGTCCGTTTATGCGAGGAAGTGGCGGCAGCTACGACCTCTCCGACGTCAAGACCTTCAGAACTACGAAATCTCTAGCGACGTTGCATGAGGAGGAAGATCTCTAGAACGTTGGACTAACCCGGTGAAGACATAGAGCGGTGATGATGTCCGAATTTTTACAATTGTAAAATAATTGGAGTTTAGATAAATACAATATTTTATTTAACGATTGGAAAGATTGAGTGAGATGCAATGATGACATTTTTAAAAAGCTTTTAAAACACTAGTAGACCGTCTTGTTTTTACATTTGTTTTCAGCTTCTGACCTTAGACTATACATTGTCAATTTGCAGTAAAGGAAGCATTAACTCCTTCAATCCATTTTTGCAACTCTGCTGTGACTATGACACCATTCTCATCAAATAAATCCATGAATACTTTCTCGTCATTTATGTCCTTGCTGAGATCAGGATGAGAAACTGTTATATGATATATCGGCTTGTGCTTAGGTACGGACGTGGCTACTGATATCTAATAATACATGAAAATTACTGATTAGACCTGCCCCGGAACTTTCCCAAAAATTTTCTATGCACTTACCTTTTTCCCATCCTTGCAACCCTGATATATTACTCCGCGCTCGATTAAAAATGCATACGATGTCAGGGCGATGTTGAGTAGAAAATAGGTTATCACTCCTACCAGTGTCCATGACTTCGCAATTTCGAATCCGACGAGGTAATCATAAGCTGCAACCAGTGCAGCAGTGAGAACGGCTGTGAACCCAATTGCAAGGCGTGTATCTACTGCTGTAAAAATCTGTTTATATCCCAAATCACCATATATCTAGATTGGCAATCAATAAATGTACAGCTCCTTATAATGCGAAAAAATTTCATCAGTAGATCCTACCTTTGCAATCTCATCATCAGCGCATATTTTGAGATTAGAAAGTGACCTGATTTTAGTCAGTATCAATAGATGCCGAGCCATCGATTTGATCATTTGATCCGGTGATAATGTTTCATTTTCATCTCTCAATTAAAGTATTCTACTTACGCTAAATTAACTTTTGCTTTCTCTTTCTGAGGAACCGCCATTCATATATTGATCTCACTAAAATTGTCGCTAAATTGTCTTCCGAGCGTTAAACGGTATTTCATTGGTTGTAGATTACTTCTAACGAATAATTGGATTTTCAAAACATGCTGACTTTTTGAAAAAGTGAGTTCACGTAGTATTTAACTCCAAGCACTTGGGTAACACCACCACAACTGACAAAAGTAAAAGCTCAACTCCTCGGTTTAGTCTTTCTCTTCAACAGCGTGTTTGCATCTATCATTTTTCTTACCTGAGAAATCATGGCAGCTCCTGACTTGGTGTTAGACCCAAGCTTGAGAGATTGGGTTCTTTTTCCAATCCTGCTTGTTATGATTCTAGTGGGTATCTTCCGGCATTACATCACATTGCTATTACAGTCTTCACCTAAGCAGCCTGATCTAGCCGTAGTAAAAGAGCAGTAAGAATTTTGCTTTATTATGTTATGCGAATTTAGGTAATTATGTGTGATTTTTGATCTTTTTAACACAATATCCTATTAGACAATCTCTTGCCCGTGGAGTCAGTCTGCGTACGAATTCGAAGTTCATCACGCAGTCATCCTTTGAAAGCCGGAAAAAATACTTGATCACGGCTTTTCAAGATGGAATATTTCTCAAAGATCAAGAAGTTGTTAAGAATAAAGATGCTCCAAAGGCTCCTCCTAATCCGTTAACCGACCCTGGCGGAATGGATCAAATGATGAATATGCTCAAAGGAAATATGGTCATGATTGTTCCTCAGACTTTGATTATGAGTTGGATCAATTTCTTTTTTACTGGCTTTATTCTAAGTAAGTCGCAATGTGGATGTTTCAAATGATCGAGGAGATTTCTTGATTAACAATCGATCATTTAGTGAAACTTCCTTTTCCTCTAACAATTCGATTTAAGTCGATTTTACAGAGTGGTGTAGCTACTAGAGACCTAGACGTGAGATGGGTTTCTTCAATTTCTTGGTATTTCCTCAATTTATTTGGTCTCCGTTCCGTATATGATATTATTTTGGGTAGTAACAACTGTAAGTGCGAATTTTTGTTTTCCCCCTGTGAATCCTGAAATGTTAAGCAAGCCACTAATATTATTGTCAGCTGCTGGAGGAATGGATATGGGGGGAATGAATCCTTCTATGATGACACAAGGATTTCAACCTGGTCAGGACGCTTATAAAATTTTTTTGAGCGAGGCTGAAAATCTCGAGCTTACAACACATGAGTGGCTACTGGACGACATCGAAGAAAGAATACTTTCTAAATATGTTTGATATATGTTTGGAACAAGTGAATAGGCTGTTTGTACATAGAGTCATGCATGCTCTACTAGATATTTCGGTATGCTCGCAATGAGATAGCCTTCTATATACAATTCGCCATAAATGGCATGCTAATAAAGTAAAACATCAATATTTCTGTAAACTTAAGATTCCGCGAAGGCAATAGACAGTGCCAATAGTATTTTCATCGATCATGCTAGTACTATGAATCTATAGAAAAATATAGCTGCCTGCAGTCAACCGCCGCCTTGCGTACATCTCGTTTGGGATCATCCAAAACAACTGTTAACTTATTGGTGATCTGCTTTCTGAAAGGTTCGAGTGTTTCAGGCTTTACGCATCTGGGAAGCATAGAGAGACAATTCAATGCCGCTAGTCTTACTCTCATTGGGCTTCCTGAAGTTCCCAGTATAGATGATTTTAACAGCTCCTCTACCAAACTCGGTAAATGTTCCACCATCAGATCTGATGCATCAATAAATGTTGCAGATATCGTATTGATAGAAGCAACTTTCACATCTGCCTCTTCTAGAGATAAAGACTCAAATAGGAGTGGCAAAAAAGTTCGGAGAAGGAGTATAACCACTTTAGCAGGCATGTATTGCAAAATGTTGGACAAGGCGACCAAAAAATTTGGCTTCACATCTAAAAACCACACGTTAGGTCGTTCATCATAAAAGAACTTCAAAGGAAAAAAAACTTACTTTTTTTAGTTGCAGAATTAAATCCACTAACAAGCATCGGTATACAAAAGCTAAAGAACTGCTGCTTGAAAAGCAGTCTAACAACTGCAGAATTTTCTTTCGTAATTACATCGTCATCACCGATCAAGATTCTCATTGATCTGCTAGCTGACTGGCCGAGGGTCTCGTCCGATAGGTTTTCAATGATCTTCTCAGCTAAAACAAAGCCATGCTTATTTGATTCAAAAATAAGAGCCTTAGCAATCTGTTGTGAAACGTTAAAAACTACTCATAAATGAATGCCACATAAAGCCATACCCATGAGATAATCTCTAATTTATTGCGTCGATCATTGTCCAAATTTTTGTCGCTCAGACCTTCCACAAGATATTCAGAAGCCTCCAAAAATTCATTTTCTTCGGCACTCGTTGCCCATTTGTTTGTCATGAGCGCGATTAATTGTAACAAAGCTAATCTATCGGATGGCCTGAAGCAAATAGTAGCTCTATCCACCAAGTATTGCAAAAACTTCGAAATATCTGGTGGTGGTAAGGTAACCTAGTAAGATATTAGAATGAAAACCAGTTGTAGAAACACACCACATACTTGACGACTGATGGCAGCTAAAGAAGCTGTAAATATACATAGCATTCCGGGTGTGGACTCAATATTTGTAAAAGGATGAAACTGCTCTGAAACAAACTTTCTGCTACTTTCTTCAATCAGAGTAGACGGTCTACTCAAAAAATAAAGATTAAAGATCTGATTACTGTACTTCTGCTGCTCTTCTAAGCCAGCTGATCGAACGATCAAGCAGACTATTTGCGCGACAATATCTGACATTGAACCATTTAAAAATACTGAACTCCGTTCGCTCAAAGCAGACAAAACAACCACGTTAATTAGTTTTGGAACCAGCCGAGAGAGAAAATATGGAAGATCAGCGCTTGATTCTTTAGACTTGCGGTTGACGACCAAGAGTATGGCGGTGAGTATTGATTGCGCGTAAATCACATCTAATTGCGGAGCTGAAGTCAATAGGATTAGAATATGTTGGTTATCGTTCTGGCTGACATTTTATTTGGAAAACTCACCTTTCATTATGTCCAATAATTTGTTCAACAATCTTATACTCAAGACGTCAAATATGCTCTTATCCACAGAGAGTTCAGCAAGAACTGATAAGATGAATCTGTAATGACGTTTTGGGGAAAATCCTGATTTGGTAGCATCGGGGAGTTCTGCCAAAAAATGAGGAAAAGAGATATTAAGAATCAAGTCAGATTTGAGATGTCCGAACTCCTTTAAGGATGAAATAGCAACGTTACTATAGAAAGCGGTGTCAATATCATTCAGGAGACAGTTGTCGGCCCTAGAGCACTTACCAAAGAAGTTCGCTTGAGTCCAATAAGACTATATCATCTAGATATTGTACCACCATTCCAACTTCATTGTCTTGCATCAAATTTTTCAAGTTCGCCAATTGAGAAAGTCCTCGCAAAGCAAGCATTCGAAGTGAAATTTCATCTTTTGGAGCGCCGGCAAGTACTTTGCTCATGATATCTATCATAGAATCTTTGTAAGGTAGTAGTGTACTATCGCTGGAGTTTCGTAAGCCGGTATCACTCTTCCAGCCGCATAAATTTCCAGCAGCATCGACGATAACAAGCAATATCTCTAGAACAGCTTTCTGATTGCTCAAGCCGGAAGAATCAGCATAACCGCACGTGCTTATAAGCGGTGGTAGCATTGACTCAAAGATTGAAGTTTGGACAAGATATGACGACTCGGAACATTTAGCAAGAATCTGTACTGCAGCTTTCGCCTGGCTGTTCTGAACATTTTTAATCTTCTCATTGCACTCTTTGAGAATTGTCAGCAGAAACTTTTCTAACGCCGAGCCTGGCACCACCGTCAGCAGTCCAAAAGACAAAGATATGGCTAGTTCTTTGAGTAGTTCAAGAGTGAGCGTCGATATGTCTTCTTCGCTTCCATGCAAAATTTCAAACTTGACAGAATTCCATATCACTTCCCAATTCTCAGAGATCGATAGAGGTCCATAACTCTTAACGCATTCGGACATTGTGAGTAACGTGTCGCGCTTAACATTATTGGAGCTTGATGTCAGTTTTTCAATCAAGCTCGGAAAAGAATACTGTGCAAACAAAGGTGTGGCAGATATACAAGTTCTGAAGATTGTGTTGTCAGCACTGTACTACATAAAAAGAAATTCCATAATAACCCCACCTGAGCTTTAGCTTCAAATCTTCAGTTGTGATCTTGTAAGGATCGTCGACTGGTGGTTGGAAAGTTATTGGGAAGTAGCAGAAAATAGCGTCGAAAAGTTCCTACTATCATTCAGTATGAATCCAAAGTTCTATAAAAATATTGAATATTACTTCGACATGTGAATCAACTTCAAAATCAAGGAGTAATTTCCGGAAAACAGAGAAGGCAACCATAAGGTTCCTTGGATCTTTTTCTCCTGCGGCTAATCCAATGAACATGATTATGAATTGATCTTCTAGGCCAACCAAAACTATTGTCTCATTCAACAAACCAGTGACACTATAAATTTCATAAAATAACAGATACCTTGTTCAAATCTTTCCAGCATCACCTGACAGACCTGATATACTACATATCGCGAACCTTGAATGTGCTTTGACATTTCAATTTTCGAAATTCTGAAATTCAAATAAGCATTTGTATCTTTCGCAACAAAAGAGGGAAAGATGCGCACCCTTTCACAATCTTTGTTATACTTGAGCTCGGGAAGTTTTTCATTTTTAGAATAACAGCAATTCCCGTGACGGATTCCTTTAAGGCCTCCTCATCTTCGAATCGTTCACAAAAAAATTCCGCAAGCATGGTTACTGAGAGATGTCAAAGGGTTACTCGAATAAAAGCTAAATTTGAAATCTCCTACGTTGCCTTGAATTTAATTTCGAGAGCGAAACATTGACTAGCACTGATGCTAATAGATTTATCGCTGGAAGTCATAGTGAGTCGTCCGAAACATTCATTTAGAAATAGTGGTAGTACTATTATTACCTTTGACTCTTATCTTCACGTCCTCATCGACGAGGTAAGGTCCAAGGCTCTGGACTAACTCCACTAGTGAAACGTCATTATTCTCGATTTCTACAAGTATTAGAATTGTCGCTGAAACCAACAGAAAATTGCGAGACTCACTTGCTCCAGTGGCTTTGGCCGTCTGTTGAGCCTCCTCTGGTGCGCTATCCAAAGATATTATATATTGATCTATTGTTATCCTATTCATGCTTGAATTGTGGGCCTGTACTTTTGAACGACCAAAAGTTATTTGTATAATATTCAATACCTTTTGAGATTTCCTCCTGAACGTAATTTTTTCTGAGGTTGCTCTTCAAAACCATCCAAAGGAAGTTTAGCTCGTAGTAAACTTTAAGCGGAGTTACCCAGCCATGCCGCAGTAAAAATGCTTTAAGTTCGTGATCATCTCATCAACACCCAGTTTTTCCGTCCATTTATTGAATGAAACGAATGAATATATTATTGTTGCTCATCCTCATGGTGTAACAATTTCTACTTTGAATTTACAACTGTTATTTAGCAAAGTTTCCAAGGACTATGGATCAAGCTCCAATCTGTCGTGAGTTCTTGTCTATAGACATGATCGGTAGTTACAAATTCGACGGATTAATTTCTCCTTCTAGGTGCAATTCCGGCCGGCTCAATAGCTAAAACTTACATAGATGAGATCAAACAGGGAGTGAGAGATCTTGATCGCAAACCCAAACTTGTTGGTTTTCTAGCAAATGATGACCCTGCAGCAAGAATGTATGCAGATTGGACAGGAAAGACTTGCGAAGAGACAGGATTTGACTACGATCTCAGAGAGGTCAATAAGGAAGAATTGGAAGACTACATTATGCTCGCTAATGATGATGACGATGTTGATGGAATAATGATCTATTTTCCCGTATTTGGAAATAGACAAGATCAATATCTCCAGCAAGTTGTGTATGTTTGGCTTACCTCGTGTTTAATGACGCCATACGAAATCATTGATCTAATCTTTAATAATATAGATCCAAGGATAAAGATGTAGAGGGGCTCTCACATCTATATGTTCAAAATATGTATCACAATGTTCGATATCTTGATGATGCTCAAGAAAAGAAAAGCATACTTCCATGCACACCGCTGGCTCTTGTTAAGATCCTCGAATACTTGGGCGTTTACAATATGGTTTTGCCTTACGGCCATAGGCTGTACGGTAAGACAGTCACCATCGTCAATAGGAGCGAGATTGTAGGTAGACCATTAGCAGCACTGTTGGCAAATGACGGCGCTATAGTATATTCTATGGATGTGACAGGAACGCAACTTTTCGCTAGGGGTGAAGGTATCAGACTGAGAAGTCACAAAGTTACGGATATTTCAATGACACTAGAGCAAGCTGCTTCTATCTCCGACGTCGTGATAACAGGAGTACCTTCACCTAGCTATGAATTTCCAGTTGAATATGTTAAAGATGGTGCAGTTTGTGTGAATTTTTCTACTGCCAAGGTAAAGAATCGAACTTCTTTTAAGAATTGCTTACATAAATTAGAGCTAACGAGTAGCAGAACTTTACTCCAGCTGTTAAGTGCAAGGCTTCTCTCTACGTAGCATCAGTTGGGAAAGTAACTATCGCCATGCTTCTGAGAAATCTTCTTCGTCTGATCAATAACAGATCTAAATGACAACTCTAGAAACAGTACACTGTTCAACTGTAATTTAAAATAAGTCGGATATTAAAAGTTCTCTTCGATATTTATAATGGATATAAAATTGGTTGTTCATATTACTATTTTACAAAGTCCATACTGAAAATCATACTTTTGCTCTCTTTGAGAAAGTTTCGTCGTCTCCAGAGCTGATAATATCATCTGTCACTTCTGCCTTGTGGTCTGACGAGTGCCGTCTCTTCTTCAATCCCTTCATTTTTCTCGTCTGAAGTTGTGACATATCTTGCTTACCAACATGAATAGTACCGATCTTATCACCAATAAGATCTGTCTCCACGTTCTTCTTAGATTTTGCCTAGATATATGGTGTCAGTACGATTAAAACTAGGGATGACTTGTGATAACTTATGAAATTTTTGCGGCTTACCTCAAGTTGTCTCGGCTTTTTCATGGCTTGCTTCAAACTATCTGCATCTGGTTCACGGACTCTGCCAATAGTGAAGTCAAATCGTGGTCCAATTTCATTTACCTCGACCCTAGGAACCTTGGTTTGTGTTTTGCTTTTGTACGTTTTGATAGTGTAGACTCTAAAATGGATATCTGGCAATGATTCGATGCTGTTTTCTACAAAGTCGGTCGATACATCTCCATCTGCAGATATAACAATGATATGCTGAAGGCCAGCCAAATCAAGCATGGAAACCTGATCTCCTCGAAAAAAGTCCAGAAACACAGATTTAACATGAAGATAGTACGGATGTGACTCAAAGCTCGGTCCAACAAATGCAAAGAGAGGCCTCATGCCGACATTAAAAGTAGATTTCTAAACCCGAATCAGCCTATTACGGTAAGAATTGGAGTCTGCAAAATACTAACTTTGAAGTCCTGAAGGCTTCTAAAATTTTTTATTTTGGCTTCAATCATATCGAAAATCTGATAGTTGAATGTCCTTATCCATGTAAGCGTGTGGGGCCTCTTCTTCGAGTGCGACCCGAACAAAATAAGTGATGCGTCGTTCTTCTCTGAGAAAAACTCGAGCGTAGAACTATCTTCGAATGGATGGGCTTCGTTCTTCTTGTTGAATTTGATGACGTCTGGTTGCTTTAAAGAAGCCTATCGAGAACAATCAGAAAAGCGACCTCATATCAGAAGTATTCTACTATAAGTTTGCATACCATATCACTCATTACCGACTGAAGCATCTCACCGCAGGTAGTTCCACGAACGATCAAAGCCTTTTTGGTATTCTCTACTAACTTCGGCGCTCGATCGTCCATAGCACGCTTTGAACGAGCATTCTTCGGTTTACTATTACAGTTCAGTAAGAAGAACTATAATGTCAAAAGAAGAAGAAAATCATACATTGTCCTCAGCATTTTAAAATACCGTTTTTATTTATTAAACTGATCCAAATATGAATTATTAAATTAAATACAAAATTTTTTCTATGATGGCATTAAAAATTGGGACTTAAAAAGTTAATGCGGGTAACACAGAAAAAAATTAGAGCGAACCGCAGTAAAAATCAAATAAAAACAGATTCAAATACCATCCCAAAAGTCTTTTCCGAAAGCATATAGCTTGGCCATCTCCAGTTCGAAATCTGATGGAAGTTGCGAGATTTTAATCCAATACCGTGCTTCAGAGTAATCTCTTAGGATCATCTCCTCGAGAAAAGGCTGTCTTTCTTTTAGAAATTTCAAGAAATTGCTTGACCGGCCGTATGACGAGGGCGCCAGCTTATTTATTCTAACAAATAGCCCCCATGCGCAGGTGTAGCAGTTCATTGGATAATTCTTGGCATTTCTTTCTCCTATGACGTTAAGAAGAATCACAAGGAGTCTCATCAAATGTGCGATTTTAGGAGCATAAAACTCCGGTTCATCCCATACTATATTATCTTGCATACCCTGTTCGATGGAACAAAACTTCAAAGCCATATTCCAATCAGCAGCTGCAACATAAAGGCCTATTAGTCTTTGAACTACTTTTATATATGGATGTCTGTGAATAGGTAGCATTTTCACCTTTTTCAAAGCTATGAGGTTTTGCAGCAGATTCTCCGCTTCATCGTCAGACGATAACTCAGGCAAACTATTCTCCAGCAAGTTCAGACGCTGCTCTAACTGTAACAGAGACATTTGAAAATTAGTATGACAATAACTGCATACCGTAAGTGGATACAGCTCAAAATCATCCCTATATGGCTGAAATGTTGCATGACACTCCTGGCATTGTAAGATATCAAGTATCTCCCGTGTTGACTGTCGACCATTCTTCCGATCGCATGCACTACACCGGCACTGGAAATAGTATGAATTGTAAAGAAGTCTTTGTCTGTGGGGGGACGGCATTGTATTATCGATATATGATATTGTGATCTCTTCATTACGGTCGATCGCACGAAGTGTCATTACGGTGACCTGACTGCCTTCGAAGACGAGTATAGCATTCGGATCACATGAATGGTTTATTAAAGCGATGTATGGGTGAAACATTCCCCCAAGTAAATCAAATAAAGGTGTAGTCACTGACGCTGAATTTAACGTAAGCTTCACCAATTAGCATGTTGTGCTAAATACTAAGCACCCACTCCACGTACCTTCGCAAGGATCTCGACTACTTGATGCTCCGGCAAATTAGATCCAGAATATTCTTTCGCTCCTTTTGCCATTACACACAAAGCCTGAAAGTCATCTTTTCTGGCTCGTTCGTCCATATGCACCTCTAAAGAGGTCATCAACTGCAGCAAAGCGTCTTGCCTTGTGCTACTAAGAGACAGAAGACGAATAGTCATGAGAACGTAAGTCGGTAGTATCAATGGATAGGACTTCTTTAATATAGCACATTCCTTCCTATGTGCTTTCCAATCTGATTTCTGGCATTCCTATGCTCTGTTTAGTATGATACAGGCAAAGCGCAAACATTGATGCAAGCTAACCCTAGAGCAATACTTTGTGCTTCTGCACCCTGAACAATCCAGTAACCTCGGAATAGCTCCAGGAATAAAAGCATTTCCTGTCGTAGTTAGAAATCCAAAACAGTTTGCGCATGTAGACGCTCGATTTATAGCGTCTGGAGTGGCTACAGCAGGTAGCGTTGAGAATAAAGGAGAACCTGAAAGCTAGTCAGAAATTTCTCAAGCCTATAACGCCCGATCATCCATACCAGACATAATCGCTTTCCGAGCCACTAGGCCATTTCCATGGTCCGGAATATGCTTCAGCAACACTGTAGGCGGAAGAATCATTGATAAATCCAATTTCGAATTCAGCCAGGTCCCGACGAGGAGAAGAACCCGTCTCAGTTGTTAAAACTACATCGTCGACCCCTGCATATAGGTCACATAAACAGATGTAAAATGCAGGAGTCATATAACTCGGTTCAATTCTAAATTATGTCTATATAACAGGAACCCATCGAGGTGTCAACTACCTTCCCTTTAATTTTTTCTTTTAACTAGCCAACAGATCATTTCTTCAGGTTTCTAATCTCAAAAATCTCTTTCTTCAAAATGGTTCGACTTTCTAAACTTTCAACCCTCGCGGTCAGCTTCTTCGTAGCAGTTGTTGCAGCTGCCAGTATCAATCCTCTGTCTTCGCCGGGAAGTGGCGATGTAGTACGGTAATATTTCTCACGTTATACTTACCCGATAGATAGACCAAGTATTAATCAAAATAGTACTGGAAATCCATTTCTGATTGAGTGGAAGGCTTCCAATGACGATACAGTCACTCTAAATTTGAAGAGGGGGGATCCTACTGATCTCAGATATGTTATGACTATCATTTCTCACCTTCCTAACAGTAAGTATATTCCTAGATATATATATTTGATAATTTCTCAGATAATATCTAATAACTGTCTAGCTGGTATTGTCCGCTGGACTCCTCCTGATCACATTGCCAGTGGAAAGGATTACGCTATCCAAATCCAGGACGACGTAACTGGGGAAGTCAACTACACCGGGTATTGGATTTTATCAAAATTTTAATTCCAACTGGGCTGAATGTTGCTAATAAATTTTGCCACCGTAGATCTTTTTCAATCCAGCAGACTGAGAATAACCAGAAGGAGGTGCGCCAGTCGGACGGTCCTGGAACTTCTACTGACTCTTCTTCCACTGAGACTGAGGAGGAGGACATGCCTGCGTCGGCCGCTTCCCCTCAGGCTGCTTCTCCCTCCCCTATTATGCAGTCCAGGCCTTCAGCAGTCTCTAGCGCTTCTGTTAGTACTTTTTAATTCTATTAATGATATTTATTTTCTAACCACTGCTTTGATCTAGGCTTCGGTTGCCAGCTCTGGGATTATGACGAACCACACCGGTCTTGTCAATGGATCTAGTACGAACCTGAGCAACTCTTCATCTCCTTTATATCACCCTGCCAACTTGACTGATTCTCTAGCCGATGAGCAAAGCGGTGCTGCCAATATCAAGGTTTACACAGCTCTCTACGCTCTCCTATTCGCGGCCGTGGGATACTTCGCCTAAATGATATCCACTATTAGGAAACCGCTTGCCTTCATTTTTATCATATCCCTTAGAAAGCTATCGTGAATATCCGCTCGTTTCTACTGTTGGTCCTTTTCTATATCCTTATATGCAATCAAACTGTTCAGCGAGTATTTTGATATCTTGCTTATTGTTATGAATATTGTGATCTACTGTGGTTGTATTTTTACTACGTCTTAGTCTACTTATAAAATTTTGCAAGGTGTTTTAGCATTAGCACTTTTAATAAATTTCTGCTGCTTCATATTCATATATCATAGCATTCAATCGGCATATGTCTTACAGCTATCTGGCCGAAAATTAGTGAAAATATCTGATTTTAGATTGGCATACGAGTTACAATAATAGCTTCCATTCGTGTCCAATTTATGGCATCATGCTCAATATGTAATCGCTATGACAACGCGAGCTACACCGCTGCCTTGCCCTACTATTCGCTGAATAACTTCTGCGTTTGCTTCCAGCGACGTCACCTTCTCTAGAAACTCCCTCACGCTACCTCCAACACCAAAATAAATTTCTTTAGCGGCAACTAATGCAACAGCGGGAGGCAAGCTTATCTGTTCATGTCGTTGCCAGTGAGAGATAGAGTCCAGCAATAGGGATGTAAAGGAATTGAGAGATGAGGGTGAATAGATAGTCTCAGATGCCAACACGAGCGAATAAGGAATAATTCTATCGGTATCTGTGTTAGTGTATCCCAGCAATCCTGAAAACCGTTCGGAATCCCAGGGACCGGATACTAGCTTTACTGATATATTGTTATCCGTCAAAAACTGTAGGAAATCGTTGACCAAATCAGAATTAACATTCATATCTAGCTCTTTTTTGCTCTCTATATCATTTAGGTCTGAAAAAAAAACGTTGTGATAAGCCAAAAGAAAATTTGGAGCAGTCATCAGGCGTAGAACCGAATAGTTGTAGTCTGACACTATAAAGCAAATTGGTTTCGAGTTTACCATGCCTTTTGACTTTATCTTTTGGATAAATCTTTGGAAAAGAAAGAGCGACGGTAGAGCACTACCACATCCTAGCTAAAAAAAATTTATCAACAAATGTTCTTTGAGAAATATGTTGCTTAGTTTATTGAGTTACCTCTAGTACTCCTGAACCAATGTCAATTTCATTAGTGTTTAGGTATTCGACCAGATCGCCAGCTCCTTCCCAGCTCTTTAAGCCACCTTCATAAAGCTCTGTACGAAGATCTTCCGTATTTGATAACAGCATCGTCATCTCCCCTTTAAGCCTTAATTGTTCCTCTGTCAGTAATGTTCCGCTGGGATCTGACGGTTCCTCTTCTGCCATGATCTGTAGTCTTATATCAAAGACTTCTCGTCGGGGAACAAATGTGGGAGAAAATCCATAGTCAGAGTCTGATGAACTTGTAGGTAACAGTGAATACGAAATCCTTGAAGGGAGATTCATCAACTATACCGATTGATAGGAAGACATATTAGTTTTTCTCCTAAGAAGATTCGAACATTAAAATCTTACCAGATCGGACAGGTCGTGTATCTCCGTAGGGAAGACCAAAGAGTTGTCCGCAGCACTTGCAATAGTTTCAAACGTTGTTTCTTCTCCAACTTCACCTTGATCAGGCTTTGATGCATGTATATCATCTATGTCATCTCCTGAGAATCCAAATTTGAACATCTTATTTACAAGCTGATGTTTGCAAGTAGGAACAACTGAAGAAACGCGTTTTTTTCTAACGATAGTAAGATCAAAAATGTTTAGAGCCGCACGCGTCCAGATAAGTTAATTTTTGAGAGGAATCATAATAACTAGAAAACTACTACGAGACAGTTGCCCAAATTGAAATATTAGCGATATGTCAGAGTCTGGAAGTTCAACGATATATAAATTATTGAGTATTTACGAGGCTAAACTGGAGTTTTTTTTACCAGTATACATTACAGGGCAACAGCTTTTTCCAGTGCTTGTAATACGTCCTTGACAAGGTCCTCTGCGTCTTCAATGCCAACGCTAAGACGAATAAGATCGTCAAATACGCCAATTTGCTCCCTCTCTTGCTGGCTCATTGCAATATGCGTCATTGCGGCAGGAACTTCACAAAGGCTCTCTACACCGCCAAGCGATTCTGCCAAGATAAATAGCTTCGTCGACTGGCAAAACTTTTCTGCTGCTTTGGCATCGCCAGCAATTCTGAAAGCTATCATACCCCCGCCCAATCCATTTCTTTGTTGTTTGAGAGCTAAGTTTCGTTGCTGATGACAATCGAGACCGGGATATGTAACACTGATTACCAACTTCTTCTTGATGGCGCCAACCAGTGCTTCTGCGACTTTCATCGCGTTTCTACTGCTCTCCTGCATTCTTAGATGAAGAGTCTTAACTCCTCTAGTAGCAAGCCATAGGTCAAACGGTGAGGGAATAGATCCAACGGTTTTCTGTAAAAACTTAAGCTGAGAATACATATCGTCGTTGTTTGTAGCTATTACACCCATGAGAACGTCGGAATGGCCGTTTATATACTTCGTGACTGAGTGTACGACAATGTCAGCACCCAATTTCAAAGGATTTTGCAGGTAAGGAGACATAAGAGTGTTGTCCACCACCAAAGTGGCCGAAAGACTCTTTGAGATCTCGGAAACTGCAGCTATGTCGATTAATTTAAGGCTGGGATTAGCCGGCGATTCAATCCATATCAACTTCTTTCTACCTGCTATAGCAAGTCTTTGAGCGTCATTTAACAGGTCGGTGGTAAACGAGACCTCAATACCATTTTTTCGAGCTACCTGGGTCAAATATCTGAATGTTCCTCCATAAATATCGGAACTGGCTATAATCTGGCTACCGTACGGCAGACACTGCACAACAGATGCTATGGCAGCGATCCCAGAAGCAAAAGCTAAAGCATATTTCGCACTTTCTAACGACGCGATGGTCTGCTCAAACTGATCGCGATTCGGATTAGATGCTCGCGCATATTCGTATTTTCCTATTGGCTCTGCTAATCCAGACTGTGCAAACGTACTCGACAATACTATCGGAGGAATAACAGCTCCGGTATGTTGATCATACTCAAAGCCAGCATGCACAGCTAACGTCGCAAAACCCTGGTTTTGGCTAGCCTCCATGTTCTATGACTATGTTTGTTGTGTACTATTATGCGTCCACTTGACTTTGGCTTTTAAACAAAATGACATGCTTTATATCTATACTAATTTACAATCACATATATTACGTTTATCCAGCTGGCTACGTAAAAGTGTTTCCAAGGACCGAACCCTCATTAGATTTGGATCACCCATTCCTCCCAAAGATCGACAAGCAATCCTCGCTGAGGAAAGCCCTTACCCCTACGATCCAGTTATATCCGCCAGTTTGCAAATGCTTTAAACAAAAAAAAGCATAAATAAAAAAACTATATGATCAGGCGTTAAGATGAGTTAGCTAGTTCCTATTCAACCTAAGCTTCTTCTCTTGCACGCGCTGTCGTTCTCGTTCCTCTTCCTCATTGTCCTCGCGTACGGCAGCGGCAGTACTTCTCATCTCTTCACGGAGTATGTCAAATCCAGATATCTCCATATCATCATCATCGTTGTCATCGTAGTCGGCTCTATCATATGGTTTGTAGCCAGTGCGATCATTCATACTTCCGTTTCGTTTAAATAGATTCCAAATTTCTTCTCGGTCATAGCCGGGATCAGCCGCACCGCGCCGTGAACGACCACCAACCTTGCCGTCTTCTTCTTCATCTGATACTACAAAATCGTCCAAGGAAGAGTCGGATTCATATTGTATATTGCGCTTACGCTTTTTTAGCAAGCCAGGCATGGGCTTAGCAAATGGCGCTGGAGCAGGGGATGTCGTAGAAGTGCGCTTGCTTCGAGACGACACAGAATCAGACGGAACACATCGATTTTTCTGCTTTTTCTCGTTCGATGATATCTGCAGGTCCGCGGAATAATTCGCGGGACTTCTCTGGTGAGATATCTCCAACCTTTTACTCTCACGAGAAACGCTTGATGCAAGTTGTTTCATTTTAGATTCTCCGGAGTCATCTCGCTGTTTGACCTTAGCCTTTCCTTTCGCATTTCCAGATTGAGTGACTGATTTATCCAAAATTGAAGGCTCACGGTTGCTCTGCGACGTCTTCAAACTCGTCGCTGTCCTCTTTTTGCCATCTTTCACCTTAACAGTAACTTTAAGCTTCTCAGAGTCAACTTGTTCGGCTTGTTTCATGATATCCATAAAATTCAACTGCAGACAAGTTCATTAATCAAAGAGCTCAAACGAATAACCAAAAAATCATCATTAAATTATGACGCACCTTCTTCTTTATTGGTTGCGCAGGATTCACTGAGGTGTTCGATGACCGTGCGACGTTACTTGACGACGGTGAATTTAATACTGACTTAGCTGCAATTTGAGAGCGAACGTAGGTAACCCCGGCAGGTCTTTTTAGATTTGATGGTGCAGGAGATACTGAGTGTCTACCGCTACGCTTCTCTCGTAGCTTCTGTATCGTAGCTATTTCGTCTGCCTTGCTACTAGGTATAAGCGATTTTCCGTTGGCTGTCGAGGAAGACAGGCCGACGTTCGACTGCGCTACTTTAACTGCAACATTACTCACACAGTTATCAGATACTGCTGTACTTGAAGGAGGGTTACTTTGTCTGTCGCTCGTATGAGTATGAATCGACGAAGTCGAAAAGGTTTCGGGCCTTTTGGAGGACGACGCTTGCGCTAACAATTGAGAAAAACTCATCTTCGGCTTGGATTTCTTAAAGTAAGATCCAGTTAATCTCCTCTAAGGCTAGGATAAGGCCCAACCTCAGAGAATATGTGTATAATTTTAGTGTTAATGCTAATGTAGTAACGCTGTAGATGTTGACCTTTGATAATTGTTGGTCTAAGCCATACCGCACGATGTGAATCACATTGGGTCTAAATACCAAACGTAGTACGTAACGCAGTCTACACGTTGTCACAATTCTCACATACTCTACACAACCATTCTGAACAAAAACGTGATCGATCCCAATATCTCTTCAATTTCTACATGAAACGCTATCACTATATACATAAAAGCAAATTGTAGATTAGAGGAATATAAGAATCTCTGAAAACCCATTTTTGTAACAATATATTTTTTATCTTAGCGGTTACTCTAATCGAAAAGTCCGAATCCTAAGGACATTATCAGCAAATTATCACCATATATATATTTAAGACAGAATAACTTACCCATATCATCATCAGACTCCTCCTTCTCTTCAGCGGCAGCCTCCTCAGCGGCCTCCTCGGTAGCAGCGTCAGCACCTCCAGTAGACGCGGCAGCAGCACCACCCGCGACAGCACCACCAGAAGGAACGGAAGCCAACTTGGTAGATCCCTCAGCGATCAACTACACAAACAAATTAGAACATTGTTTTCAAAACCTTCCAAAGTATGTGACCTCTCATAATTGAGGATCATAAGACGTCCGCACCTCATTGATGTCCTTTCCGTCAAGCTCAGAGAGTAGAACAGAGATACGCTCATCCTCAGACTCAATTCCAACAGACGACAAAACAGTCTTGATGTCGTCAGCGGAAGGAGAGGAATTTCCACTAGCAGTCAAAAGAAGGTAGGCAGCTAGATATTTCACTTTGACATATTGTTAGCTTCACAAACTTCATTGAGCAACCAACAACAGATTCCACGAGCAAACATTGAAAAGAACGATATACATACTTTTTATATATATATATATATATATACAGATATTAAAAAGATATAGAATAATCAATTTAAGCTGTGCAGCAGACTATTCTTTAAGGATTAAAATAAATTTAGGCGGGACAACACTCAAAATTTGTTTGATGTAGAGATGTGTTGCTGTTTTGTGCGGATATGACTGCAACAAATCAAAGAGGGTTAAACCCTATATCTGTTTTAGAAATGTATGTTAAACCACCAAGAGAAAAACCAAGTCACTATTTTTTGCAACCCGGCTGCTCAAGCTAACACTAAAATCAAATTCATTCTTAATTTTCGAGCATTTTTCCATCACACAATTTCACAACATAACTTCGTCAAAATGTCTGAAGAGTACGACCAGGAAGCTATTGACGCCGCAGGTATGTTTATCGAGATAAGTGTCTATTAGCAAATGGTCACAAATTCTCTGAAGTCGATCTAAAGAGTTGACAGTATTGTGGAAATACGTGATTACTAACGAATTGATATAACAGAGAACAGAAAGAAGAGACAGTTCCGCACATTCGCTTACCGTGGAGTTGACCTCAAGGATCTTTTGGACTTTGAAACCGAGCAGTTGGTTGATTTAGTCCATGCCAGAGCACGAAGACGTTTACAACGTGGTCTTAAGAACAAGCCTATGGGTTTGATCAGAAAGCTCCGAAAGGCCAAGCAGGAGGCTAAGCCTAACGAGAAGCCTGCTGTCGTCAAGACTCATCTTCGTGATATGCTTATTGTTCCTGAGATGATCGGAAGTGTTATTGGAGTCTACAACGGAAAGGTTTTCAACCAGGTTGAAATTAGACCAGAGGTAAGTGGATATAGCAATGATAAACTTGTACGATAATAAATTAAAGTTAACATTGTGCATAGATGGTTGGGTTTTATCTTGGAGAGTTTTCAATCACTTACACTGCTGTCCGACACGGAAGACCAGGTATCGGTGCAACTCATTCCAGGTATGCATATTTCTATTAATTCGAAATATATAATTGAAGATGGATTCTAATGAGTACTGTGTATAGTCGATTCATCCCCCTCAAGTAGATAGTTTAAATATTCATCTTTTTTGTTATTAATATTTTTGTTGTATGTACGAAATGACAAATGGAAATGACATAGCACAAGAGATATTGACTATACTTTACTTCGGAACAATCATATGCTATCTTTAGAACGATAATGACAGCAAAAACTTGATTAGACGCCTATATGCCAAATGCTTTACATATACAAATACAAATACAATTCCTTACTATCTAGTAGTCTTACAAGGGGGAAGGAAGAAGCCTAATATAAAAATTTCAAAAAGCATAAGAAAAATTGGGACCAACCTATATCAAACACAGAAAATGAGCAATAAGTTACTGTACAAAATTGAGATCGTCATCATTTTCTATGAATCTCTTCTCTATTGGCGTTCTATCAATCCCCAACGCTATTAAATCATCAGCTATTTCATCCCGCGTGGCCGATTTCACTTCTGGCGCTGCAGGAAAGCAGATGTGTTTGGAAAGGCCAGTAAGAATTGCAATCTCTTCATATTGTGCCTGGCGTTGACGAACAAGGATGGATTTCTTTTCAGGTATTTTATATCCGAATTTCGGTATCAAAGCATCCATTGCCCTTCTTTCTCGATTAACACTGTACCATTTCTGAGTTGTATCCAGAATCAAATCGGCTCGTAGATCCGCTCTATTTTTCTATAAAACGCAGTTAGTTGAAATTCTTAACAAAAAAGTTAACTGAAGAGAACCATACGTAAAATTGTTGGTGAAGTTGAGCTCTCTGAGCTTTAATCTGCAGTTCTACGCACCGACTTTGATATTTCTTATGAGCCTTCGCTAAAGCAATCCTGTCGTTCCTATTCTGTGCAATTTGATCGTAAAATCCAGAAAGCTCAGGATGAATACCGTCCATGCACATCGCGATCTCAGCTTTCAATCTCGCAACTTTGTCGTCATGCAGCCTGAGAACGTTAGAAAGGCAAACATGGTGATAATATTTATAAAAAGTTTACCTATCACGTAATTTGGCAAATTCGATTTCTATTTCTGTCAACGACACTACGGCTTCTTTGCGTTTCTGAGCCTTCTCTGAAAATTGACTGTTACGATACTGCTATCATCTTATGAAAGAAAAACATAAAAAACATACCTTCATCGTCATCATCATCGTCTTTCGTCTGTGCAGCCTTCCTCGAGCTCGAAGAGGCCTCTTCATCCTCTTCCCTGTCCTCATCCTCATCATCTTCTCCCTCCATATCTTCCTCCTCGTCCTCTCCTTCCTCATCATCACCTTCATCGGCATCATCACCTTCATCAGCAAATCCTTCATTTGCTTCGTCACCTTCCAGCGCATGACGGCTTTGTGACTTCTCATCATCAGAATCTACTTCTTCAGCAAGCTTCTTCAAAGCGCTCTTAATGGATTCGCTGTTTAGGGCTGCTTCAAGATCTTCTTCTGGTTCATCCTGATCATCTCTACCATCCTCTCCCTCTATTAGTTCTTCAACTTTCTCATTTATGAGAGATTTTTCATTATTTTCAAAGTCATCGTCGTCAACATCCATTTCGTCGAGTGCTCCTTCGATTTCGGTTTCTGCTTCCTCCGGATTCTCGTCCATGTTGACATCATCCTCGACAACTTCGGGGTCTTTGTCTACCATCGCTGACTCAATCCGTAATATCTCGCAAAATATTCAAAACTTCAAATCGAAAGTTTCTGCTGAAATTAAATAGCAGTCAAATCTGCTTTCGAGCAAATATATTGGGCATGCAACAATAAAATTGCAGATAACTGCTGGAGAAATGCAAATTTGTGAAAGGCCGCGGCGCACATACTATTTACTTTGGTATCCTTGCTTGGGAACAAACTTTCACCACCGGACTGCTTTGAGCTTTAGTGCGGTTTTGTGGAGACATCATTGTCTAGGCATAAATGTCAATTAAAATGGGCATTATAATAATTTTTGGAGCACTAGTGTAAGAAGGATTGAGGGTAGGTGTAAATTTCGACCAGAGTGAATGATGAAACAGCTAATAATTGTCCTCTAGCATTATCACATCTATATAATTGTACGTATAGATCAGCTAAAATTCATCATGGAGCGGATCAAGAACTTTTCGTCTTGCTTTAGGATTGCCAAATTGGGTGTGACGTGTATCAGCCAGTTTATTCAAAAAACCCAGCTCTTGTTCGACATTACTAGTTGCTTCTGATGTGTCAAGATCAACATCACCGTTTCCTGTAATCTCAGAATTTTGAGCGCTTTTCATCTTGATGACGTAGTCGGAACGTCTTTGGACATTCTCTGCTATCCAGCTGCGGAAGTTATCTTGAACAAGACAGGATTCAGGATATTGTTTCCTAATCGCGGAAAGAGCAGAAAAAAGCTTCTCTTTTACAGACAATTTTGTGATATCAAAGTCTGCTAAGGCATCCTGTAACTCTGCACTCCATATCCGCATTTCATCGTGAAGTTTGTCGTCTAGACGCTTGTCATCTGAAAAGTTAACCTCTCCGATATCACGTGCAAACGAATCCTCAATGAGAGTTGCACAGCGACCCATAAAGTCTTCATCTGGAGGTTCAGACTTGAAAAAATCACGAAGGATATTTCCGCCATCGTGCTCTAAAAAGTCTCTGCGGCCATCCCTTCCGTGAATCGACGATGCGAGAGCAAACGTCAAGCGCAATCGAACTCTAGAGTCTTTCTCATTACTAAGACATTCCAGAAGGTGCACGACTACATGTGCACGCGTCGCTAATTCCAAAGCAGGCTTGTTATTTCTGAGAGAGGAGCCTATAACCCTCGCAGACAACTCTCTTGCGTTAGGTGAGCCATGCGTTTTAGCAACAGATATCAGCACCTGGAGAACACCAGGATCGGCCAATCTCAAGCCAAAATCAATTTCATGAGATAGATCTTCTAAGTTCTTTAGTGCAGCAATAAACAATTCAGATGCCTCAGTTTCTTTGGTAGCATGAAGAAAGGACGACGAATTACGCTCGGATGAACTATGAAATGAGGACTCGTCGTCACCACCCTGCTGAAGCTCGACCGATTTCAAGATATATTGTAGATCACTGTCAAAGTCCTGATATTCATGGAAAGGAATTCGAGGATTCGGTTTGTGCGAATACTGATTTAAATCTTCGCTTCTTGTTTCTACTGAGGACGCTTTTGAGAATTCGATATTCTGACTGTTTCTCATCTCAAAGCCCTCCATATCCACTGTATTAATAGGATCAGCTTTGAGAATAATAGCTTTCTTATTACTATTCAATTGATCGGTTTCCTCTTTGATAATCTTTGCCTCTTTATAGCCTGTCTCAAGGTTTATGCGAACATGTAGACCTAATACAATTAGCATTGAGACCCTCTAAAATAGCGACAACAAACCATGTAGTGTGCCTACCTGGCGGTATTTCTTGATTTGGCTCAACAGCTTTCCATTCATCTGTAGGTTCATACACTTTGGAATAACATATACTGTCACCTGGGCAGATCAAGGAGGATTCTGGTGCAGGCTGATCGGCACCAACGGCGCCAACGGCAGCAGAAGCACGTGCAAATGCAAGTGCGATTAGCAAGACAGCTACGATCTTCCAGTCTCGATGCATATATAGAGGGCTAGTTAAAAGTTCCTTGTTAGCTTAGATACCGAGCTAAACAGAGAATTCTTCTAAAGTAGAATTTGGGCAGAAATATATGAAAGGAGTACCACATATGGACACCGTGGCTCCAGATGATGCCAAATCTCCCAAACTGAAAATGAGACTTCTGGCATTCACTTCAATACGTCTTTAGAATTGATTTGCAAGGTCGGCTAGACACATCATTCCAAAGGTCGTCTATTTTTGGAATTTGATAGTAGAAAGTCTCTACTATCTTATCCTCAAGATCTCAAAAATTGAGTCTAAAAAGTTTTTTGTATGTAATTTCAAGCAATGTGGCTGACTGGGATCGCTCAGCATAAGCATATATGGCACTTACCGTGTTGCACCACCGTTCATCTTTTGGAAGTGACTCACAACTATTTCTTCGCAACTTTTGACAGAAATTTCGAAGTAAGACAAACCTGAGTTGCCTCTTAAACTACAGCAAATGTTCTGCAAGTGTTTTTGATCCCTTCCTTGTTAAAAGTATGGGAGATTACATTTTTGGTCCGCCGCCTCCCCCGCCCTCTAAAAACTCTGCAAATCAGACGTACTCGGACCAACAGTCCAGTCTTTCTAGTAGTCGGCAAAGGATAAGTAAACAGCCGCGACATCGCGCTAGCTATGCTAAAGGAAATGAATTATATCGATCTAGAGACCAGATTGCCATTAGATATTCAGGAAATCAGCATAATCAGCAGTATCCGCAGCATTCAGCATTTACCTCCTACTCTTATCCATCGTCCTATCAACCTCAATCCGGCCAATTTTCTGCATTTACGAATTTTGGTGGAAATCAAGTCCTAAACGACCAATATGGGCTATCGGGCTACAATAGCCAAGGCATCGCTACAGATGATCACTTCCCAAACCACAATACTTCTCTGCCTATCAGTGCTTTCTCACCTACAACCAGGCACAATTTTGGTAGTCATGATGCCCAATCGACAAGTTCTAACGTGAAGGCACCTCTTGGTGATACTAAGATGTCTGAAGACGAAGAAGCACTTTATCTTTCGAGTGAGCGGTCGTTGTCAGTCCCAGACGCGCACAATAAAACTGTTCCGCAGATCCCAGGCACTGATATAAAGCTTGAGACTCCAGAAGACATTCAGAACTGGATCAACGAACGAAAAAGGAAGTGGCCTACAGAGAGGAGAATTTTCGAGAAGGTATATAATTGGTTTTCTCCTATGCAGGATCGATAATCGTATGCTAACAGTGTGTAGAAAGAGGAAGACGACCAAAAGCGTATTCAGCAGCGCCTGCAACACGAAAGATGGGAGCAGCAAAGAAAAAATTCGGGTGAAAGCCAAATTAATCTTGAGACCAAAAACAATATGTGCAAACATTTTGCATCAACTGGAAATTGCTGTCGGGGAGCGCAATGTCCATATAGTCACGAGAAGAAGCCAGTCCGAATAAAGACATACAGCAGGTTCGAAAAGCCACAGCAGATGCCTTTGTTTAAAAGAGTAAGCTACAGGACAAATTTCTTTTAGTGTAAGATTTGAGCTGCGTACTAATAATTTTAGTTGGTACAAAATGACTGGGATCGAGAAGACGAAATTATTTTAGACGTCCTTACATTCCTGGCGGATGG
The DNA here is from genome assembly GCA_030580435.1 of Babjevia anomala. Taxonomy (NCBI): domain Eukaryota; kingdom Fungi; phylum Ascomycota; class Lipomycetes; order Lipomycetales; family Lipomycetaceae; genus Babjevia; species Babjevia anomala. The sequence goes on along the minus strand of JAKTSW010000016.1, from coordinate 19,364 downwards.
AGGACTGCTTGACGAGAGTACAATTTTATAACTGTGTGAGATATGTTAAACTAGATCAAACTGTTTTAGAAATTTACCGCCCTATAATATACAGTTTCAGGCTCTTATCAAAAATAATGATTATGAAAGACTTATTTTGTCTTTTTTAAATCATTGGACAATTTATTCTTCTTGTACGCAGTAGATCGTGCCCTGATTCTCGGTTTACCCGTTTTCTTGTTTCCACCTGTACCCTTGAGTCCTAATGTTGCTTTCGCAGAGACAGACGCTCGACTGCCTTCGAAAACACCCAATTGCGATCTTTCTGCTTTACCAACAGCTTTCTTCACTCGTCCCAATTTTGATTTCGCTTGTGGGTCAAGCTTAGGCACATATTGAGCAGTTCGACCAATCTTAGGTTGCGAACCCTTCGCGGATGCCCTGTCATGAATTACTCGTGCTCGAGTGATACGTAATGTTCGGCCGTTTGGCATTTTCTTTCCATCTAGAAGAAGAGCTTTTCCAACCATCACAGGATCCTACAACCATCGTAAGCCTGAGGTCTATCTAAGTAAGCCTGAGTTGCCCAACTTACCTTGAATTGGACATACGCAAAACCTTTGCCAACATTTGTCTTAGAATCTCGAATCACTCTAACATACTCAACTTGCCCACAGGATGAGAAATAATGCCAGAGACTTTCGTCTTCTACTTCAAAGTCGAGATTTCCAACGAAGATCGTCTTCTTTGTATCTTGTTTCTGCGTACTTGTTAATAACCACAACTCTAAGCAAGAAGGTGGAGCAAACTTACAGCCGGATGAGCAACGCTGTCTACACGGATATGCTTCCCTAAAAGTACAGTCCCGTTCGCATCCATCGCTTTTCTAACAGCCTCCGCAGTAGTGAACACAACGTAAGTGTGAACAGAATCTCTCTTTTCATGCATCTTGTGCTTGATAAAGGCTACCTTTCTAGGCAAAATTTCAGAGAATGCAATAGATCGAAATCGGATAGATTCGACTTTCCCGTATTTTCCAAAAAACAACTTGAGAGACGCATAGTCTGTCTGCAGGATTCCGTTAGAGATAACCACATATTTAAAAATGCTTTCAATAGAAACTAAATACTTTAGAAGATATTGCAGATGAGGAAACGTTGCCAACAAAAATCGTGCGCAAAGCTTTCCTATATTCATCCTCAACCGCTGTTATGGCCTCATGTGCTAAACCAGACTCTTTCTCCGTATGGCTTTCGTCATCTTGTCCGCTAGGCGGGGAAAAAAGTTTTGTTTTGCTTTTCTGGTCCTCAATTACTTCATCTGCTGAGTATTCATCTATGGGCGACCCTTCCTTCAGCAAATTTTCGTCTTCCTCTGGTATTTTAGTAGCAGTAGCAATTCTCTGTAAATATTGATCTTCGACGCTAGTATCATTCTCTTCCTCTATCTTGGAAGATCTTTTGATTGGCTTCCTGATACGATCTGCTAATGTTTTCCTTTTCTTTCTCTTTCCACCTGTTTCTAGAATTTTCTCCGCCCTTTCGCTGGTCTGATCATCCTCTTCTAAAGGATCTTTTTCTTGAACAGAAACTGCTTGAGCATTTTGCTTGCGTTTTTGGGATCGTGAAGGCCGAGGAACAAGAACTGACTGTATATCCTCACGTATAATTAGCAAACGCACAAAACACAAACTTGAAAATATATAAAGATATTACGCTTGATGCAAACAGAGAAGCGACTAATGAATCAGGCGCGGAAGAATTTGTGCTAGAGAAAAGACTCATTATTTGTGCTTTTGAATTGTGAGTACGGTCGGGAAATTTTTCATTTGAGATCTTAGGTTCTTTTTTGGGAGTTTACATCTACAGACGTTGACTTCTACGATCAACTCTCGATATAACGATACTCGATATAACGAAACAACTCTGTAAAAATGGACGAACGATAACTCGACCGGAGTGGAGTGAATCACTCCACTTGTTTAAATACATCTGTCATTGACTCACGACAAAACCGAGCAGGATGCTCATCATTGTCGCGGTACCCGTTTAGTTGATTTTGGGGTTGCTGGTGTAAGAATCTTCATCCAGCGGGCAATATTGAAGGTTTGATCCGTCAAACAAGTGGATTAGAGGTGTAACTTGAGCGTATGCCTTCATGAAGCGGGGGTAAGGGTTGTCTTGCATTGGCTAAACGATAATCTACATTCGCGTTACTCATCAAATCCTACGTAGGCTCAACCACTGACATATTTGGCCTGAACTTTTGTGTCGGCGTCTGTATTGTTGACACCGGTTTGTGGAAACACGAGAGCGAAGCTTAGATAAATCGATGTTTAAGATTAGATATCCAGTAAGGAGGGTAATTTAGATATAACGAAATCGACTCCCACTATTTTACCAAGATTAATTTACAATCAATATCTCAATATTTTACAAATTCCATTAATGATTCGAAATCTTTTTATAGAATATGGTTTTACCCATAGTCTAAGATCCTTTACTCCAAATTATGACCCATTAATAACCCAATAATCTCTTGAATAAAATCCCTCAAAAATATCAAAATAATAGTCAGCTGCTTCTGTTCTTACATCTGAATTGTCAAGCCATAGTTTGAGAAATCGTTTATGTCCACCAGTATATCCGAAAGCTGTCGTGAAGCTGTCACAGATAAAGGTCCACTTAAACTGCGAATATATAAGGTTGATAGAGCATTCTGTCATATTAGTTAGAATACCAGATCTTACGATACTATAGTGGAAACTAATGTAAAATTCTTACCTCTATGCGAGTGACAAGATCATCCAATATTAGTTCAAGTTCTTGATCAGTGACATTTGTGTTTACAAATTCAACAAGAGCATCCATGTGAGCAAGGCTCCTGCCGTTAAGAACTGAACAAATTCGGTCCAGACGCAGAGAAACGTCTCGAACTCTCCAAACAACCTCGGACGTGGGACTCAATTTAATCTGAGAAGTCACTGTCCGATCTGTAAGCATGATTTTCATCCGCGCTGCCAAACTCTTTGGATATACGAGCGAGATAATTTCGGGATTCTCGAGGCCCTTAAGCTTCAGTTCCCCAATTTCCCTGATCTCCCATCCCAGATCTCTGAGCGTTTTAAAATCACGAGTGATTGCTCTTGTGAGAAGTTCATCTTCCAATGCATGATATATCTTATTGGGATCATTTAAAGACTTGATGAACAAATCATTCAATCTAGTGATCTCTGTCACGAAATCCTGACTGACTGTGATCTCACCACCGTCAGCAACTGCGCTGATTCGAGAAGTTCGATTAACCATCGGTCCAAAATAGTCCATACGACGCGTTATCGGATCTCGTTCACAAACAGGCCAGCCCCAATGTATTCCCATGCGAACAGATAATCCACGATAGATTACATTTTGTTCCGCGTCTAGTACTTCAGCTCCATCTACAGTTTCAATGATCTCGTCAGGCCAATCCGCAACCAGTAATTGAGATTGCACGCTGAAACACCACAGCAATGCAGCAGTAACCGTAGGGAAACAAACCATGAAAGCATCTCCTTCGGTCTTCACCTCATAGCCACCTACAATCCGTAATTGACGCCGCATTACCGCATTATGTATCTTGATTGCAGCACGCATGGCTGCAGAATAAGTCTCCCAAAGCAAGGTCGAGTTTTTGATATCCGTGAAAACCATAGCGAGCTTTCCCACTGGTGGATTAACTTCATCTCCAACTCGCCCCTTTAACTATGATATAAGTAAACCAAGTCAACAATCTAAGAAGTAAACTTACCACATCTTCCGGAAAGTTTCTTCCCCATCGACGCTTCAATACGGGGAATAGTTCTTCTTCCCCTGCAGTATTGATAGATCCGCCAAGCGAAAGTCCTTGCACTTTTGGTTTCAGCTTTATTTTTGCAGAATCTCCAACAGCAACAATCATAACCATGATCTTATCGGTCGCTCCATAAGCAATTGCAAAATCGCGAAGCTTCTGAGCAGCAAGCATAGGGTCTCCTTGCTGAGTTGCAGCAATATCCACAGCAGCTTCATAAGTAATATACTCCCACAGTTCTTTACTGGCGATGATAAGAAGATCGTCAGTGTCGGAGAGTTCTCCTTCCACAATTGATGGCTCAGCTTGAACGCATGGAATGAGATTGAAATATCCAAATGACCTTGAAACATCAAGAATATCATTCAATTTCCCAGTTTTTGACACAAAACCACCAGCCTCTCGAATCCTGTCGATTTCTGGCGAGAAAGCAGGTTCATGTTTAGTAGTGAGCAATCTAAACTCTCCATCCGATCTCGAAAGTATAGCACGTATATCACCGACATTAGCTATATTTATTCGATTTCCGCAAATATATGCAACCGCAGCACAGGCACCAGTATCATAATCATCCGGCCCTATGATAGCAGCACCAGATCCTCTGTGATTGCCATAAGCCAGTCTATTCTTGCTGTCCATATCTACCATAGTGAAAGTGCCTAACTCCTTGTTGAGCCACAAAAATGTCCTTCTAAGAGCTGAGGACACGCCCTCCTCACCTTTCAACTTTTTCAGCTCTTCAGTAAAAAATGAAACGAAATTTTCTTGTATAAACTTTGGGATTTTACTACCACCATCGGGAAAAGGTTGGCCATCGAACATTCCAATGATAACCTCATCTTCGTTGCCACGAAACCGTTCAACTACCATATCGATAGTCGATAGATGATTGAGCTTACCGAGTGTATCGGCCATACCGTAAGGCATAGAGTGGACTTGAGTCCCAGAAGTACGCACTCGTCTATCTTCTGTTTGGTCTGGGACTGAGGAGTTTGTGAGTGTCACATCCATCAATCCTAAGACTCGAAGATTTTGCAAAGAAGAAAAGTCTGACAGATTTCGTTCTTCTCTACCTAAAGAGGGAGAAGGCTTGATTTCTAATCTCTTATTGTCAGAGAAATTAAGATACTTGAGTTCAGTATTGAAATTCCTGTTCTAATCAGCATAAGCTTAAATTAAAGTTGAGCTTTAAACTTACCAATTCCAATCATAAGGCCAGTTCGAGATATTGTATTTAAGGGAATTGCTTCCGACGTCCAGCACTAACAGATGACTTACTTCAGCCAATTCAGCTGGGAGTGTTAAGAGTTTATTCCCATTAACGTGGAATACTCGTAGATTTGACATATGTATTAAGTCATCGGCCGGTAAATTGGTTAGCCCATTACCTGAAAGATAGAGCTCTCTCAGCTGTGTCAGACGGCCAAGGACTCCTACAGGCATTTCTGATAGATAATTATATGAGAGATTCAAAACTTGTAGCTCGCTTAAAAATGTTATTTCTCGAAGAGACTCGTCGTTTAATTTGTTGTCGGCAAGGTAAAGGTACAGCAGACTTTGAGCCATCGAATTTGCAAATCTCGAAGAAGTAGTAGAATCTTTCCGAACAGAATCTTCTGAGGAATCAACAGTAGTTGGCTTTCGAAAGAACTGACTACTGGCGTTTCTTCCAGATGATGAAAGATAGAGTGGCTCTCTCACTCCGGAAATGTCACGTGGACTATATGCAGAAGACGAAGACATTGTTGAAGATTGACGTGAATTCTTGACGTCTCCAGCTTGCAGATAGTCCTCATTACTAGGTCTCTGCTTGGCCAAATTCGATTCCGAACTAATTGATTCAAGATATAGAGGAAGAGGAAAGGAATCCAGCAGATTCGAAGAAACATTCAGAGTTTCGAGGTTGTATAGCTGCCATATTTCAGATGGCAACGACGACAAGCTATTACTATGCACATCGATAAATCGTAGCTGAACGAGATCACCAATTGCCGCCGGAAGGGACGACAGATTGTTATCAATGCAGCTAAATTTCACAAGCCGTTTCAGTTTTCCAATCTGTTCAGGTATTGAACCAAAATGGTTTTGATCGAGGATCAAGTTCTCGAGGTTCAAAATTTTGTTAAAAAATCCTTCTGGTAATACTGACAACTTGGCTTTCGATAAATTAAGTGTATTTAACGACAATATTGGCTGCGTGAAATCCAATGTTGTCACCGGATTCTGGTTAATGTGAAATACTCGCAAACGCCTCGATGTCCCCTCCAATTGTGATATCGAGTTGTGCGAAGACAGAAACACTTCCAGACGGGGCAAGGCCATAACAACATCTACATTTTTGAGCTGATTGTATCGTATATCTAATTCGCGAAGAGAGGTTAAGTTCTCGAAAGTAGAGGGTAATGACCCAGTTAGACGATTGTTAGTGAAAACAAACCGCTCTAGAGCACAAAGCTGCCCAATTTCAGCTGGCAATTCTTGAATTGTATTGAAAGAAATATCAAGGTCCAAAAGAGTGACAAGGTTGCAGATTGTCAATGGAAATTCTGTAAGATAATTAAATGCAAGATTGAGTCGGCGTAGATTCCTCAGACAAGAAAAGCTGTCAGGTAATATCGAAATGCAGTTGTTCTGGGCCTGAAGAGAGCTAAGTGCTTCGTGCTTCTCCAAAAGAGCGCAATCTAACTGCTCTAATCGATTACTAGATATATCAAGATAGTTGAGTGTAGATGCCTGCATGATATTGGCCGGTAGCGAGACGCACTCATTTCCAATGAACTTTATTTCGCGAAGATTTACGCAAGCCTGAATGAAGTCCAGCGGAACGTCTAACGATAAGTTCCCAGACAGATTTAGAGAAAATATTTCTGGGGCGTGTGCATACAAAGAAATAGGAATGGTCTGCAAATTGCGTCTTTGCAAATCTATGTGAGAGAACTTTTTATTTGCCGAAAAGTCGTTATCCTGTTTAGTTAATTAGATTGGACTTCTGCAAATCAAGAATTGTCAAATATCATTCTCACCCTATTCGTGGTCATAGAGCTTTCTGAAGTCAAAAAAATGATACGGCATAAATAGCCAAGATCCTCCCGTCCAAGGTCACCGATGCGATCTTCTTGACTACTATACCCAAATAGCTCCAGCATACGCTTCTGCAGCACAAGAGGTTTCTCATACTTTTTCAAAATCCTGACAAGACCATGTCGTTTGAAGCCGATCTGATCGTTTGCTATGGAGTTTAGAAAGAATTTCTTGCTTAAAATCTGTAGTAAACCTAAAACAGAAGTGTCTAGTTTGCAGGAAATTGTTGAGAACGTTCCATCTTCTTTAAATACACGTACATAGTACGCCGATAACCGGTTGGCCATGTCGTTTGATATCGCAGGTAACACGTTTGACGTGCCTGAAGTAACAGGCAGATGTATAAATTCATCTTCGGAGGTTTTACGTACAGCCCAGCTTTCAGGAGGTATCCAATTAGTGTTTTCCGAAACCCTCCTTTCACCAGGGGAAGTAGGGCCCAATAGATATGGATTAGCTATATGACTTAAACGATGAGTTGATAGTGGTAGATGGGAAGGGCCGTTTAATGTATATCCCGGACTCGCATCACCGGAACGCAAATCGTGATGATTAATGTTCTTCTTGCTCTTCCAACCTCGATGAGATTTGCCATATTTATTGTGGAGAGCAGCGTTGTCACGTTCATTAGATGTGCTATTCTGTGCGTCCTGCAGACCCGCATTTGAAGTGAGAATGCCGTCCATATTCTCCAAGTCAGCGTCAAGCGTAAAATATGCAGGATCATTCTCGACGTCATAAAGTTGTGAGCTAGAATGAGCAATTAATCTGCCGCTTGACACGCTATCAAACGATCCCTTCCTGCGGAGAAATCTCTCAAAAAAGGTCCGTTTTGGCTTCGACTCCTTCAACCGTAACGAATTTACCGACGCCGAACGGGTCTCGTACTGATCCTCAGAGAATTCAGCCATTTGAGGATTCAATTCAGATATTTGAAGGTGAAAAGAACGACAATTAAAATATCAAAAAAAAGGTCGCTTGAGAGAAAATGGCAGAGAACAAGATATATATGATCTTCATTTAACAGGTCATTACACTCAAAAAAAACGCGTTGTAAAAGCAAAAAGGATTTATTCCAGTGAATCAGACAAATAGTGTAAAATAGGAGCCAGCGAACAGCGATCAGTAAAGACACCAGGCCAAAATCAATAAAGAGCCAGACTTTGATATTGGAAGAAACAAAGAATGTAGTTGGAATTATGAATTCGTGGATACTCCAAAGGAAATGTGGCTTTCAAGTTTGTGTAACAGTCGATCACAGATGAAACAGTGTGTGGCTAGTGCACAGACATTTCCCAGACTATCCCACTAAAATCAGATTTACCATCTGCACAAATGTATGAACTTCTACGATGTGCAATGCACTTTGACTTAAACGAAATGACATAAGTAAACGAATTACTTAGATTTGGTAGGCTTCTCTTTGGGCGTACGGTTATATATTCTTGTTTAATGGAACTTTCCCATGTGCCTTGTCAAACGTTTACATTTTTGGTTCTGCAGTTGTGGTTAAGCATAGTCATATATGCTTCTAGCTCCACTATTGTAAGCGGCAGAATTGTTAATGGGTTCTCGAGGAAAGATTGGATCCTTGGTTTGAGTTTCTGGCTCAAATTGCAACTAATAATTTTCTTTGATTGCTTGCTAATATAGCTTATGTATCATTACGATTTCTGCTTTCATTCAAAATTTATTGTACAAAGAGAGATAACAAAACTTTCCACCAATTTTCATTAGATGGGCTTGATCTATATATAAAGTGTCAGGATATTTGTCCAGTGATTGATAAGAAGCTAGAAAATAGTACCTTGAAATGTAGGGAGATGAGAGAGAAGACCAATGCCTTCAAATCTTGAACCAAGTAGTAAAACACACGCAGGCCCTCAGGATTAGCACTGGCCTGGACATCGCTTAACGAACCAATCTTACAAGTCTATGATCATCAATACAACGTTTAATCAAGAAAATTAGCAACGAGGAAGACCTACCTCAAATGAGATGTGCTCTTGTCCCATTCGAATTTCTAATTCTTGCTTGCCTTCTTTGGTCTTTTCGGGCCAGTCTGAATCGTCTTCACTAAAGCAGCAGTTAGTCCTATTATTGAGAAATTGAAGAGCGTTCGCACCTCATTATTTCACTCTCCATTATAATCTTCTTCAACTGCTGTACCACCAAAGCGCTGACACACACTAGATATTGTTAGCATTACATTCTGGCTGACGGGATACGTACGGTCACATACTCTCCTTCCGGATCAGAGAATCATTTCGGTAGTTGGAATTGTTGGCATATCGTGCAATAGCACTGCGCCCGTCTCCTTGGACTCTGAAATCAAATTCTACACAATTTAGTAAATAGTCCTTCGCGACACCAAAAACTCCTTTTGATCTATCGGTCACATTCGCAAATGCCAAGATCTATTAAGTTACCTAAAAATTCATGTCCAAATTTGCCTGAATGACCAGAATAGTATCTAACATAAAATGGCTCTGCACGATCCGCCGTATTCGGATCGTAATTCGCCGAATTTGCGCTATCCATATTCAGAGGCTAACTTGTGTCGATACAATCGGGGAGCGAGAAAGAATATCTCTTAAAAACAGTATCACGTGAAGTTTGAGATTATATATTGAATAATTTAAAAAAATACAGTTGCGGCCATACCAAGATGAAAACACAGTTCCCCGTCTGATCAACACTAGTTAAGTATCTTTGGGCCTACTCAGTACTGCGGTGGGAGACCACGCTGGAATCGTAGGTGTTGCAATTTTTTACCTTTTTGTTATCTTAGGTGATGCTAACCGAAAAAACACCATTTTATTTTGAAACTTCACTGATTAATCAATTGGAATTAAAATGTGTTATTCTATTTTGCAGAAGAATTATTAAAGATATTTTTGAGAATTTTCTGGTTAATTTCAATAAAATTTCTTTGATAATAACTGGTAATGACAATTTGAGCATTGTACTGTTGTGTACTGAGTTCTTGAGTATACGCGTACCCCTGAGCACAAACCTCTTTGTAATAACCTCCGAAAAATAGTCATAATGATCTTGAGTACCCAATTTCTTATCCATATTACAACTCTTAGTTCGGATGTCAATTGCTTTCTGCTTATAATCTTACAATTTGTTTGAAGCGCAATGTCTGATAAGCTGCAAATTATCACGAAGAATTTGCAGGAAGTTCTCAACGAGGCGATTATCAAGGATGTTCTCGAAGTCCAGAAGCGACCGTTAAAGGTATATTGGGGTATGTATAATATATAGTGCTCGAGCGGTAGATGCTTAATCCTGCCATTATTTGACTAATTCATGAAGGAACTGCTCCCACTGGTCGTCCTCATTGCGGATATTTTGTCCCAATGACGAAAATTGCACATTTCCTTCAAGCCGGCTGCGAGGTGAAAATCCTTTTGGCGGACTTACATGCTTTCCTAGATAACATGAAGGCTCCACTGGAGCTTGTAGCATTCCGTGCGAAGTACTACGAGCGAATTGTAAAATCAATCCTTCGTGCCATTGGAGTTCCGATCAATAAGTTGAACTTCGTCGTCGGATCAAGCTATCAACTATCGGAAAAATATACTATGGATATTTTTAGACTGAGCTCTCTTGTGACACAGAATGATGCACGTAGAGCGGGTGCAGACGTTGTCAAACAGGTAGAAAGTCCACTGCTCAGTGGACTTATTTATCCCCTCATGCAGGCCCTTGATGAAGAACATCTGGATGTTGACGCCCAGTTCGGTGGTGTTGACCAACGGAAGATTTTTGTTTTGGCCGAAGAATATCTCCCATCATTGGGCTACAAGAAGAGAGCGCATCTTATGAATCCGATGGTTGCTGGATTAACACAAGGTGGTAAAATGTCATCATCTGATCCGAACTCCAAGATTGACCTTTTGGATGATCCAAAGACAGTCAAGAAGAAAATTGCATCTGCTTATTGTAAACCTGGCGAGGTTGAAAATAACGGTTTAATCTCTTTTGTCGAATATGTCTTGCTACCGATTTCTCAACTTGGCGTTTCCGATGAAGGTAACGTAATTGAGAAAGAGGGTCTGTTCTTTATCGATCGACCAGAGCAGTATGGAGGCTCGATAACATATACTTCAATCGAAGATCTGAAGGCCGATTTCGCTGCAGAGAAGTTAGCTCCTCAAGATCTGAAAATGGGAATTACGGAGGCACTTAACAAACTTCTAGCACCGATTCGAGCTGAGTTTGAAGAAGATCCGGAGTTTCAGGAAATTGAAAGATTAGCATATCCGCCACCTGTGGAAGTGAAGAAGTCGAAAAAGAAACAAAAGTCTATCGGGACTAAGTATCCTGGTGCTGGCAAGTCCCAAAAAAACGAACAGAAAACAGTGACACCAGAGACATTGGTTGAAGAAGTTACAGTAGAGGTCGAAAAGACTATTATTTAGATGTCGAAAATAAATGATAATTAACATCAAAAAGCACATAACTCTCAATCCCATGCCATTTGTAATACCAATGACTTAATCCAACCAAACAGTACATCTGAAAGTGTAAATAAGTGACCAAAGTGCTAAGCCAATTTTGTAACAAGTATATCTATATATTCATATGCACATATCAGGCAATCTACAAACTCTCCCATCCCCCCGTATCCAAAGTACTTTCTATTCTCCGTGCGATCTGGGTTGCAATTCCGTGATTTAACCATATATTCCTTATGAGATAGTCGTACCGCTTCTGGCTCAGATATAACGGCCTTCCACGTCTGCGAATAATTAGCGTCGTCATTGCATCATAAAAAAGGGATGACGATATCAATTCGAATCCCAACAAAATCAAATGAAAGAAAGAAACACAAACTTACTTCAGATTCTGGTCAACTTCACCGTGAACATCCAAATACGGTGCAGGAGTATAAAGTCCTTGACCGGCCTTTAGAAACAACACAGTGCATTTCTTGATTAGTAGAAATATCCCCACATCTCCAGTACAATCCTTAACATGTTGATTACATTCACCTCTCAGGCCTACAGAGCAGCAGTAAGACTGGTGACAGACAAGTTTTCCACAGAATAAGCAGATAGCAGGATCGATCGGGTTTTTGTCGCATTTACCACATTTCAACGACGAAATCTCTTGAAAAAATCCATCAAGACGAGTTGGGAGTTTGAGAAGATTAACAGGACGAGGATATTCCAGATAAAGTGGGAAAAGCTGAAAAGTAGGAGGACGCCGAATAGTCATATTCAAGTGCCGACACCACCGGTAAATAATGCTGCAAAGATTTTTGTTAGACTCCGGGAGTTCAGCCTTACAGTTAGCAGTGCTCGAGAAGGCCAAGAAAATTTCTTCGATTCGAGGTAGCCGCAATAAAGCAGAAAGCTTATCAGTTTCATCGATCGTACCTGTGGAACTGGTTGAAGCAAGATTATCGATTTGGTCCATCAGAGCATCAGAATCATATCTGTTTGGTCCCATAACATATACGAGTAAAGCTGCTTTCCTCAAGAACGGTAAAACAAAGCGCACCACTAATGCATAGATAGACCTACCGGGAAGAGTCAAGAACAGATCAATTCCCACATAAGATACTAATCCACAGTCGCGCAAAATCGAAAGTATAAAATCTTTCATGACTAAAAGAACTTCATCTGGAATATGATCTAGTTCAACTGCCATCCCTAGCTTCTGCACTCTCTCATCGAATGCCCAATGCTGTGCGCGATTGATTTCATCTCCTAAGACACAGAAAACTTTAACAATATGTGCAATGTAGCACAACACCATCACATGATGAAATTCTACATTCATCGCTGGGATCAGACAAACAGAAGCCTCTGACAAGAAGAGAAAGATGTCTTCAGTAAGTAATGGAGGCACTACGTTAGGACATTTCACTGAATCGACGTCGTACATGCAATCTTTGCCAAAAAACAGCTGTCCAAGTTGACGATGATAAGTTTTACTAAAAGTGTCCGACACACCGAGGACTCTATCTAGAGCGGGTACAACACTAAATGCTTCAAACAAGATGGTCATCTGCCGGACCACTCTTAATAAGGTCAGACTGCGCATAGGGATCTGGTCAAGGAGACTGATTCCCATTTCTGACGTGCCTCGTAATGCAATTTCTGCTGATGAAAGAGTCGAACCGTAAGTTTTCATCAGCTTCTGTAGCGACGACAGATCATCAGAAACGAGCTCGCCACCGTATCCGCGAGAAAGCATTGCTAGAACTTTGCAGTTGTTGGTGTAAGTCTTCCTAATTATTTCTAGCTCGGCAGCAGTCTCTGGAAATTTTTCTGCTGTTTTCTCTCCAGCAGCGGCTTTATACTTCTCCCCAATGTAATTGCTTAAAATTTTATCTGCTGCATCTCGCATGTTTCGCCTAATGTAGGCATTTAATGTACAACCAGATTCCGGAAGTTTCTCTTCCGTATAATGTGGTTTTTTCATTTTTGCGATATGAGCCCAGACATCCGAAACAATCCATTCTGAGAAAGGAACCGACGTGCTCAGAATATCGTTAAAATTCATGTCAACACCTTTCCAAATCAAGGGCAAAAAGGCATTATTAAGCGATTTACACAGCGGGCAAAGAAACTCATCACGATTTATGTCCTCAGGGTGATTGCGCGCGATCTGCTGAGTATGCCGGAGTTGGACTGTACGAACGTAACCCTCATAGCAATTTAGATGCAGGACATGGCCACAACTACTGGCTACCAGCTCTCTCTTTACGGAAGAAATTGGGAACCCAATTCCAATAGAATTATCCTCTTCCGATGTGGCTTGTATAATTGGAACGTCCAAATTAGCAGTTCCAGATACCGCATCTGCAACCCACTCTGAATTACCAAATGGCGTTTGCCTAAATACTGCACTTTCGGACAAAAGTCCAACTGTTCCATACAAATCGGAGTCGGTACATGGCTTGCGACATAGAATACAGGTGCCTGCAGGAAACTTCCAGTAGGAATTCTCGTTTGCATTGTTTGTGTCAGACATATCTTCATCCTCATCGGAGCCATCACCGAAGGATCCCACATTCTGTTGGGCAAACCTTCTTTGCTGACTTTGAAACTCCGCCAATATTTTGGCTTGACGAAGCTTTGAAAGTCGTTTCTGTCGTTCGAAAGCGTCTTCCTCACTAGCAGTTGCAGTCTCGACTTCTTCCATCTTCGTTTCCGATGCCTCTCTATAAGAGCTAAGAATCATTGGCTCAGTCTGTTCGAACAACTCAAGTATTCTAGATATCACTGGCTTGCCACTAGAGAACTTTTGTTCCTTTGAGCTTTGCACGCGAAAAAACATATGTAATAAAGTACCACACATCTGCCCGTCTGGTGGTCCAACGGAACATGATACAAGAGTGCATGCATTGTGGGCGAATGACTTTTCATCTTTGTCACGGAGATCTGTAGTATCCTGTAATGCAGCAACATGGCATAAATGCAAAGCCAAATGAAAAAGTGACTCAGGTAAAGAAGATGACTCTGAGAGCCGTCCAAACACAACATTCGAGAGTGTTACATATAGCAACTGCGCAAACTCTGGTGTTCGTACAACTCTTCCTAATCCCACAAATGGACCAGTGGCGATCGGAATCAAAGGAGGTTCCAGAACAATAGAGTCCAAAGGGGCCTTTGAAAGCTCAGAAATGACCTTCTTAACAGCCTTTTCGGCTTCGTCACGCTGAGTGGCAGTATAATGCAGATAATAGGTATCTACATATTTGAAGTACTCCTTTTTCAGCTCATAGGTCCCAAAGTCATTCAATCCTTCGGGCGCTCTGAATATCGTGATTTCCTTCAGGATCATCTCAAAAAGCTCATCACTCGCAAGAAAATCCGGTATTCGCTTCGCCAAATCTGAAAATGGCAATGGCTGAAAGCATAAAACTTGGAAAATCTCCCTCGTTATGAGCATCTTTTTCATCTCCTCCTTGGAGGTGACACCCAGTAGTCTTTGACGATCACATAATAGAACACTCAGCGTATGCAAACACTCCTCGACGATGTACATAAGCTGATTTTCATCAAAAACGCTGTGCTCCACGCTGCCATGCATCCAAGACATCAAGCTCCATCTGTCAACGTACGATAAGAACGCTCTTGAAGGATTGGCACATACTGAAAATAGAGTTTGAACACCGAACACATCTCTAGCAAAGCCACTGTCTCTCATAGTAATTTCTTTATAATGAGCTTGATGAGATCGGATGGTATATCCATTTCTTACCCACAATCCTATCCTAATCTGAGCCAGAGCGACGATAACGCGCAAAGGATAATCGTACACAGATAAAATAACATCATCTTCTTCAAGATCGCAATGAATACCAAGATCTTGAGAAGTGAATGTAAGTAGTTCTCTCAGCTGATAACCATTCTCTAATTTACCAGCTGCCCCAAACTCCAGAAACCAGGATAAAAAAGCATGTAGTGGATGATGTAAACTAAGCGATCCTTCCTCGACAACAAAGTGGATAACCGGATAGGAAGCTTGGCTAAAGTCTCCGCTAGTCACCGCATGCATCCGAGGAATATTTGAAACTTCATATCCTTGCCCTAGAAATCTATCCCTATGTACCCCAAAGGCCCATTGTGCGATCAACTTCGCAAGCATCCGAATAGCATTATGAGTCGTAGTTAAATCACCATCAAAAGTGCCTTTGGCAACTGCTCGGCCCAACTTCAACAGTGGAGTAAGAACATGAAAGTAAGAAATCCACTGATTTGATTCGTACTCGACATGTTGATGTAATTGACGTACGAAAGGTGCACACCCTTGAAACAGTAGCATCATGTCCGCAAACTGACATATTCGCCCTGAATCAGCAGATATTAAAGATTTGAGGGTATTACGCGAAATAATGAAATCAAGGTCGTGGAAGATTTGAGTAAACCGCCGGTTCTTGAGAGTACGCAAATCAAGAGGAACACACAATGATAAGTCAACTGATGATGATGGTCCAACACGGCCTTTGGTTATATACGTATACAATGATGAGATCAAGGATGTGAAGGAAGGAGAGGCCGCTATTTCGGTGGCAACAGTAGGGCAAGTGAAAAGCTGAGTGGACAAGGCGGTAATGGAGCAATCAGGCTCCCTATCTGCTAGAATATAGAGCTCAATGATGTCCGGGTATAGATCTGCAAAATGCGCTCCCATAATTGACTTATAGGTACTATTCGAAATGAGCGAAACCACAAGCAAGTCTCGCAGCTCTAGTCTGCAAGACTTCCATAGACGAAGGTCAAATAATAAAAGAAAGTCCATTCGACATGATGGCATTTTTCTGTCCTGTCCAAGCCAATATTGTGGCGCTGAATCGGACGGACTAAAATCATCTAGTGGGTGGACAATGACATCGAGATTTATTTCATCCTCACTCTCAACAAGACCTATTCGTAGAGGAGTCACCTTTTCTCTAATTCTCCAAGCAGAAGAACCAATGTGCCAAGCAGAGCACAGTTGCTTGCAGATAGAGTCACGAAGAATAAAATGATCACCGGCGAGAGAGGATATAGCCAAGTCTTTAAGCCAACTGATGATTGTTTGGCACATATCTTCTCTAAAGGTGTCGAGTGACGAGCGAATGCTAATTGCTAACTGGATTTTGTCGATGATATCCCTTTGTGCTATGAGATCCGCTACATTTTCCGATACTGATATAATTTTTCTTCCCTTTTCGTCGATGTCTTTTGCGACATACTGACCATATTCTGTGCGTCTATGCGTAGCCCTTCTGATAATCTTGATTACATCCTCAAAAGAGTGCTTTTCATCATTCCACAACACCAAGGCAAACTGGCCGTTTCCGTTGTCCTGATCGCCATAAACCTCGGGTTTCAGATAGGTATTCTCCATATCAGAATATATATAGCTCTCATCCTTCATATCTGCAAAGTTCTGCGGCATGCAGGAAAATATATCTACTACATAGTCGAGCGCTCTAGCCACAGTTCCTGTTATACATTCCTCCAAATCAGACGGAATTTGTTGTTTTTCCGAGATAGTTGCTTCTTTAAAATATTTACAATTAATCTCAGCTGTCCACGCCTCCGAATCGCCGCAGTCACATACACCTCCAAGATCTTTCTGTGAAATCGAGACGTTGACTTGGTGGCCAATATGATCCGATGCGTTGAAACACCGCATACACAAAACGCACGTTTCATCAAGTCCGCAGTTTTTACATCGATAAGTCGGCTCGCCTTTTAGGAACTTATGCATGCACGGTCTTCCTGTATGATATGCTTCTTTAGATCCGGAGTCTGACATGATCCAGTCCGATTTGTTGGATTGATGACCGTCGGGAAAGAAGTATGATAAATACCGGCCATGGTCAGATATGGCAAAGAATAGGATCCGTTGTAACGACCTGCGTGCATCCTCAGAATATGTGTAGTTAAATTTTTGAGGAAGCTCTTGCAAATATTTGCAAAGCCGCTTGTCGTCAAACATCTTAATAAAATAAAAATAAAAATACAAGTGAAAAAGAAAACGGAACAGAGCGATGTAGGCGAGAAGGCAATATTGATGACGGTGTGGCACTCTCAAAAAGCCAGTTACATGAATTCAGTATTACTAATGGAGCGACACAAACAAAAAGTGGCACATTCAATTACGTTTGAAAATTTACACAAAAGCAGTTTTCATTACAGAACAACTCTATAGACTTCGGTCTGCTCTATTCATCGGATACGATATATTTGCTCTTAATATCCTTCCACTGTTTCTATATTAAAATAAAAAGAAATTATTAGCATTTTTACCGCAAAGTGTCAAACGTCAGAATAAATTATTAACTGAAAAAAAAAAGACTTACACCAACGTTTTTTGAGTCCCAAAACTTTTGAAACGAGATGTCAAAGGCCCTATAATTTAGTCAGAACGCCATCAAGAACTGTAAAGGATCAAAGCGAAGTATATTTCAGAGCGATCATTGAAAAGTCAGCACATGGACACAGAAATCGTAGAGAAAACAACATCTCATCAACTGATCAGAGAGTTTGTCTTTTTAAGCCAGTTGAGAGCTCTAAGATTGGACGCAGTAAAGGCATAATCGAACCATTCCGTTAGCTACCGTAATCTTAAGAGATGTTTCTTTCAAGTGTGAACACGCGTAGCCCATCATATGCTGCTTTCCTGAATATGAACTGTTCCACTTTGAATGATTAAAAGAAAACATAAAATTGCTTACGCATCAATAACAAAAGCAGTTGCAAATATTGAAGCGACATATGTCGAGTTTCGTCTAAAAAAAGTGTTGTAAATCGAAGTAGACAGGGACTTGTTCTGTTAGCATCTTCTTCGCCAGTGCAATGGTTCCTCCACGCTTAGCACGCCGAAGAGGATAACGGAGCCAATGACAAGTCTCATTGACTAATAATTGAAATTGAACATTATATAACTCACCATTGTGGAAGAAACGAGCAACTGTTAGAAGGTAGCCAGTGGATGTATGCAGCTTGAAGGCGGATTGTAAAGAAAGTCTCTGAGTATGGATGGATGAGTTTTATTTTTCGAAACACCCGATTGGTCATCGGCTGAAATGTGGCACCGTTCTCGTCCATTTTTAGAGTTTTTTCGTTATATCGAGTATCATTATATCGACAGTTGATCGTATTACCCTCCTTACTGGATATGTAATCATAAACACCGATTTATCTAAGCTTCGCTCTCGTGTTTCTACAAACCGCTGTCAACAATACAGAGCCCGACACAGAAGTTCAGACCAAATATGTCAGTGGACCATACGATTTGATGAGTAAACCGAATGTAGATTATCGTTGAGCCAATGCGACATCAACCCTTACCCCACTTCATGAAGGCATACGCTCAAGTTACACCTCTGATCCACTTGTTTGACAGATCAAACCTTCAATATTGCCATTGTTACACCCAGCAACCCCAAAACAAGTAAATATCTTAACATATCTGCAAGTAATCACCTCAACAGGCAGGTTTCAAACCACTACCAACCGCTAGGTCGCACCAACGACGCTGCAAACTTCTCATCAGAATGTCTTAGAAATCAGCATGTTGAAGTCTATAAAGGACTGGATAATCCCAGTCTTGGAGTACCAAATCAGCCATCATGAGCTTAACAAATACTGAAGGCTATTCCGCCATTTGCTGCCAACTAGATACTGTGTTCACAGATTCAGACTGTGAACGCATTAATGATCTAGTGGAACGAGTCCACCAGATCACTACTGCTGGATACTTTCTCGCTAAGGACGTTCTGCTGCAAAAGCTTGAGGAAGAGCAGAACGCGGACGAATACCTGTCTAGCGACGATGGCAGCAGTAGCATCTCATCAATGGATTCGAATGTAAAGGGGTCAGACACCCTCAATTCATGGAAATACGTCAACAGCAACTTCTTTCGAGAGTGCCTTCTCTTATTAACGGAATACAAGATGAAGAAAGGGTCCGCAGAGACATTGACTAATAGTTACCGAATGACTATCAGAAGAC
>JAKTSW010000015.1:0-254297 GCA_030580435.1 Babjevia anomala | reverse complement strand
TACAGACGTTGACTTATACGATCAACTCTCGATATAACGATATTCGATATAACAAAAAAACATCTGTAAAAATGGACGAGCGATAACTCGACCGGATGGAGCGATTCACAATTGAATCACTCCACTTGTTTAAATACATCTGTGCTCGACTCACGACAAAACCGAGCAGGACGCTCATCATTCTCGCGGTACCCGTTTAGAATGTGAATGAAATTTAGGCATGCTAGAACATCTCTGTTCCACAGCCTGCTGAGCGTATGCCTTCATGAAGCAGAGTAAGGGTTGTTGTGTTGCATTGGCTAAACGATAATCTACATTCGCGTTACTCATAAAATCGTAGGCTCGACCACTGACATATTTGGCCTGAACTAATGTGTCGGCCTCTATTGTTGACACCGGTTTGTAGAAACACGAGAGCGAAGCTTAGATAAATCGGTGTTTATGATTAGATATCGAGTAAGGAGGGTAATACGAATAACTGTCGATATAATGATACTCGATATAACGAAAAAACTCTGTAAAAATGGACGAGCGTAGTTTGTAGGTTAAAAGAAATTTCTCTGGAGGGTTAGGTGTATTGGTCTGTTCGAGCACTTAAAGGTTCGTTAAGATTGGCAACCCTTCTAGACACTATCACGGTCATCATCCCAACGAGATTAGATTCCTAGGGTGTAGTTCGCGAATCTTTTAGCTCACTCACCACTGTCATATTGCTATTTTGAACTATCTCTTTGTGCCATACGATAGCCTAACCTAATTACATTTCTGTTCTTGTGAAGAGATTTTCCAGGTTTTGCTTGAATCTTTGTGTTTCTCGGAGAAGACATGGAACCTCAGTCACCGACTTCGACCCCTTCTCCACCTGCACAATATTATCCTTTGTCCAAGCGTGATAAGCGTCGGCACAACTTCACGGACCGCATTCACCAGCTGTCCCAAGAGTTTATTACGCATCGTGATATTTTATACAGAAATACTTTGCAAGACTTACAGGGTACCTTGGCAGCCTTGCATAACTCCTCAGACCTACTCTTTCAGGAGCGAGTAACAGATTTAGAGGAGCTGCGTGATGCCGATTTGGTGTCGCTATATTTGAATGAGCAATTTTTGCTTTCAAGGGCGGAGAAAGAATATGAGCGGGATGTTCAGCTTGCAGAAGAGGAATACGAAACTTTGGCGAAATCAATTCGAGACAGACTGCTCAATAGGCTGGAGGCTCAACGCAAGAAACTTCAAGAGGATAAGGAACTCTTGGATATTGCAAATGACCACTCACTGTTGTTGAGTGTAGCAGGATATACGATTAACGGTTCCGGCAGCGCATTATCAGTGCCCGGATCACCTGGTGGTGGCTCCGGTGGTACCGAACGACGAAAGAATCTGCGTCGCCGAGGGGATAACATTGCGTCGTCTGCAATGCTAGGTGCAATTTCGGAGCTCGTTGGTTCAGCGGGAAACAAGAAGAGGAAAAGAAACGGAAGAGGTGTGAAAGATGAGATTGCCGCATTTTGGAGCGACCGAGATGGCTTAGCATTTAAAGACGAAGCCAGCGACAGGGGTGATCCCCGAACCACAACAAGTGGAAGGCATAGAGAAAAAGCTTTTAATGGAATGACCGGATTGAAGAATGAAGAGGCCAACGAGGATTTATCTCTCATTCGAAAGAAACGGAAGAGAAAATGATCTTGGGCTTATTACACAGTAGAAGTTGTTCATGTAGCATGTTGAATTGTTAATTTTAATTGTATTTTATATATTTCATTATTCATAAGAAGTCCTCGAAACCTCTATTTGAATCCTCATGTATGAGATCCATCATACCCTTGTATTGTTAGCCAAAATTATAAACCTTGCTAAAAAAATTAAGGAATGCGAACTCACCTCGGGCATGACAGGCTCACCATTGGGATCGCCAACATACCTGAAAGGCATCTGTGTACTTTCGTGCTCATTCCACTTTAGCTCAGGATTATCGACATAAGTTATGTCTTCTAATTTCTCTACTTGATTTCAGCTTGATCCAGCAATAAAAAGCCAAACGAGCGGTAGCGACTCTGACAAAAAAAAAAGGCAAATCCTAATTAGCTAAAACACTCACGTTTTCCTTCGACTACGATCTTAGTAACTCGAATGGCTGTATCCGTAGTCATCTGAACTGGCCCTAATCTTCGTCCTTCAAATCCGTGTTTTCTCAGCTCTGCTGTTCTATCTCTGGGCGGATCGTCTCCTAAAATGCCACCAAACACAAACCAGTCGAATTCGTTGTAGTCCTCGGGAGTTAGCTCTTTTTGTGCACGCGGGTCAAGCAAACACACTCGCTTGCGCGGACCTTTCATAGACTCCATGACTCCTGGAAGGTTGACAACCTCTGTTGAAGTGAAATGTGCTTTCTTCCGTAGTTTGTCTGGGATCTCAATACCAGGCTGGACGGACGTTATATGGAAGTTGTCCAGGCCCACATCGCGCGAGATTGCAGAGTATTCCAATATTACCCATGGAGAGAAAGAATCTTCCATATGCTCTACAACATACTGCTTCACCATTGATGCGTTATGACTCTTGTAATTGTGTATATGGCTATTCAAATGTTTCAATGCGGGTAAAAGATATTGATGCCCTACAAATTTTTGCACTACAGTCAAATTTCGATATAACGATATTCGATATAACGAAAGGCAACGAACTTTCGTTATATCTAATATATTACCCTCTTTATTGATTCAATTGTGAATCGCTCGTCCATTTTTACAGAATTGTTTCGTTATATAGAATATCGTTATATCGAAATTTGACTGTAGTAGATCTGAGACGTGATAAAATATAATCTCTATTGAATCAGACATAAGTAAACCACAAATTCTGAAGATTGTCGTCAATTAAGAGATAACTTTTAGTTTTAAAATGTCTATATACCTTCTTTATACATTTTACTTGTCATTCCAAGATATGAAAAACATCATTCCAGCGCCAAAAACCATGGCTGCAGCTTGCATCATCCCCTTTTTGAACTCCGCAGATCGGTTCGAAGTGTTGACCTCCAAAATTTCAGGAATAACACCCACTGTTGCAATGTATAAAAATCCCCCTATTCTCGATTTAGTAAGAAAATCTAGACTGAGAGCAACAGTAGATACAAACCTGCAGTAAACGGAAGAACTAGGTCTCCGAATGTACAGCTAGTTCCAAAGAGTCCTTCATCTTCTGAGTGGTCATGTGTAGACTTTGCAGATACCGTGGAAAGATATTGAATACCGATACCAATAAATGTACCTACGAAAGCACCTACTGCGGTCACGAATTGAGCCCCCATGGCTTGTGATTTTGAGAAGCCTCCCTGAATCAGCAGGGCAAAGTCTCCTACTTCATGAGGAATCTGTGAAATTAAGAATCTTGCAGTAAATCTTCTTTGCTATTATAGAAATCCAATAGGAAATAGCATACCTCGTGGAAAAATACTGCCAGAGTAGTCGTAGCTCCAACATTTGGAGATATGTAGAAAGATGCTGCAATAGCTAAACCATCAGTAATATTGTGAGTAAAATCCGCAATCAAATTGAGGTATGCAGAGAGTTTGACAGATGTGCCGGGTTCGTCTGGTTTTTGTTCTGATGTCCTTTTTTCGGTTTTCTTTTCACTCTTACGTTTTCTAACGGCGGTAGTAGACTTTTCAAAAGAAGATGATTCGACACTCGGCGAAGATTGCGAATGCGAATGCGAATGGCTATGTTCACCACTTTCAGATCCTGCGAAAATGCGCATCGTTTTATCAAGCACAATAAATGTCTAAATATCAGTTGATTGTTGCTTTTATTTAAAGCTCATATTAAATAGATCTTCATACTCCGAAACCGAGAAAAATCGCAACACCCAAAAGAGTGTTCCTATGCTCTTCCACAAGGACAAAGCTGACATGGTTCGGATCAAGGCTTTCGCCTAGAAATGTCTGTGGTAGAAGATGAAAAAAAACATCGCCAAGTAGACCACCGACTGCAAATGCAACAAGGACTGATAGAGAGGACGGATCAATGCTTGGAGGTATCAGAGCCAGCAGTATATTTGGTGGACCAGAGATGTAGGCAGTGGCCAGCAACGCATTCATTCCGGCACCTTTTACTCTGTCAGCTGCCTGGAAATATTGCAATCCTGATAAACGAAAATCGTACCGAATGGGAACAAACGACGGAAAAGCTGCTGGATCCTAGAGTCTTCATGAGATGATTCATAGTGTTTCAATGAATCCAGTCCTTTCACAACATCGCATTGCTACTAATCAGTATTTTCCTACTTCAATTGAAACCTCTAAGCATATATCTATAAAACCCTTACATGCAAAAGTCGTTGAATAGTGTCAATATTAGGAGTACCCGTTTTATAAACAAGTTGAGCTGACGCAACACCTGCGAAAGCGATCACAAAAGCAAAGATTGCTTTTTTAAACATATTAAAAGTGCAGATAAAGACTTAGTGAGTTAACAAACAATATCACTGACACTTCAGTAGACAAAAAAAAAAGTTCGCTGTGAAGGGGCAAAGGAGAGTAGCAGATCACCGGGTTGCGCAAATTTGAGGACGAGCCGCACCATTTGTAGGCGACTCGAGATCTAAAAACACATCATTTGAAAAGGAGCCCCGTCAACCACTGTCTCACGCCGTCAGTGACTTCCACGCAATCGACCAAATCAAGTACAAGTGCTTATATCAGTGCTTGGATCGATATCAAAATACGGCAAATGCAGGATCTACTCTCTGGGATTCTTGCACAGACCTCTCCAAAGGTCAACTCGACTGCGACAGACACCATTGCAAAGTTATGTGATCGTCTTCTCAACTCTACCCTATTAGAAGATCGTCGTGCTGCGGTACTCGGACTCAAGGGATTCTGTAGAGACTATCGAGAAGTGGTCGTTGCCGGTGGTTTACGTGGATTGATAGGTGAATTGCAGCGAGATAAAGAGGATCTAGAAACGGTCAAGGCAACACTAGAGACACTTCTGCTCCTGTTCATGCGTAATCGTCAGATAGATGCTTCAGATGTGGACGAGATTGCTTTGTGGCTTGCAGATGAATTTACACAGAAGGAGGAAAATATCCTAGTTTTGATCGATATATTAGAAAATAGTGACTTTTATGTCAGACTATACACTCTTCAGTTGCTCGGTGCTGTTCTGTCAAATCGGCCTGCTAGAACACAGCAGTGTGTTTTTGCTGCACCACTGGGAATATCCAGATTCGTCATGATGCTCGATGACTTCAGAGAAGCTGTCCAGAATGGTGCGTATTGTTATATAATTGACTTCTGTGCGTTAACTAACTTAAGTAGAGGCAGTATTGCTGCTCATTCACCTTGTGGATGGGCATCCTGACATTCAAAAGCTTGTGACTTTCGAAGGGACATTCGACAAATTACTCGCAATAATCGAGAGTGAAGGTGGCGCAGAAGGTAGTATTATTGTGCAGGATTGTTTGCTACTGATTGCCAATTTATTAAAATTTAATGTCTCAAATCAAAATTCCTTCCGAGAGACTAGCTGTGTGCCTCGTCTCTCTGGACTACTGGAAGTCGAACAAGGTGAATCAGCGTGGAGTGACCAGAGAGTGAGAAACATGATTCTAGTCCTTGAGATATGCAGACTCTTTGTTGTTGAAGGGAGTACCGGAACTCCTGCGAATCAGGTATTAATCTACTTTTTTTCACATAAATGTTATAGTGCACGTTCTAATGAGCAAAGAAAATATTTTTTGAATCTGGAGTGCTGATGAATGTTCTTCGTTTGGCGTTTGGTGACTCTACAAAATTGACAGTTCGCGCCATAGCTCTCGTGACTGTTGGCGACCTAATCCGTGGTAACAGCCGAATACAAAATGCATTCTCAAATATTGATGTGCCTTATATCACTGTAACAGGCTTCGGAGATGTGACCAACGCCCAAATCGAACCGCAACTTGTTCCTGTGACTCAAGCACTCTTGAACTGGGCGCTGGCAAACTCGTCCATTTACACATTCGATTTGCGTGCAGGCGCCATCATGTGCCTGGAAGGCTATCTCTCTGGAAATGACGAAACAAAGACGTTGCTTCTCCAAGATTCTATTGAAGCGTATTTCTCTCAAGAAGAGGATACTAAGAATGTTAAGCTGTTGAGCTGCGTACTGGATCATGAGACGGACGCTAGAGTTGATCCTTATAAGATATGGTTTGCATGCGTTATTTTCTTACATATTTTTGAGGGTGGCAAAAGATTCAAAGATCATGTTAGAGCGATAACGCTTGGAAACGAAGATGAAGGAGAGGAAGTCGTCACAGCTATTCAAATCATCTCGGGAAACTTGGTCTCGAGTTTACAATACAATCTAGATCTGCGAATACCAATTGCTTACGCAATGCTTCTCTCAGTATGGCTATACGAAGATCATGAGGCTATCAATGATTTCTTGTCTGAAGGCTCAAGCGTCCAATCTCTCGTGGCAGAAGTGTCAACATCTTCGAGTCGCAGTGCAGTCGTCGAGGGGATGTGCACTACCTTGCTTGCTACTTTATATGGTTACTGCTCGCAGCAGTCGCCTATTACTCGACCTGATTTGCATAAAATTCTTGTCAATAGAATTGGACGAGATTCCTTTGTTTTAAAGTTACGTCAGTTAAGGAAACATCGATTTATTCGCGAATTTAGCGCTACTGCAATTCTGTCCGCCGAGCGAGATGAGACAGGGCTGCCAGAAGTTTTTTTTGACAAAGTTTTTGTTGATTTTTTCAAAGATAAATTCGGTAGGAATTTGCATTTGTTTGCTCGAATATTAAGATTCTGACTTAAAATATAGATAAATTAGATAGTACAATTGATGCAGATCCGAATAGTGATCCTGTGTCTGCCGATATTGCCGAAGTTCAAAAGGAACTTGCTATTGAGTCTCTTGAGCCACTAAAGCAGCGACTAGCAGAAGTCGAGAATTTGCTAAGCAGTGCCAATGAGGATATTGACCGTAGGGATGCTAAGCACAAGCAGGAAATAGAAACTGCTACTCAAGAACGGGAGCGACTGCAATCCGACATAACAGCTGCTAGGACAGCCGTTCGTGATCTAGAAGAAAAACTTAAAGAGGCCGTTACAATTGCTTCTCAAGAGCGCGATGCACTAAAGAACGAAATATCTAGTTCACGTCGAATGCTCGAACGATCTGAAACTCGCCATAGAGAGGAAATTCTTGCTGCGTCACAGGAGCGAGATAAATTGAAATCGGAGTTGTCGACGACGAAAGAAAATATAAGGAGGGGCGACTCCAAGCACAATGAAGAAATGAATGCGATCATGAGAGATAAAGCAAGATTAGAGGAAGTTAATGAGAAGACATCAAAGGAATTTCAAAAGCTTCAGAAAATGTTGCAAACTACAAATGCTACTCTTAATGGCTCAAGGGATCAGTTGATAAAGTCAGAAGAATTAGCAAGAAACAAGAGCGAGGCCCTCGCTAAAGTTGAATCGGAGCTGAAGCTAGCAAAAAGCGCAGCAGGAGCAATGAAAGAGCAGCTCGTCCAATCTGAGAAGCGGATACAGGAAATGGAGAATGAAGTTTCAAAGCTAGAGACACAGCTAGCAAATTCAAACCGGGAAAAGGAAATTAATACAGTTGATTTACTTAGTTCACGAGAGAAATTAAATAAGCTTCAGACAGCGATTCTGGCGCTTGAAGAGCAATTACAAGAAAGCAAAGTAGCTATCGAGACTGCGAAGACCGAAAAGCAATCTGCTGTCTCAGATTTAGAATCTTCCAAAACTCAGCTTGCGCAGATTGTGCAAAAATCTGTTGCTGATCTAAAGGGTTATAAAGACAAGCTTGCGGAAACAGAGAAGCAAAAGCAAGAGCTTGAACAGCGACTGGGGCTCTCTGATGGCAATTTAAAATTGCAGATTAAAAAGGTTGAGGAGATAGAGAACAGCAAAGAGGAGCTTGAGCACCGTTTGGAAAATTCGGAAGAGAAGGGCCAAACCTCGCAGGCGGAGCTGGACGATATGCTACTTGTGTTGGCAGATTTGGAAGAAAAGCGAAAGAGGGATAGAAAGCGACTTAAAAAATTGGGCGAAAACGTTTCTGACGGAGAGGACGATGAAGAATCGAATGACAATGAAGAAGAACAAGATGAGGAGGAGGACAATGATAGAAAACGCGATGAAAAAATTTCGAAAGATAATAAAGTGATAGTCAATTTGGACAACCAAAACCACAGCGTCAATGGCAAAGACGAAATCGACGAATTAGACGACGGGGTGGATTGAATGCTTGGTCGTGACGCCACCTGAGATTATCCATAGGTAGTTAGAATTTTCGCGGCAGCAGCGTTTGATAATCTTCGCGACGCTAAGAAGAAATAGATATATCTCATAATCACTCTAATTGTACAATATGTATAAAAGTCATTCAAGCATAGAAGTTTCTTGTTCCTGTAATTATTCAATCATGCATTTACAATTACAAAGTTTAACGAAACATTGTGACAATGATCCATCGTACATTAGAATAGAAAAAAAGTTGAGAAACGAACAATAACTACCAAATATTCTCAGTCTTGAAATTTCTTGCTAGTACCCAATAATGAACAACGTGAGGGCGTCCAAGAATTTCTCTCACTTCAGCCTCGGTTTCAGTTGAGCGCGTACTCCATCGTTTAAAGTTATGCTGCTTAAGTTCTCCCTCCCATATCAAATCGCATTTATTCACAGAAAGATCCTGGACGGGGGGGGCTTCAGCCTCAGATGCCTTGGGGACAACGTTTTCAGTCCATTTGATTCTGGACAACATGAGCTTCTTATAGGCCTTAATAGCTTTTGCTCCTCCCTCAACTACAATGAGATTAAATTTTGGGTTCATCAGTGTTATACCTAGAAGTTTGAGTTGCTGAGCATTGATGTTGAGCCTGAATCGGTGCTGCGGATTCGATAAGTTCTCCACTCTGAAAACAGCGCACATGATTCCGCGACTCTCGTCTTCTACTGTCTTCTGGTCAATCTTACTGTGACGTTCCTCAGCTGTAAGCTTTCGCTCTTCGTTATCCTGTATATGCTTTTGCTTTCGTTCTTCGACTTCTCTTCGAACACGTGATTCAACCAGAGTGGGATCTTTAATGGCTTCGTTGGTGAGCACACTCATAAGATTGCTGAGTTTCACCTTGGGTGGCGGAGCAGGGTCAAGACCGAGTCGAATTCGATCTTGCGTCTCTTTATGACGTTCGGCGCGTTCCGTTTTGCGTATTCGTTTAAGCTCCTTTTTGGTGAGATGTGGGGGCTTAGCAAAAGAAGTGTTCTTTTCCCACGGAGGATTTATAGGAAGTGGATGTTGGATGTAAATTGTGATAATGGAGTCTGGTGTGTCGAGCTTCAGTAAGGCCGGATCATCGATATCAGAATAGGTTTTGTTGGACACCAGGCCTTGGTCCCACCATTCCACCTCAGGAGGTTTTTCTCGCTTGGTACGAATGTTAGCAAAACTGCAGTCCACATTTATGATTTGTAGCTAAAAAAATTGAGCAATATAATACCTTTAAAGCCATATCCGTGACGTCAAACTCCTCTTCCAAGCCAGCCTTTTTGCTGGTTTCCTGGATTCGCTTCTTCAGCTCCTCCAGTCTAGCCTGTGCCCGTAAAGCGTTCGCTTGTTCGACATATTTTCCCTTCTCATTAAAGACTAAACTTCTTTTGACTCTTTCTCTGGGCCTTGATTCGATTTTTGGATCGTAAAACGGATTCTTAGTCGGATCAATCTCCTCCTCGGGGGGACCAGTCAGCAGTTCAAGCTGTTTCTTGACTTGTTTACCAGGCCTCCTCGAGTCCTTTTTCTTTCCGAACGTAGGAAGTGTGTCCGACAACAAAGTAGGATGAACGCCCACGTTCAAGCCGCCATGAGCGCGACTGTTGTCATCATCTCGATCCCTTGATTGACTAGAATAATTGACTGAAGATACAGCTGCAGCAATCCTAGCTTTGCGTTCGGCTATTTGCGCCATTATATCGCTTTTATTACCACCTCTGTCTGAGTCTATAACGGGTCGTCTGTTTGCGTTACTTCTCGGAGCGACTGCCCTTTGAGTGGATGGCGGAGGTGAAGGAGAAGCCGTACCAGACGACGCACGTTCTCTTGCCAACCTCTCAGCGACCGCCCTTGCCGCAAGAATTGCTTTGGCACGAATTTTGGCTTTTGCATCGGCGAGAACGTCATTAGAATTGGGCGATGGTATAGGACTCTAAAAATCAATGATTAATAAATGAAAAACAGCATATCGCATCGCCTGCTGTCCGCAGGCGTTCGAGATCACAAAAAAGCTATTCACGCCATATCTTCCAAACCGCATTCAAAAACAACAATGTTACATACCCCATCTTCCGCTTTCTGCTTTTTCGAGCTCAGCGACTCATGTGCATCGAATGAACGTTTGCGGTCCGCCATATTACGATCTCAATTCGACAAGATGATGTTCAGACAGGTTTTCGTAATAATCGAAGCTTGGAAGCATTAATACAATTATTGTCACGTGCATAATTACCCGGATATTAAATCCAATATCAGAAATTGGGACGGCAGAAAGATGAGTTACAAACTTGCTGTTCATTGGGAATGCAAATAATCAAATTGATCATAAGATACAGAATTTATTTGATTGGTATAATAGTAAACTGGGATGTTGTTAATTCCTATGTAGAGCCTGACTTTTACGATGTCTAACGCGGTCAAGAGCAAGTATTCGTTTTGATAGCTCAGATGCCGAGATGTTTGGAAATGCTGCGAGAAAATACTCTGGTGGCTTCGTGAGATTAGAAAGCACTCGTTCTCTTGTCAATGTGCTTGTTGAAGTAGTCGAGGGGGTGAGGTAGTCTGATTCAGGATGTAGCTGGGCCAGAAGAACCCAGTGCGCCCGTGTCCATGTCGGGAGAACGTTAGGATTTGGTACTGATTCTTCCAGCACAGTCCAAGGCGACGGCTTTGTAGGTGTAGTATTGGTACTGGTACCTTCTTTCTCTGTCCATGAGCTGTGCTTGTCCGAAATGTGAAATGGCTTCTTTGTCTCTTCTGTCTGTCGTCGAGATGGCCTCGAGGATGCTGAAGATGATTGGACGCGCCTTTGCTTCAGCTTGCTAGGACTGCCTCGCCTTTTTCGAGATTTGCTTCTCCTTGGTGTTGAATTATTTTCCTTGTCTGACGGAACGTTCGGTGGAGCGGATACAGTGAGATTGAACGACCAGTTCGGACTTGCTGGGACAATGTTCGCGCCCTTCCCCTGCAGCTGACTAGGGGAACCCTCTAGGACGGCCGCGTCTGTTGTGCTCATCATCTTCGTAACAACATTGCTCGACGCGAGAAGGTTACCCACTCTGGCGTTGTTGCCCGATAAAGAAGCCAGAGGCCGCTTAATGAGAGGAGTTGCGATCTGCCGGAAAAACGAATTCGAAGGAGACACCGGAAGCAGTTCCAGAGGATCAGGAGAATTAGACCGCATCTGTTAGTCTCTTTTATTTGATAACAATCCTAATGGCTCTAAATGTCTTCATGGGCTATTATACTCACAATCCTTTAATTTCTTCGACAATTATTTCTCTCTGCCTAATTCCGCCTTTGTGACGGAAGATGCCAGAGAAATGTAAACATATGGGTTGTCACGACAACCAAAAATCCGTTTTCAGATTAGCCGTTGGCGAATCTGCATTAGCGCAGTTTCATTTATTAACCGTCACTGCATGCAAGCGATCCGCCAATTTCATCGTTTAATTTCGTTTGTCTCGCCGTATTGAATCTATATTCTGAGAGGTTGCAGCTGCATTGAATTGCATGGAATATTTCAAAAATGTGTCCATGTCGTTTGATTAATTGGGGTTAGTTACTAAAACTTGTTATTACTTAGCTGTTGGTGAATTGATACAACTTCAGGCGGTCGGCGCTGCAAAACTGTATCACTTGTTTTAACGTTCTTCAACGGTTTCGCACTCAAAATCCAGTATCTTGGCCCTGGCTTCAAGGCCTTAATTCTATCACATCGTCTTTTCATTTGTTGGTGCTTTCACTTGGAGTTTCTGAATTTTGAGTCGCTGAATTTTTCCTCACCTTTAGCAATGCGTTATCTTTTTCTTTCAAAGCGCGTTGTCATTGCGGTGAGCTGCGTTGGCTTTGTGCTACTGATGCACTACCACTTATATGCTCCAATCACACCTGCTCCACTGAGCAGTGTGTCAGTCTTGTCGGAAAGTACAAAGGGATCTCACGAGCAGCGACGAGTGCATCTGCTTCTGCCGGCTACAGAGATTAGTATAGGATTCTGTAAGACTCTTTTCTCAGCTGTGCTGAATGGCTATCCAAATCCTATTATATTGAACCACGGAAAGACATTTCGAACTCCAGAAGAGGCTCGGGTTATGAAGATTTCAGCCATCAACGACTATGTTTCGACGCAAGCCGGGGATAGCGATCTTGTTCTGATTATGGACAGCTACGACACCTGGTTTCAACTCTCATTTGATGAGTTTATTTCAAGATATCATAAGATGCAGAAGGCGCACTATCAAGACTTCCAAGCTAAAGCTTCTCCTGGTGGAACACGTACTGGCATCACGGTCTCAGAATTAGATATTAGCCATACCGGAGACGTTCTGAAAAAGCGGGTAGTCAATACTGATGAATCGGCGGAGTGGGAAGAGCAAGTGATTTTCGCAGCTGACAAATCTTGCTGGCCAAATAAAAAGAACAGCAAGGCTTGCACCAATGTTCCTAACTCAACATTACCAGAAAAAATATTTGGGGAAGAAACTGACAGAGATGGTCGGGAGTTTAAAGTTCGTCCCCGTTGGCTCAATTCGGGAAATATAGTTGGACCAGCTCGAGTCTTGCGACAAATCTACCAGAGGGCATTTGACATTCAGACAAAATCAAAGGCAAAGTTCTCCGATCAACTTATTCTATCTGCTATATTTGGCGAGCAAGATCTACCAATAATATTAGATTACGAGTCTTATCTGTTCCAGACAATGACTCATTCGCACAACGATGTTGTTTATTTGCAGGAGGAGCAACGTGAAGAGGATGGAGATCCATCAGAACTCGCTGAGGAGTCAGATCTCATCAGCCGTTCATTCCAGCGAAATGTCACCGATAGATATAGATCGTCAAGACACCTTGCCTGGAATCGTTTCTCTGGATACTCGCCAGTTATCATGCATTTCAATGGAAATAAAGAACCACTAGATACATGGTGGGGCCAAATGTGGTTTATTCACGATACTGATCCTACAGTCCGGTTACAAAATCTCAAGTATGTGCGGAAGGTTGGAGGTATATTTCTGGAAGACAAAACTTTCCAGGACTGGAGGAGGATTTGCGGGAAATACGATATCTACGACGCCGTTCCGCTTCCGGGAGATAACAAGAAGATTCGTATGAATCAATCGCCGAGCTTAGATCCAATTCCCTATCGACTGGGTATTGATCCTATAAAAAGTCCAGGTGATACAATTAGAGAACTCCAACAGATGGCAACCGCTAAGGAAAACTAAACCGTCGCATCCTTGTTTTCTTCTGCTACTTAGGAGTTATGCATTATTTGTTATCTAGTGTGTAATCTACATAGACACATTGTTATGTATACAAGTCTTACCTGTCTTAATTAATTTAGTCACAAAACTGAGGTGGCCACGCCCTTGAGCACTTCATTTTAGTCGAAGCCTTGAATGTTACTCCGTTACCCTTCATATGAGTTTTTGGTCTATTTGGCAGATAGGCTAATTAATTACCCTGCGCTGCTGCATACCTCATCTCTAATACGATGCCAATCTATCTTTAAACTCCCAACAAGATAGAGTACATTCAGTATAACAGTGATCTTCCCTGGCTTAAGTATCACATCTGTCTCAAAACC
The DNA here is from genome assembly GCA_030580435.1 of Babjevia anomala. Classification (NCBI taxonomy): domain Eukaryota; kingdom Fungi; phylum Ascomycota; class Lipomycetes; order Lipomycetales; family Lipomycetaceae; genus Babjevia; species Babjevia anomala. The sequence goes on along the minus strand of JAKTSW010000015.1, from coordinate 240,407 downwards.
AAGACTAGCAAATTTGTTGACAATTAGATAATTAATTAGTTCTATTATCTCAATTGAAAGCAAGGATTTGGAGTTTTACTCCGGTTGACAATGCCTGCACCGAGAGGTAGTTCGATGCCTGCATTTCCTCCCCCGTTGTCCGATTACTTCTTCATTGCCGGGGTAGACGAACGAGAGTTTGATAAATTTCTTCCTGATGTTATTGCGACTCCCTCACATAGTGCGGAGGCAGCACTCGAGAAGAATCAATCACAACAGCTATTTGGTGATTATGCAGCTTTCAAGAGCCATGCCAGATCTGTGTCCAGGAGTTCGAAGCTTAGCTTCGCGTCTAGTACTGAGGATGATGGCAGCGACCGTGATGTAATTGGAACCACTAACATAGCTTGGAAGCCTGTCGAGCAATCTGTAGATGCTTTGCCTGTTCATCGCAGAGAAATCTCTCGACAATCACTACTGAGCGTTTCGTCTATCCCTGAGGATCACGAAATAACAATAGGCTCGAACATGGCGGTTACCACCCAACCGAGCATTCCAACCACTTCACCCTCGATAACAGAAAGCATGAACGTTCCCACAATATCTAAATCTAAGCTCAACGAAAACTTCCATGTCTCTACACCTTCTACGTTGTCCTACGAGTCCACCGTAAGGTCAACGCCGCTAAGCTCAGTGCCTAATTCTCCTGTGTCAGTGGTGCATGAACCGTCATCTCCGTCGGATAGAGCACAATTTGGCAACAACGATACCAAGGAGAATTCAGAGGCAAATACAGACAGGAAATTAGAAAGTGGACTAGCAGGAGAAACTCAATTGAAGCCGCCACCGTTGTCTTCATCTCAGTTCCCTCTACAGCGGCGAACGACCTTGCGAAAATTGGCACCGAAGTCCGCGACAACTAACGCTGACTTGAAGGCGTTTTCGCATGCTCGACGTATATCAGACTACAATTCTGTTTTTCCGGAGAACGAGGTGCAGTGGACACCTGATAAAAGCCCACTTGATAGGAAACTTGACCCTTCGCTTTTGGAGAAGTTTCCGACCGATACGACCAGTCGCAAGGCAATTTATGGCGAGTTCCCTGAATATGTACCAATGTTCTGCTTCCCCGACGGGATACAGATTAAGGTCTCAGACGATAGACCTCGCTCTACTTGGCACTACTTCGCAATGACCAATGGCGAAGGTAGACATCGTCACGGAGTTTGCGTCGTTGTCTGGATACCATTACCTGCAAACCTGTCTGAAATTGTCGAAACGAGATGCAAAGAGTGGAGAGATGAAAATCTTTCACAGACAGAGATAGATATAGCTACAAGCTTAACTGCTAAATTGGCTGAGGCTAAGCAGAGACTGACTGAGCTGAGGTTCCAGCGACTGTCGATAACTCATCCGACTGAAAACCACGATATTGATGCAGAGATTATGGGAATCGAGGAAAAGATCACAATCTTGACGGATGTGTTACTACCTGTGCAGTTGGCCACTGCCTCACAGGCGATGTGGCTACCCAGAGCCTATGGTCTTCTTGCACGAGATGACAATTTGACGTCATTCCGGAAAGAATGGATCAAAGCACTCTTGCATAACGAGGTTGTTAAAAACCCCAAATTCATGGGATCAGTGAAACGAATGCCGATGGAATATAACATTTCGCAGATGTTGTTAGATGCTCCAGCACCTATGGAAAATACGCAGGTGTTAGTCGAGGTCGGCAGTAAACTTTTCTTTGCAAGACATGATGCCGTTAACGAACTTCCTGGAACCCGCGATGTTGACCTGTATGCACTGTTTAGATGTCTATCTATTCACAACATTGTGCAATTGTTTGAGGTTAGTTCCATTGAAGAACTACTGTACATTGACGTTTTTCTAGCAAGATGTTAATTTCATCTAGGCGGTACTGTCCGAATCTCGGATCGTTTTCATTTCCTCCTCTTTGGCCATGCTTTCCGTTGCTGCTCGTGCTATCAAGTCATTAATATACCCATTCAGCTGGCAAGGTGTCTATATCCCGGTTCTTCACTCCCGGTTGATGACTTGTCTTGACATTCCTGTCCCCTATATCATAGGCGTCCACCGTACGTCTGAATCCGTTGACTTACCTGAGGAAGACTGCTGTTTGGTAGATCTCGACGCAAACGCCTTTTTTTCGCCGTCATCCGGTAAAGAACTTCCTTCGACCGCTCGATCGAAATTGCTACATCTCTTGTCGTTAGCAGCGCCCCTTCATTCATCCTACAATGTCCCTGTAGGAGTCCCCGTGTATATTAAAGAAACGTTCCCTGATGATGCGCATGTAATCGAAAATCAGTCTCTAGTTACGGAGTTTCCTTTACCGTCTAAGCTTGCCGTTTTCCTTGGACCAAACTCATCCTCTGAGTTCAGTACGGAAGGGCAGGAGTGTGCCGTTGCTCCTGTGCTGAATGCAAATGTTCGAACTTCCGTCGCGTCGTCGGAAAATCTCAAACTATCTGAGGAAAAGAAACAAAATAAGCGTAAAGTTGCATCATTTCCAATGACAGAAAGGAGATCCTCTGGAAGACCTTCATCTGGCGGATTCTACAGCCTAAAAGCACGCTTCATGGGCGAAGATCGGAAGCAACCGTCTTTCACAGCAGTACCAAAATCCTCTCTTGACGTCAGCCAGAGGAGTGAGCGGAGCTTGACGGGTCAATGGGTGGAAGGTCATTACATGCTCTCGTTGTCATCATCTGCCAGATGTGATGTCACTGGCCGAATCGACTGCTCTGATGGATATCTCAAATGCGCCAACTGCCCCCTGACAGTGCACTCTTCCTCGGTGAAGAATATTGTGCTACCGTGCATTCCAGCATGTTTTGATTCAGACCAGGTACGTGCTGCGTTCGTGCGCTGTCTCTCTGGCTTGATGTGTTCTTATCGACACCATTTCCAACCTGTCAAGACCAGTGGTGAGGCTATTAACTCCAGGTTTGACAGGAAATCATTCCTACAATCTCTTCCTCGTGAAAATGTTCCGTATTTACGAATGCTTCTCGAAACTCAGATGATGACAGAGTTTCTGCACGATGTCGAACAAGCTGCGACAACAACGGTGAACACTACTTCTAATGATGGTCATTCAACGAAACTTTTTGATGCGATTATCAAGTCTCGCAGTGCTAGGTCTCGAGCCACCTCACCCTTTAGCAGGTCAACTTCTAGTATTCCTCTTTCCAGCATCCCTGTGAATGGTAACGGTGCAGCTCCGGGGATTACAACCTCGGTTGGATCAAACAAGGACTTTGGTGCCATGGCTAAAGTAGATTTTCTTGACGATTCGTCTCATCAAGTATGGGCTACTGTACGGTCATCAAACATTTTGGCCAAAAATATAGCTGGTAGAGTGGAATATGTCATGGACGGATCGAGGGCGTACAACTCCTTAAGTCCTGCTAGCCCAGTAGAGCCAGAACCATTTGGTGGCGGTCGGCTGCCTGCGAAGCTAGACAAGGATTTATTACGGGCTGATATTGGTCTCGGAGGAAACAATATTTTTTCCGGAAAAAAAGGTAACACTGTAAAGCGAATGTCGATCGCTTGATGATACATTATGCAACGTAATGAATGTGATGCTATTAACTGGTGAATGAATAAATTCTGCTGTCTAATAGATAACATACAATCGTGTAAATCACATAAAAGCAAAATGAATATGAGAATAGCAGTTTAAACGATCAACATGATCCTAACTATAAAGACATACATTTTATTTGGCTGCCTTAAGAATATTTAACCCTGTTGACACAAGCATGACAACTACCCCAAAGCAGATACATGCGATCGGTGCGATCTTCTTCCTGTTGCTATTAGTCTTTGATAGTTTCAGATAGCATAATGGTGGGAGAATATAAGCCAGCATGCAGGCAGACGTTGATCCGACTAACTCAAGTACAATTCCTAGGTTCTCTGTAGTCAAGGCAATGGCTAAGGTAAGTGCTACCAGGACAAGAGTGACAATAATATGCGCTTTTCTTGAGAATTCTGTTGCAGATTCATTGCCTTGTGACTTCATCGAGTTAAGAATGACTTCTCTGCATACAAAGATTTCCAAAGGCAAGGTAGTTAGCATGTTCAAGCCAAAACAAAATCTTGCTATATTGATAAGTAATACTCCTCCCCCAGAAGGAAAATTATTTAGGACATTTCCCTGAGTTTTGTCTTTGAAGTTTAGAAAGCCACCCAATCCTAGTAACAGGCAAGCAAACATAGATACGCCGGTGCTCCAATGCGTCACAGTAGCAAATCGATCTAATGTTGGCTTCCGCAGTGATTCGTAGATAAGAAGGGAGTTGTGATGGCATACAAAGGCTATTCAGAAAATAAGCTTTTCTGTGCTTCCATCAAGATAGCTTGAGATCGAGTATTTATAATGTTTCATAATTACATACCGAATGAAATGACCCCAATACCTTGAAAAACACCGGAATTGATTGTTAGCAGCTGGAGGTTAAAGTGACCCTTTAGGTCGCTCGGCATCTGAAATCCTTCTGTTAAAACTGAGATTATTATGATGACCATGCTTACGAGCGCAAAAGCGCTTGCTTTGGCGAGCTACACTATTAGCACTTAACCTTGCAGGTAAGCCTTGAACTTACGTTTGCTATGTTTCGGCTCAGACAGAGCGGCAAGGATATTCCAACGACACTGACAATAATTACTGGATTCCTCTCGGTCAGAAATTTTAGGACAGGTACATTGTGCAAGTTGGTAAATAAAGCACTTATGACATGTGGTATCGTATCGCCTATGATCACACAAAATGCTATCGAGCCTCCAAATGCAAACAAGCCCTGTGCAAGTGAGATCGTGATGTATCCTGTTTTGCCAAAACAGGCACTGACAGTGTCCTGATATGACGAAGTCCCACTAAGCTTTGCATTTATGACCATGAGATTAATAGTCCAGTCTATCACGATAGTCAATGTCACTAAAAGCATGATGCCTGTAGCGAGACCGCACTGCATTAGCGCGTAGGGCTGGCCTATAATACCGGCTCCAATTATGCTAAACAATATCAATCAACAAACTATTGAGGGAACTTCAGGAAAACAACTCTTATGCTGCGAGATTACCTATTTGCCATGTTCATGAACGCCATCTTCATGCCGCTTTTTGCTGAGTGTCGCGATTCTCCAGCTGGATATATCACTGGAGAACTAACCGGCAACTCATATTCATTTTCTGTTTGCATAAGAAGCTCATAGTCCTCAAGGTAGACATTATTATCATTGTCTCCAGCGTCGTTGATCATACTGTTTTGCTGTTGCGATGAACGATGGTGGTAGTTAGGTTCAGTTGGCGCGTATTTTGGAGGTAACGACGTAAAGGAAGGTTCGCTATCATCTTCACGGAAGTCGTAGACTGGATTGAGGTGCAGAGAGTCAGGAGAGAGAAGCAAGTTGTCCGAATAGGTTCGGTCTTTCGACCCTTCCATGATGTTATAGGCGTAATGCTAGTTACTGCAGCCAAACATCAAAGATCACAATGCGGTGGTTAACACCCCTGAATTTTCATTTGATTTTTTTTTATGTCGCGTTCTAGCTAAAGTCGCTTGCATACATTCGCTAGGAATTCAATCACCAAAAAAAATACCATAATACCATAATACCATTACTATCTATTGATACATACATTCTGAGTATCTTGCGTTTATAAATTAAAATAACTGAACACTTATTCGCTCTTTTTGCATCAACAAGCAATCATAGCCGCACGGCCAGGTCCGACACCGATGTACGAAATTCGAATGCCGATAAACTCTTCAATATATCTTAGGTACTGCTTGGCTTCTTTCGGAAGATCTTCAAACTTTGTAACATTGCTAATACTCTGCTGCCATCCAGGCATTGTCACATATTCGACTTCAACTTTCTCAACGACCCGGAGGTCCTCGGGGAAACTTTCATATCTCTTGCCTTTGTACCTGTAAGCGATTCCAATTCTCAGCTCCGAAAACTTGTCCAGTACATCGAGTTTTGTGATGTTTATAGAAGTAAAACCATTTATCAATGCAGAATATTTTACGACAACAAGATCAAGCCATCCACATCGACGCTTTCGACCGGTAGTGACTCCATACTCTTGCCCAACGTTTTGCAAGGTCTCGCCAATTTCATTAAGCTGCTCAGTTGGAAAAGGTCCTGCACCGACTCTGGTCGTGTAAGCCTTCACGACACCGATGACTTCTCTAATTTTGCTCGGAGGGATTCCCAACCCAGTACAGACGCCACCGATAGATGTGTTGCTAGATGTCACGAATGGATATGTACCAAAATCCAAGTCAAGCATCAGGGCATTAGCACCCTCAATGAGAATACGCTTCTTTGCATTGATTGCCTCGTGCATAAAGCAGACAGCGTCGATAACGAATGGACGCAACTTCTCAGCAAGCCCTTTATATCTCTCGATTTCTGAATCAACATCATATTCAAAGTCACCATATCGTCGCTTGAAAGAATCTACCAGGGCATGAAATCTCTCCACAAACTCTTCCCAGGCACCCTCCTCCTGAGAGACGAGGTGATGAACTCGAATTCCAGAACGAGTAGCTTTTGTAGAGTAAGCTGGACCAATTCCACGTCCGGTAGTTCCGAGGGCGCCTCCAGAAAGTTCTGCCTCATGGAGACCATCGGCAATTTGATGGACGTCAAAGACCACGTGAGCTCTGGATGAGACAAAAAGTCTTCCAGTTGCGTTGAGACCCTTAGAAACCAACTGTTCAAGTTCGGAAAAAAATGAAGGAATGTGAAGAACAACGCCTGTTCCGACAAGGTTTACACATTTGGGATTTACGAGGCCTTGGAAAACAAGTAAGCTAATAGTCGCGTAAACTAAAATTCCCTATGCATAGCATTCAATACTCACCAGACGGCAACATGTGGAAATCATACTTCACCTCATCTACCACAATTGTGTGTCCAGCATTGTTACCGCCCTTCAAAGTCAGCAAATTAAAATATCGTTATTAATCCATGTGTTCAAAAATTACCTGACAACGGGCACAAACGTCAATCTGGTCGCAGAGGATATCGACAAGCTTGCCTTTGCCTTCGTCGCCCCACTGCGCACCAATTACAACATTTGCCATGAAGACAATTTAATGAGAAAAAGATCTAAACAAATAGTCAGTAAACAATTAATTGACCTATTAAACTTCCAGCAAATCCCGAAAAATGCAACTGAGGAAAATGGAAAAATAGTGTAGACATCGCAACAAGTCAGGCATTTTTCGCTTTACATCTGTCAAATATAATTATCAGAAAACATACAGTAGTATTTCAAGAACTGTTATGAGAATTCCTTCGAAAAGCTACGCCAAAACTGTACCAGTAATGACTGTAGAAACGGAAAAGTAAAAGAAAGACTTCGAACTTCGGTCAAGAACAGATCCATCTTTTTAAAAAAGTGAAAAAATTCGGTATTGGCCGGCGTAGACATTTCTTTTGTACGTAGCCAATAATTCACAAAACTGAGTGTCACATGTGACTCATGAAATTTTTCTGAAGGGACATCTAGTATAGCAGCCACCTGAAATTCCTTTTCTTTTTTCTTTTTTCATTACATATAAAACTACCCGTCTGGAATACCAAGCACTTTCAATTTGCTTCAGTTTGGAACAATGCACAAATGGCCAGACGTAGAGCGATGCCGTTTTAATAATAATCCAGCGTGACAAGCTTCCGCCATGGCTTTGCTGGTTCGCTGAATGGCCACATATTACAGTGATTCTTTTGATATGAATTATAACTATTTTTTGGCTTTAAAAGTTCTAAATTATAAAAATGATGATTTTTCTTATTTAAATCCATGCAGCTTCTCTTGATGTTATCATACATTCATACAAAACCAACACCGGTTCATTGGTGGCTAACACTAATTACAACGCCAAAATTGAAAGAATTTGCTATGCTGTAAATTACGTTTAGCACCTTGGTGACTTCTACTAGGTGACCGGCAAAAAAATCTATCATTCTTTGTCTTACCCTTCTTACGTAGCCCATTAAACAGGTATCTTGTCTAAGCTCTCTCTACATAAGAAATTATCTGTAATACTTAGATCTGAACCTCATGTCTAATGTGACAATCATGCGTGATCTTAACTAAAATGGAGAGAGATCATGATGTGCTTATCATCACGACTTGAATGATACAGTGAGCACCTCCTTCGTGACTCTTGTTAATGTAGATAGACTTTGCCGAGCGTCTGTAAGGAAGGGATATTCGTTTAATATCGCTTTAGTGAATTCGAGAACGGTGATAATTGATTTTACGAATGCGCTGGTTTCATCTGAAAACTCGGCCCGTTCTGCTAGATCCGCATTTCGGATGGTCTTAAGCCCAATTCTTAGTTGACTAGTGATCTCCAGTCCAGTTTCGCACATCATGCTCAATTCTAGAATTTTCAAATCAGGCACCACCCCAAAAGATATTTTTGAGATGCCCTCATTTAGTAATGCAAGAACCTGCAAAGCTGATAACGTTGCAATATTGACTCGCTCGTATAATTGCTCATCCGTATCCGCAGGCTCCATGGAATAATGGAGATTGTACCCCGCATTCTCAACAAGCGGGGTTGAAACTGCATTAATATTTTTGCCTGGCAGTCCTGAAAACATATGCGGAAGCTCTCCGCTCTTTGGGGTGGGTAATAATGGGGGGGGCATGAGATCTACCGAAATCTGAGGTTGTGAAGGTGGAGTTGGAACGACTTGCCTTGTTCTATATATCTGAGTGGTAGTAGCTGGACGGAGATATGACACAACCGATCTTCGACACTCTGTCAAGGCAGGTTTGAGTGTTTCCCAACAGTTGTTCACTTCACATAGAGAACCATATATCAAAAGTTGAAGCGACCGAGTGTGTCTTATGTCGGCCTTAGCAGCCAGAGATTTGACGTTGACATGTACCATACCAATGACATGTCGAAAAGCTGCAATACACGAGAGACATGCTTGCAAGATGGGCTCGATTGCAATGTTTTTCAGAGCGTTTGCTGCCGATGAATCGTAGACTTCCAAGGCCTTGATCAATGTATCTATGTGTAGTTGAATATTGTAAAGTATTCCCGTCAATGTTCCTTTCATTTTTCTGTCGTCGCTGAATGTAATAAATTGCCTAACAGCGGGTACAACTTGAGAAATCACGAAGAGAAGTCCTCTGGCCGCCTCCACTATATTTGATGAGAATGCAGCTGAAGTGCTTAAGTTTTCTGATATCTGCTCTTGAAGAGCTGAAAGCCTTCGAAAATATGCACTAGGGGGTGTCTCTGGCTCTGTACCAGCATCCCCAGAAGACATGACACCTCTTGACAAATGAGGATCCGAGTGAACATGCCCAACAACATTATACGCTTGCTCCATCACACTGTCATGCGAAATGCCTCTAGAGTGATGGCGAAGAGCTCGACCTTCGTCGACAGTCGAAAGATCTGAAGTCTTACGAACGATGAATCCCATCCGTTTAGCTGACCTATTAGGAATCGTACTTTCGCTATTACTGCGAAGCCGTTCCGTAGGCTCTGTAGCTGATAGACCTGACATGGATCGAAATGCGAGCTGATTTGGCTAGAATATACGCCGTCAAACGGTCCCGCGTTCGAACCAAAATGCTAAATTGCTAAAATGTCGATGTATGACCGATCCAAGCTATATGATCTGCAGAGCCAGTGGATAACATCAAGGATCTATACAAATTGAAAAAAACACTGAAAATAGGAAACAGTAAGTTTGTGGTTTCCAAGGAGATATGGTTCGGTGTTCACGTACTAATCTAAAGCCCTAAAGCCACTACTGTGGCTGTGGCTGTCTGTATTTTTGCTTTTCTACCTCCTCTCTTCTTGGTATAACAAACCGAAGCGGCGGCGATTCAGAATTAATGGCATCACTAGAGACTCAGGCGATTTCCAGAAAAGATAGATTGGCTAAGTTGCGTGATCTTAAACGCAAGCGCGAGACAGAGCCCGATGGTGACGATGATACGACCCCACTGGCAAAAGAGAATGGCGAACGGCGAGCAGAGAAAACGTAGGTTTTTATATAAACATATATAAGTATCAAGTTCAGAAAATGTATTAAATTTTAGAAGACTGCCGCGGCGGAACTACGATCCTGAATCTCGTGCGCCTATACAGGGATACTTCGAACCGCCACTGCAAGCCGAAGAGAGTCTCGAAGAGGCTGCCAGGAGAATCGAAGAAGAGGCCCTCCAAGCTGGCCAGAAAGTCGATAATGATGAAAATGAAGACGAAGAAGAAGTGGATATTACTGCTTTGCAACCACGGCGCGCAAATTGGGATTTGAAACGGGATATACAAGAGAAACTAGACCTATTGGATCGCAGAACAGATGTTGCGATTAACAAGATAGTCAAAGAGAGAATAGGAAAGCTCGCGACGCCGGATAAGGAAAGAGTTGGTCCTGTAGATTTTAACAAAGAGGTTCAAATGACGGAAAAATTGGGATACGGTGTGGTTGATGACGATATCCAGGAATCAGAGGAGAGTTGACCTTGGTGTATGAACAGGGTAGATTCATTGCTGTAATGCAGGCAATGACTTGTATATATAATTTGTATTAATAAAAAATGAATTTCTTATAGACCTTTCTTGTTCAATCCGAAAAGAAAGGTAATGTTAGATAGGTTGCTTGTTCTTGTGGTATAAAATGAATGATTACATTTAGATCAGAAAATCATCGTTGGGAGATTTTGCTGTGCTCAAAAATTTCACATCAGGAATATAAACACCACCGCCTAGAATACTGAGGGTTCGACCAATTGAATTAACTACACTGTCGCGCTGAATGGAACGCTCGTTTATCTCGGCCCGTTGAAATGTACAGAATGCATTCGGCCACATTGACTAGGCTGGCATTCTGTGCGCTCCGGAGGCCGCGACGCCGGCCTCCCTGGTCACGGATCCCCGCCAGCTCGAGTAATGGCAGTAATATCGACAAAGAAAGCAGCCCGTGGATCGTTGATTCGAGACTCTGTGATGAGATACGGAGGTTCGTCCATTCTCGTTCTTCAGGGAGCTCAAAATTATTGCATGTCTCGCCTATAATATGTCGCGATAGCGACCAGTTTTCAAGTATGGTGTTCCTGTCTGCCCTTGTAAATGCTGCTTGTCTCATTTATTTGCCAATTTTCTCAATAAAATAAGCTAATTAAATAGATAATATTAGAGATATCCTCTCGGAAGAAGATGAAGACTTGAAACGTATGTCGAGAGTCGCTGAGTTTCAGCTACGACTCGAGGAAGGCTCTGTCCCACTCGATTACCTTCTCGAAACGTACGAGGATCTCTCACTATACATCGAACTTCCCCCTTCTACAATTAGCTCAGTTTTGAATCACTTATATCAATACCGTCTGTTCGGCTATCTTATAAATGTTCTGTTGCGTACTTATTCTGTTGGCAATGCTTCTGAAATTATAGCACGTCTTTTATCAGGGCTTCCGCATAAGGGTCTTGCGTTATCTAATCTGGTCAGAGGTTGTCTTGCTGCAAGGCAAGAAAGGTTTGCGCGGCAGCTTCTGCAAGAGCTCTCGAACGACGACAATTCGTCATTAGGCCAAGCTGGGACGTATGACGGCAAAGAGTCAGAAAAGCTTCTATACAGTAAAATTATTGAAAGTAATGGTGGCATAGTAGCATTCATGAATCGCGCGCGGCAGGAGCTTGCAATTTCAAGTTACAGTACCTTAGAGGAATTAGACAGATATTTGAACGCGCTATCTTCAGCTCAGCGTCGCCTTGAGTGTGAGAAGTTTACACAATCCACCAGAACGGTAATCATTTTAAAGTATCTGGAATTCAATGTACCGGAGCGTGCTATCAAATGGGTCTGTATGGGTCCACTAATGGAAGGCAGCAATTTAATTTCTGGCATAATATCGGCGTCTCTTGTCAATCGGCTCAATGTGAGATTTGATGTTTTGAACGAAATGATTGAACTGATTGTTGGCAATCCTGTTGCATACAATTGCTGCAGTAACGATTTGCGAGAAATCCCTGACCTCGCGACTGATATGTCAGAACTTCGAAGACTCTGGCAAGCTTTAACCTCTGCGTCGGAGAAGGAGAAACTAGTAAATCATGCTATGATGGAAACTTTCATATCGAAGGCATGCTACTTAGGAGATTTTGAGTTTGCACTGCAATGCATTGAGACATTACCGCGAATTGGCAAAAAAATAAGCCCAGATCGAGCAGAATATATTCTTGAGCAGATCGCGATCAGTTGCAAAAGAATATCAGAAACAAAATCTCTAGAATACACGAAACGGCTGATGGACAACTTGAATTTAAAGATAGCCCAACAGTCCGTAATCATATTTTGTGAGAGACTTATCGCTAATCTCGCTACCAATTCAGACGATACTAGAAAAGTCATGATAGAAATGCTTTTGATAGCAGTTGACGCATCGAGGTTAAAGGTTTCCACGGAGGTCGAGCAAAAACTTGTCAATCTTATTAAAACAAGAGATGTGGAAGAGCAGTTATTCTTCATTAATAGAAAAAAGACGAAACCCTCAATGCTTTTGTCGCTGATACTCCACCACATGGAAATTCAAAACAGCGATGACAGCATTGATGTTATTGTCGAATCGCTTGCAAGACTGTACACTCTTGTACAAGATCAAAGGTTTGACAAGTACCTACGGGCAATACTTCGGTTGTCGTCACAAAATCCTCGGAAAGTCATTACTATAATCCGCGTTTTCGGCAGTCTGCATGAGCGCGAGATACGACTCTCACGTAACATGAATTTGTTTGCGCTCAGAATGCTGATCATCGAAAGGCATGTAAAAGCTGCCTGGGTGCTGATGTTGGAGTTACAGCCACCGCCTCCGCCACCTCGGAAGCGCCGGCCTGGCTTTCAATTTGAAGCCTTACTGTCAGAAGATCTGTACGAGTTCTTCATTCTACAATGCTTACCCGAGAATCCTTTATTAGCTATACGTGGATATCGATGTCTGCGACGAATGGGGTACCAAGGCAACCACAGAGTTCTTCGGAAGCTGATTATCGAAGCTTCCAAGATGGAAGGCATCACTGACCGGAAAGTGATACGAAGCATGCGGATTATGCTAAAATTCCTGAAGAAGCGCCACGATAGACAAGAGCAGTTTCTTGCAGAGGTCGGTGTAAACCGAGTGTTGCATCATGCCGAACGGGAGGGCATATGTTATACTTCCCAACTACGGAGCGCATGGACAAAAGCTCTGCTAGCTAAAGTCCCAAGAATAAAGCTGGCAGAATGGGTGAGTCGAGTGAAGGAAATAAATAGCAAGGTTAGATTTATAGCCGATGATGAACCACAAGAGTCTGACGAAAGGAAGTTGATCAGACAGGAATTACTTTTGAATGTCCAGGATCAACCCCGGCAAGAAGACAACAGTTTTACGTCGCCATCGTCGGCAGCATCAGATGAGAAAGAAGCAGTCTCTCGAGTAATCCGATCATAGCATATTCGGCATTGAAGAGATGCTCTTCATGTACATTAAATATTATACGTCTGTATATTATTACTCGCATATTCTTACGCATTCAAGCATTTTTGCATAGGACAACCTGAAAGTATTAAAGTTTGGATTTACTTAAAATGTATTATTATAATTATTCTGCATAGTCAAGCATACTCGATTGTCCCAATATTGTTAGTAACAATCGTATATAAAACTTGTAATTGCAATCCCTCAATCTGAAAAAGCGGACGTTGGAAACCAAGTCTTCCGGATCTTATTGTTCGTTATCTAACCTTTTCTCTCCCTCCCGCGATCGGATAATTTGGGTATTTACACGTGGGGACAGTGTTAAAACAATAACTCAACAGCAAAGAGCATCAAAGACAAGTAATCCTACAAGAGCGTCTTGCGATCCGATGAATTAGCATATGCCGCAGAGCCTCTCTACCATGAATAAGCCCGGAAAATCGGACTAGATAGAAAAATTGATGGAAATTGATGGATTTGCCTACTAAATGGCGTCCAACACCGGGTAAGGCGGAGAAAGACGGAAATCTACCGATGTGACGATTACGGGGTGATTAGCTAAGCATTATTGGGGATAAGCAGTAAGGCAGCGGGCATCGTCTGGCCGGAAGTGTTTTATTAACTCGCTCACAGATTATCGCCCGTCCACTCAATTATTTCTATCTTCCCTTTCTCCAACCGTCTTTACCTTTCCATAGCTTTGTTTTTTCAGCATTTGCACTTTTTGTTCTCTCCATCCTATCAATACTCGTTGGATCGCTTTTGCAATATGTCCGATACTATCATCGCGAATCACTCAACTTCTTCAAGGTAAGGATTTTGATGTTTTTAACCATATTGATGCTTGGTAATCGCAATTGATGCTGTATTTCTTTTATTCCGTTGCTACGCATTCTCTTCATTCCATTTTTTGTCGTTTCGTAACTTGTATATGCTGTCGAGAGTCTGTTCTCTTCGCAATTGTTCGATTATGATATTTCTTCATTTGTTCTTTATCGTTCGAATTGGATGTTTTTTCTATTTGTTCTACGACGTATCTTCGCTTTAATGAGGCTAGTGTTCGGCTATTTCGTCGTTCTCCACTTATCAGCATCGTCACTTTTACAAAGTCAGCGTTTTGACGGCTACTTGTTCCCTTTGAACTCGAAACTACAATACATTATTTGCAGGAAATGAATTATTAGTCATATCGTTATTTAAGAGATTTGGTTTCTGGGAAACGTTTATTATTTCCAAAACGTTACATTGCAAATTGCTGATTGGTGGTGGGGGACTTTGATGAGTCCGTCTACCATGCCATTATCAATTGAGGTTTTTGGATTTATAAACTTGATGGATTTATAAAACGTGATTTTGCTTGTCAACTGTTGATTTTCCAAGTTATCTTTTCTGAAGGTTTGAATAATGTTAACTTACCAAAGCAATACTCCTCTTCCTGGTGGCTCAATAATTGTCGTGTTGGGTGCTTCGGGAGATCTTGCAAAGAAGAAGACTGTAAGCTGGTTACAATATTTCTTTTTTGAAAATTTAAAGCTAACAAATACAGTATCCTGCCTTGTTCGGACTAGTAAGATCTATTCTACTGACAAGTTATTACAATTTTTCTGACGATTCTATTTAGTACGTGTACAATCTCTTGCCAAAGGATATTAAAATTGTCGGATATGCTCGTACTAAGATGAGTCTTGAGGATTACCGTGAGCGGATCTCCTCGTACATCAAGACGCCAAACGACCAAATTAAGAAGCAGTTAGAGGAGTTCTTGAGCTTTACCACCTATATTTCTGGTCAATACGATCAGGATGATGGCTTCTTGGAGTTGACAAAGCACATGGAAGAACTTGAGGGTGATATCGAAGAACGCAACCGCCTCTTCTACTTGGCACTTCCTCCCAATGTGTTCACCTCTGTTTCTCAAATGTTAAAGAAAAACTGCTACCCGGCCAAGGGAATAGCACGAGTGATCATCGAGAAGCCGTTTGGACACGATTTGGAAAGTTCTCGGGAGTTACAGAGTTCGCTTCAGCCCATATGGACCGAAGATGAGCTTTTCCGAATTGACCACTACCTTGGAAAGGAGATGGTTAAGAATATCTTAATTTTCCGATTTGGCAACGAGTTTTTCGGTGCCGGCTGGGACAGGCGTCACATTTCGAGTATTCAGATAACATTCAAGGAGCCATTCGGAACTGAAGGACGAGGAGGATACTTTGACCATTTTGGAATTATTCGTGATGTTATGCAGAATCATTTGTTACAGGTGCTCACTATGATTGCCATGGAGCGACCTATCTCTTTCTCTGCGGAGGATATTCGTGACGAGAAGGTTCGTGTTCTGAAGGCGATGCCTATTATTGATCCTAAGAATGTTATTCTCGGTCAATATGACAAGTCTGAAGACGGAACTAAGCCCGGTTATCTTGACGATGACACTGTGCCCAAGAATTCTCGATGCCCAACTTTTGCTACTATTGTAACTTACGTGCAAAATGAGCGATGGGAAGGTGTGCCATTTATCCTTAAGGCTGGAAAGGCGTTGGACGCTGCCAAGGTCGAGGTCCGAATTCAGTTTAAAGACGTTACTTCGGGCATCTTCAAAAATATTCCTCGAAATGAGTTGGTTATTCGAATACAGCCTGACGAGTCCGTCTATTTGAAAGTTAATACTAAGCTTCCTGGATTGTCGATGAAGACATCAGTGACTGAGCTAGATCTCACATATCGTCGCCGGTTCACGGATTTGAAAATTCCGGAGGCGTACGAGGCTCTGATTTTGGACGCTATTAATGGAGATCACTCCAACTTCGTGCGTGACGATGAGTTGGATGCATCATGGAAGATCTTCACGCCATTGTTGCACTATATTGACCAGAATTCTGACATTGTACCAGTGAAGTATGCTTATGGAAGTCGAGGACCGGCTATGTTGGACGACTTCTTGGCTAATTATGGATATAATCGCATGGGCCAAGAGACTTACCAGTGGCCTCAAACCTCTCTCAACGGAAACTTGTAAATTTCATGACTACTCGCAATCAACTTTGTCGATCTTGATTCTTATTTTACTTGCTTTTCTGTCGTTTGAATAGTTTAGTTTGAGCAAATTTTTTGTCTTCACCTTTTCTAAAATCTATCTATTTTTTTATTTCAAATAATTTATAAGATTTATAATGGATTTGCACTTCCTTTTTATGAAGCACTGAGTTTCTACAGAGTGTGTGACAATCGATTCTCGACAGATGTTACAAAAGATACCAAAAGCAGACAAATTAGTAACTTCCAAGATTTCTATGATAAATAGCCATATTATTGCTACTCATATTTCAAGCAATGTAACGGCAGATTCACCCGGTTGAGTAAAGCACTATTACTATGCGGCACGTGATCACATCGTTAAACCACCTTATACTTTAAGGGCAGCCAAAATAGCCAGTGCACTCATTGTTATGCTAACTGGCAACTACGAAATCTCAACTATAATCGCATTTTTTTATTGCGAAGTTCTTGTAGACCGCATGCACAGATAAACGAGGACCTCCGGTGGACTCGCATTATGAGTGTGTCGACGACAAGCACTTTCTGAGAGGTGTAACTTGGGATTATGAGTTTGGTGCTGCTCACTACGTTTGGAGATTGCTGCCGGCGTTGTTGCTGCGAACGATGAAGTCGTTTCAAACTTGATCGAGGCAAGTTACGGATGGCCAACTGCTCCTCTTACAGACTGTTATCGTCTTAACAGAGTGGTTTACTGTCTATTTTGTGGCATGCAAATCGAGATCGAGGGAATCTCAACAGTCTCAGCAGTCTGATGGACTTGAACTTGAAGGCGAAGAGTCAGCTGGTCACGCATTATATTGGTGGAATTACCTTCCTTTTGCTGCTGCACCGGTTGCAGTTAACTGCAATATCTTTTTAATGTTTGTGGAGATTTCCTGCTTGGCAGATGCAGTTCATACACATACTTCCAATCTGCTTCCGTACACGACATCCGGGATAATTTTTGCAGCAGGCCGCGGCGGCACGAAAAGAAGGCAATTTGCGGCTTTTGAGCTGCTCACGCATTATTTTGGTGGAACTTCGTTCCTTCTGCTGCTGCATCTGCCAAACAGTAAATATCCGTAAACATTTAGCCTCTAGCGAGGAACTTCCTATAACCGAGAAAAAGGATTTCCTGGATCCATATGACATCAAGAATGAGACGATATGCAAGCCATACACTGATGATATTTCAAAATAAATTATTAGCTTTGTTGTAATTTGATTTTGGGTAATTGGACACTTTTGGAGCATATAATCAGCTATATAGAGGGCAACTATTTAGATGGCATTACTATCTAGAGGAATACTTTGGGTTTTACAAAATTTAAATCTGGATGATTTTAAATTGATTAGCTTATAATAGATTTTGAGGTTCAAAATAGAGCTAAAGCATATATATATAATGTGGTTGGTTGAATCTGCAATGTACTGGCTCAAATGATCTATACAACCTTAACTTGGATTATAATATCAGATCCATGTAAATCGAATTTGGACAATTGTGGCCGATAAACAAACATATTAGAAGCCGCTTGTCAATCTCGATTTCCGCATGTGGATAGCGCTAGCTGTGTCAATCATCTTTCGCCATATCAATCTTGAAAGTTCGTATAAACGGAATTTAATATAAACTAATAAGGAACGCTTGATTTAAACATCATCGATAAGGTATTAACATAACTCTGTACAGCGGGAATATTCTAGCTCTAGCGAGCGGAAAAAAAATACATATATAGACATTATCTCATGCTTCTGATCAGCAGCAAACATAGATAAATAAGTAAGAAGCGTTCCTCGGAATTATGACTACTTGCATCAAAGTGGATAAAACAAGCAAGAAAGTACACTTCAGACTGCGCAATTCTCAACCGAAAAAGATAGAGGCAGCTCACGACGAAGTACCGATAAACTCTGACTTAAGAGAAAAACATTTAAGACAAGAAGGAAAAAAAGAGCATCATTTCCAAAAAAAAAAACTCCAAAAATCAATCCAACTTTTTTTTGTTCTTTTGGTTATACGCCAAGTTTGCAGGCGTAAACATTCATTTCTCATCAGCATTATTTGTACTTCCGTCCTTTCTCATAATATCAATGACTGACTTAACAGAGTTCTTCTCGACAACTAGGTTCTTCAACCACTTGTTTTCCATCTCGAGTTGCATGATCTTGGCCTCTAGCTGTTGGACCTTATCTTGCAACTCTTTAGCTGTTTGCTCCATGGCTTGCTCACGCTGTTTCTTTTTAATTCTGAATCTTGCAGAAGCAGCAGTATTTCTCCGTCGTTTATCTTCATCTGCCTCATGTCGAGAAGAGTCGTCGGTATAGATAGGAGTATCCGGAATCGCATCCGAACCGCGCCTTAAAGCATCACTAGAGCTGTCATAGTGGGGAACTCCAGAGTACGTCTGAGAAACTATACCAGTAACGTCACCATGAAACATAGCGGTGTATAATGGCGCACCACCAGCAGATTTGTTAATAGCCTGACCAGGGGGGGAGGTTGCAACAGAACTAGCGCTGGAAGAGGACAACAAACCATTAGAACCAGGAGTTGACGCGGAAGTAGCAGCTCCAGGTTTCAACCCCAGTGGATAGTTGAATGCGTTATAGCCAATATGTTCAGGCATTTGGTGCACTACAATTGTTGCATCGTTAATCCCATACAGCTTTCGAAGGAAACAAGCGAATTACTTACTGTTGAGGAAGTCCAACTCGGATGGAATTTTCTGAGCGCCGCCAACGCTCTGCGGACGCTTCTCGAGAGCACGTTTCTTGTGCAACCCATCGTAGCTGCTCTGTTGCTCCGAAAGATCTATCTGAGAAGACCGTTTGCCGATGCTAAACATATCCTCAGCCTTGCCAGCCTTCTTTTTTGAATGCTCGTCGTCATCACTAAGCGCGACACTGACATCCGTCGACCGTCCCATGTCGAAATCGAAGAATTGTGTGTTGGTAAACAAAGAGAGATCTTCTGCCTTGTGCTCTGGCTGGAAATCTAATGGCTCCAAAGAATTGAGATTGGCGATATACTGAGAGACATTGACGCCTCTATGATTAGCGTACGACATTCTTCTGATATCGAGTCCGACGGGATACTCTGCTTGCTCAGTGGACTCCGAAATTTGCTAATCTGTATGATTTCCGCAAAAAAAATGAAGGCAAATGCTGTGGTAATATAATAAAAACAATAAAAACGAATCTGAGGTTTGCCAACAAATTAGAAAAAAGAGGACCGAAAAATTAGAGCAATGTGAGAGAACCTGATGCAAAAAACTGATAGCACCAAGAAGAGTGAATCAGCGACTCCACGCATAAGCATAAACCTCACTAATTTTTGGTTCATGACAAATGCTATTTCGTCAACTTCGCAACCGATTGCGTGCTCACGATCGACCTAACCATGTTCAGGTGTTCCGCGTAGATAACATCCCTCACTTCTACAGGCGTATTTGTCAGACCGTATCACTCGGCGCACGCCCTCCGGGCCTAATTCTGGCGCGCGTCGCGCGGATTGATATCGGTCTTCAATAGTTGAGCCGGGTGACTTCACGTGTCAGCCTAATCGTGTTTACTAGGAATTTCGAGAAGTAATCCTAGGAGGTTGGTTTCTGAGCTCTATATTTCAGTATTTGAGTTGTCAGTGACAGATTACATGATATGAAACTAGTATGAGACTACTAAGACTGCTGGTCACTCGTTAAAACTGAGGAGTATCTCTGCTATTTCGAATTGGAACATGGCTCTTAGCAGATGTAGCAGATGTTACCAGACATTTCGCGACATATACGTCTCATGCATGCATACTTCTTCTATCTCTGTTCAATTATGATACATATATGACTTCATATTGCTATCTGCGTAATTCAAGATGCCTGCTTATTATGAAATGCAGTGCATCTTATCACGGTGGTTATTAGAACAAACTGCTTTCATTGAGCTGCATTCGGATTCGAGGCTGCTTGGCGGGCCGTGTTTGCATTTAGAAGTCTCAACCCAAAGCTATTTAGTGGCCATGCACTCCAGAATCTCGGAATCAGGCTGTGAATCAGCCATCTCCAGTTCCTCGGCCAAGGCTTACATTCGCTCTGCAATATTAGGGATACAGGACAACCGCACAACCACACAACAAGCCTAGAGATTGGTTGAGTCCGCTCTTAGTAAGATCGGATCTCTATCCTCCCAGATATAGACGACATCTCTTCTGTATTTGCAGAACTCGGTAGGAAATGTCGCAAGTAATAGTTTATTCAATCGCGAAGTAGAGAACTGCGTAAATCCCAACATAACGCATAGTCTCTTGATATATGCATATCAGTAACTAGCGCCAGTTAAGGATGGTAAAACTGCTGGCTTGCTGTCAACGCTCAGAAGATGAGAGCCATAGTAACTATCATAAAGCCCCCGTCTGGGGTCGTCCAAGGAAAGCCAGGTGCATCAATTACCTAAGTTCAAGCGCATATTGCGAAATTAAGCCATTAAGTCGAACGATGCATGTTTAACATTAGCGTTAGTCCAAACAACTTACCAGCGAACGGTACAGTTTCACTCATTTTAGCCTTCTACTGATTTTGGCGTATTGATAGAACGACTAAATGCGCCGATTTCTCGCTTTGTATGTCTGCAATGTGCCATTGGCGAACCGCTTGTAGACGATATCGAAATGACGAAAAATATCACTGTTCAGATAAATAGTGCGTGACCAAACGCCGCTTATTTAAAATCTCATCTCCAGGGAAATCGACAGGCCATTGTAATACGAAATTTAAATGAGTTCTAGATAAGCAAAATACTTATGCAACGGCTGTCAATTTACGGCCAGAAAAACTATATCTGGAACAGCTGAAGGAGAATCTGCCTATCTGATATCTTGCAATCAAGTCAGAGACGATCGTAGCCAGAAGGCAACAGTTCCAGGTCAGGCCGCTACGAATTACAGCATCTAACCTTTTCAGCCCTGCGATATTGCTCCGTTTAATCAATATAACATTTGTTACACATAGCTTCATGAAGAATTTTAGAGCTCCGATAGGGTGATATCCACTCAAATTTGTCTTTCCTAACAACAACTCTGCTGGCAACACCTTCACACGGTAATTTTACAATTTGCAATTATAAAAAGCAGGTAGCATGTCGTTGAACAGAGAACGGAAAAATGTCCGATCCCTCCTCGAACCCAAAGGAATGCTTTCTTTTGTAATTAACTGCATCGAGAAGTCCCAACGAGCAGAAAAGACCAAAAAATTGAGAGCGGTGAGGTTCGAACTCACGCCTCTTTCGAGACCAGCAATTCAAGCAAACAACCTGAAGCGGGCGCCTTAGACCACTCGGCCACACTCCCGTATATTATGTTTAAATGTATTTAATACTGTTTTGTCATTATATAGCGATGGAACCTAACCAACATATCTCCAATCTGCGGCACAGTCTGCGGCAGCCTGCAGCATACATTCCAGGACAGTCCTGAAGAAAGAATTGTTTGTTTGATCCATAGGGCATTGCTGCGTCTCGAGAGGTAGATTGGCAACGCCCCTCTCCCCCCGAGTAGAAGGAAGTGACAGTTAGTTGAGGTTAGAAGCGAGTCTAACGTCCAGGGGTTCAAGGGTTCTCTTTGGTGTTTTGTAACCTGCTGAAGACCTATGCCACTCACTGGACATGCCAATCCGTGATCATAAGCTTACGATATGGAATTGATGGCTCGCAACTTGTGTCGCCCCGGCATGGCTTCAACATAGCGTTATCAGGGATTTTCGAATTGCTTGAAGCCATTCTGCTGGTCGAGCAAAGTAATTCAGCAAGCAAATCGTGCGGTTTCCACTAGGGGACCAACTGCCTCCATATAAGCTACTCTTGTGGTTGCCACGCAACTCTAACCCATCCGAGTAGTGGCTGCGTCGCTAAAGTACTTGGGTCATGGCGTCAGCGCGACCGTCAACTGCAGCCAGGGTGTGCCATTCTTCAGTCATAGAATACCTTTAGAAAAGTAGCAATGGCCAGCTTAGCATAATTGTTTGTATTGAGTGGAGCTGAAGCTACGCCTTCTCAACGTCTGTACAGATGGTTTATATTGACACGCGTAGAGGGAGGGAGACGAGTGAATTCCGAAATTCCCAATTTGATAATTGTGCCGCCATACACACCAAATTTTGTCGCATGCTTTTGCTTTGTCTCTAGTCATCTCAGCCTTAAAGTCCAACTTCGGCCTGCGACGCATCATCACTATCTCCGGGAAGAATCCTACAACATCTTTTCTGATATATTTCTCTTTTTACCTTCCATCTCGCTTTAATACCAATACATCTTTGTCATTCACAGCATTTAATAGAAAGGTCTTTTGTAACATACTAATCGGTGGCCGATAATATAGACCATGCATTATCTGCGTTTGGTCTGGGCGCTTGTGTCGTTCTCTCTTGGTTTTGGGCCAGGCAGTAATCTTTTGCCGGCCTTTGGCGTCGAGGCTCTTGGTGCAGCCGACTACTATGTCAAATCTCTCCCTGGTCTACCAAGTAATATTGTTCTGCCGACGATGCATGCAGGGTACGTCGCGCTCTGTTGCGCTCTGTTGAGTACATTTTTAAGCTCTGATATACTGATTTGATGGTTTGACTTCAGACACATTGAAATAAATCCAGATCACAATGGAAATCTATTCTTCTGGCATGTTTCCAGCAAACACATCGTCGATAAACCCAGGACTGTAAGTCTTCATCTCTGGCGCTTCAGCCGTGCTACAACAGGGCGCTAACCTCAGGTTTTCAGGTTATATGGTTAAACGGAGGGCCCGGATGCTCATCCATGGACGGTCAGATGATGGAAGTAGGCCCATTCAGAGTTGGCGAGAGCGGCATCTTGTATGAGAATCCAGGCAGCTGGCATCAGTTCACAAACTTATTGTTTGGTATGTATACGTTCGATGGACCGCTCGAAAATTTGCTAATCGATACAGTGGACAATCCTCTCGGTACTGGTTTCAGTTATGTCGATACAGATAGCTATATCCACGATCTTCCTGAGGTATGGACAATTGTCGCTCTTTTATAGAAGCGAGCAAAACACCATTTGCTGATATTCTAGATGGCTGACGACTTTCTCACCTTCCTCGATAAATTTTTTGATATCTTTCCCGAATATGAAGCAGATGATGTAAGTGACTTCCTAGTGAACTAATTAATGAAGTATGTTTAACTTTTTAGCTCTATATCGCTGGTGAGTCCTACGCAGGAATGTATATACCTTACATAGCGGACGCAATGTTGAGACGAAACAGGGAGGACGGCTCGGGCAGAGTAAGTTGGCTTGTAAGGGGATCGAAATTAAGAGATAGTGAACTGATGATACAGACTTTTCCTGTGAAAGGACTTTTGATTGGCAATGGATGGATTGATCCAGTTACACAATATCTCTCCTATCTAGAATTCGCCTACAAATCGGGTATCCTTCAGGGTGGAACAGACGCTGCGAAGACAGTCGAGGCCCAACAAGCAAAATGTCTGGCCAAAATACAATCCGATGGACCCAAGATTGATATTGAGGAATGTGAAGCGATTCTTGATGTTGTATTGGAAGTAACTCAAGACAAGAACGCTAAAGACAAAAAGACCTGCAGAAACATGTATGATGTCCGCCTTTTTGATGATTTCCCCTCATGTGGAATGAATTGGCCGAATGATCTTGTCTACGTAACTCCTTATCTCAGAAAACAGGAAGTACTGCATGCGTTGCATGTAAATTCAGAGAAGAAGACAGGTTGGTCAGAGTGCTCAGGCGCAGTAGGTAAAGCTTTCAATGCGCGACATTCTAAGCCGGCTGTGGAACTTCTACCAAGTATATTGGAAGAGGTTTCCGTGGTGCTTTTCAATGGTGATCAAGACATGATCTGTAACCATCTTGGTAATGAGGATTTGATCAGTCGGATGTCGTGGAATGGCGGCAAGGGTTTTGAAGAGACGCCAGGTGGCACATGGGCGCCGAAATTAAGTTGGACTTTTGAAGGTCAACCTGCCGGAATTTACCAGATGGCTCGAAATTTGACTTATATTCTATTCTACAACTCCTCACATATGGTTCCGTTTAATGAACCTCGTCGCAGCAGAGACATGCTTCATCGATTTGTCGGACTTGATTACAGCTACGATAATGAGGGCCCACCAGACAGTACTATTGGTGGGAAAAACCCTGCAAATGCAACTTTACCTGGCATCGACGATGAAGATGAAAATAAGCGCGTCAAGGATGCTACGCGTCGGGCGTATTATCGTGCTGGTGAGTTTGCACTCGTGGTTGTCATTGTTGCGGCCATTGCCTTCGGTGTGTTTGTGTTAGTGCAGAGAGGGCGTGCTGCACAACTTGGGAAGAAGGCTGGTTACAGAACAGTTGGCTTCGCAAAACGAGACCAGACTATCAGGCTTGAAGACGGTAGGGTCGTTACAGATGGCAATGACGAAATGGATGACGCGGATGATGATACTAATGAGCTTGACGAGCTGGTTGTCGAGAGTCCTGTTGTGAATTCGGACGAGATCGACAGAACCCTTTATGATTCTGGCGTAGAGGCCACCAACGACGACACTGCAGGACCATCCAGCCGCGCCAGCATCGAAAGTAATTCTGCAAAAATTCGCAAGGATATATAAGCATGAACGACAAATGGACAAATGCTGTCTCTCTGTCGTGTTCTCCTCATTATGCATTTCATGGGTTTTTATTTTTCCTATGAATTTTTATCACATGCCATGGTCTTTTGAGGTACTATTCTGTCCACCATGATTTCGACAATTTCGTCTATTTCTAATTTATATGTACATCTTAGCAGCTTGTCGATAATTCTTTGCTGTCGCTTTTGAACTAATTTTTTGTATTTTTCTTCAGTTAATACCATTTTATTCATCACATTTCGAAACTGGTTTGAAGTTTCTAGTGGGACAAATAAGAATATATAAGGTTGATGAATGGGAACTGTGCATTGTCTCTGAATCTATTGATTTGCAGCAGTTCGTCAGGATGGGTGGTGAATCTTAGCGCTCGTTTTCAATCCACTGGACAAGAAGATATCGACAGTGTAACGATCTGCACCCTCATCGAAGTGGATAGAATATTAGCATGTGAAGGAAAATGGCGAACAGACCAAGAATTAATTCAATATTATAAATATTCTTCTGAAAGAATTAATTGCATTCACAATTGCGAAAACAAGCAAAAAAAACTTGAACAGAAAATGCGACGAATTTCTCTAACATACCCTTTCTTTTAATGTTTAAACTACCAGTCTTATTCCGTCACTCCGCCGCTGATGTCAGCAAGGTCATGCTCAAACTTTAGTGACTCTGTCGCGCGTCGTCTTCCTTCTAGATACTGCATGCTTTCATCGTATGACACGGGTAGGACAGAAATCGTCTCGTCGACAAAGTAAGTATATGTAAACGAGCCACAGTCCATCGACGTACCATGCTGCACATCAGAAACTCTGCTATCGACGCGCACTTGAATCATTGTGCCGCAAATGGGTTCAGATTGTTGCGTGGTATAGGCAACAGTTGCCGTGAGATACAAAACTGAACCGACAGGCACCGGGGCACGGAAAGTTGTCTGGTCTAGAGAGATGAAGTTGGGGACGCCGTGAGAGAACGCAGCAGCACAGCAGTACGCTAGCTCGAAAGTCTGCCGAAGCAAGTATCCACCAAATATCATGTAACTATGCCGATTTCTATATTGCGGTTGCATCAGCATAGTACTTTTTATCTGAGTATGTTGCATGGGCACCACATCCTTTGGCTGTTCAATACCAGAGTTTGGATCTAGAAACAAATCAGTTATAGTAAATTTGTAGAAGAGAGAGCCTGCTAATTTGTACCGTCATACGCTTGCTGACGCAACCACATAGCATGTATTATTCCCGATTCTTCTACATTAGGTGGTGAAGACAATAGGCCTGTTTTAGCAGCCTGTCGTTTAGCAGCGTTATACTCCTCGGCGCGATCAAAAACTTGTTGTTCTATTTCATTCTGGGGCTTAAGTCTGTTGATGGGATATGATCTAATAATCAGCGCAACATTCACGTATCTATGAGCCGCAGCACTTGACATACTTCATCGTGATTTTGTCACGAGCTACGAAGGTGAAATTAGCAGTCAAGAAGACCTCATTGTCAGGAACAGTACGGGCTTTAATCGTGATCTCCATAGACGAACGGCCTGTCCAGGTCACGTTCCCGGAAAGCTCGACGTTTTTCAAAGTTGTTAGTCGCTTGAGCATGCTTATTCTATCAACTAATTTAATGTCAGTTTTTGTTATTGTATTTTCAGCTTAGATCAATGAATACCTGAAGCGGTGACAATCGTCGGATCAGCTGGTGCGCAATGTTTATACGCAATTACTCCTGCATGGTGTTAGCATTGAAGCTGTATTGTCTCGGTTATCATACCAGCTAAAGCATCTAGATCCTGGAAGATCTGTCCTATCCTATAAGTCACGTTAGTAAATAGGTAATAATGCGATTGTTTCGAGATAATACCTTAATTTACCACGTGAGTTGACATAGACATCTAACAACCATTCGTCTTCTGCGAATGGCAGAATCTTGCAAATTAATATTTCAGTTGGACATGGTAATTAAATTTCGAAATAACACTTTCTGTTTGTATCTTCTCCAAACTTACAATTGACGTAAAACTATCAGCCATTGTTCTATCCTCAACAGTGGGTGAGTTCTCGGATAATACACCTCGATCTCCCAGCGTCCTTGAAGTCTTGTCTTTTTGCTTTTTCGCAGCTGCCTTCCCTTCTTCTTTTGCACGAAGCGCTTCCAGCCAAGTTATAGTGCGGCGCATTGGCGAAGCCGGAGATCGATTTGCAATGGGCGTGAAGTTCACATGGGAGGTGGTCGTGAACAACCGCAAATTGCGTCGAGCTGAACTTATGGTTCGGAACAATAGTCTAGACATATTGTCCAAATAAACTATATCTAAAAATATCAAAGAAGTTGGTATGCTTGCACGCTTCTCACAATTAGAGAAAAAAGAGGGTGACTGAGTAGAAAAATGCAAGAATGATCAATTTTAAGGTCAGCTAAAAAGAAAGACGATACGAATCCATAGGGCGCATAAGCCGTTTGGTCGCGGAACCCGTCAAAGGTTCTAGTCAAACCTTCTTTCATTATCACTTCTTGACCTGATCCCACGCACTCTAAGAAAACCTGCGAACATATTTTCCAATCTCAATTAGCAACCGGTCTTGCCTAGTCGGATCATCTTTTTGATCTTTTTTTACTAGTTGTCATGAAATCATATAAACATCTCGAATATCAAGATTTACATCGGGTGTCGGATGTTCCGAAATAATATGACGACTGTCGGATGTGAGCAATCTTCCGATAACCCTTACCCTCGAGATTTATTTACTGAAGGATGGAGCAACTTTCTACTATGCTTCATATCATGCAGGATGTTGTATAAATTAGGGTCGAAACATCATCTGGTAGACAGTATGAGTACAAGACGAGCAGATCTGAGCACGCGGCAGCAGCTACTTATGCAGGGGTTATAACCCCATTTTGGAGAATAAGGACGGATTGATCTGTTGAGTCAACTCTGTAAACTTAAAGCGATCACAGCTTATACAAGATGAGATTATCAAAATTTTAATTAACATGACTAGACGAAGAAAACACCCTATGTTGTTTGTCAGCATTGACCCCGAACATGCAAAATAGTAGAACCAAGATAAAAAAAAGAAAAAAAGATATCCAGAAAAACAGATAAATGAGACAAAAAGCGACTGGCTGGAGGTAGTATATTTACAAGGAGATAACTGAAGATTAGGTTCTGCCAGACTCGTACACACTCATTTTACAAAAATGCTAGCTCGCCAGAAACGCTCCGCTCTATATCGTCCTCATGATCCTTTTTGCTCTGTAGTCGTCCTTTATTTATGAAATTTACTAGCTTGGGCTTCGTCGGGCTGTCCCTAGGGAGCATGCTGCTTATGCTAGACGAGCTAGACGAGCTTCTATTAGGATTTGACGATGATGGCGTGCGTCGCCACACACTCTCGCCATCTTGAGAATGTGAGAGCTCGAAGTCGTCCACGCTGTCGAAACTGCCAGATATATTAGAGGGAGCCATCGAATTGTGGCGATCCGAGGAAATCGAATATATAGTTGGGCGATGTGCACCAATAAAATCTCTGATATCCTCCTCCTTCACTGCCTCCAAATTTTGTTTATTAGGCGAGCTATCAGGACTGCTAAAGGAGTATTCTCCGATAGTATTCATTGAACCCCTCGAAGACATTACATTGGTGCCTCTACTTGGATTTGAAAATGACCGCGACGGTGACAAAACGCTAGCTAGGTCGCTATGCGAGCTTTCAACCAATCTGAGGCTGAATATTTCATTAGTTGCGACGCTGGCTAAACTAGTTAATGAGTCTCGGAAATTATTCCATCGTGAAGAACGGTATGCTGTGCCAGCAGGGGCATCGTCAACTATCAATGCATTGTCTGGGCGCTGTACGGCATCAATTCCGGTGACATTCGAAGGATCATACCGCAAGACGAAGCCACTCATTCCATCATCTAGCTTTTCATGATATCCATTATATGACATCCCGCCAGGTGAGTCCCACGGACTTTTTGGTGGCAGTGGCCAATCATCTTCAATAAGAATAGGAAGAGAGATCGCCAGCTGTGGAGAATTTGTACGCGATTTCGAGTATCTCCTACTACGCCAACAGAAGAAAAGAATAAGAAGTGCAGCAAGAACAACCAGTGGTACAGTCACACCAGCAGCTATTGCTGCTGTTTTGTGGTTGCTGCTGTTACTACTATTTTTACTGCTAGTATTGACTACTGATGCGGATGCTGATGAGGACACTGATGGAGTTGAAGTTGCGCTAGAGTAACGTGACAACGTTGATGTCATAGCAGAGGCAATTGCTGAAATTGAAGATGATACAGAAGTAGACGCAGACGGGGTAGCAGCGCTGGATGAGCTGCTAGGAATGCTGGTCTTGGAAATTCCTTCGATGTAAAATGACTCTGATTCTATCTTTCCAGTTATGTCAACAGCAGTAATTGTAACTTGAACTGACAACAGCACTGTGGGTACATCTCCAGAAAATTCCAATGTTGTATTATCGAATGAGAGCCAGCTTGATGCACTCGAAGGATTATATGTTGCGTAAATCTCTTCAAAGTTGCCGGAAATAACACTGCTGTTAAGAGTATAATTGAACACGTTGCCTTCAGTGGCATTCACGTTGGCAAATGAGCCAGAGAAAATATTTGCACTGGTAAAAATATCGATCAAAACGCTTGCTTGAATGGAATCACCGTAGACATCATTGATATCGATGATTACGACTGTACTATTAGTCTGATCTTTCGGAGGAGTTCCTGTCAATTCGAGTTTTGAAGAGTCGAATGACATCCACGACGTCGTATTGGCAGTAGCAGAAGAAATGTTGGCATTAGTGATCGAGTTACCGTCTAGAATTACGGAACTATACGGTATCTGGAGAGTGAACTGTTTCGATGCGGTAGCATTGACAACATAACTAGACTCACTAATCTCTAATTGGTGATATCCAACAGTAAGATAAAAACTAGACATCGCAGCAGCATAACCCGCATAGTCTGTTGCAATAAGCTCAAAATAAAAGTCTTGAGCAGGTGCTATCGAAGATGCGATAGCGGGTGCAATTCCTGAAAATGTGAGCGAAGAAGCATCAAATTGTATCCATGATGGTAGTGGAGATTGGCCAGAACTAAGGCCATAATACGCCACAATTTTGGAAGCAGGATCAAAAAAAGTCTCATTCGAAAAAGTTATCAAGAATTCAGATTCAGGTTTCAGCGTGAGCCCACCTTTCCCATTATAAGTAATATAAGACTGAAATTGCTCTTCACACGATTGTTCGACAGTTGGAGCAGCATTTGTTGAGATTATCAGCGTAACGTAATCGCTCACCGATCCAGAGCCGTCATCAGCTGCTACAGTAAAGTTTGCGAATCCAGCATTGCTAGAATTTGGAGTTCCAGAAAGTGTCAGCGTAGAATTGTCAAACGACAACCAGGACGGAAGGCCATCGGCCGAATAGCTTATCGGAGACTGAGACGAGAACGTATTGCCGGAAAGGCTAAATGAATAGGCGTCATTGACGCGAGCGACAGTGGGATACTGGAAATTTATCGGGAACGAAATGACGGGAGTCGCATCCACCAAATCATCCAACAAGACTGCCAGGCTGATCAGCACAAGAATCAGACGAGTCATTCTAGAAAAGACTGTTAGCGAGATGCCTCCGACATTATCAATTTTCTTTTTGAAATGTTTAGAATTTAAACGCGCTGCAAAAGTCCCCGTATCTCTCTCTATCTTACCTTTAGATATTAATATTTGCACAAAATTTGAAGACGTAGCAATGAAGCTGAATCAATCACCGTTTTCGAACGAGAACTAAGGAACAGCTTGCAAGAACAACTCCGAGTAACAATAAGAGCACCAATAGCAACAAAAATATCTAACAAAATAAAGTAAGCAAGAACAAAATCAAAAAGAAAAGACATGATGGAGGAGTAAAATCTGGAGCACACAAGGGATGAATTCAGCGAACGTCTAAGGCTGCACCACACGCGACTGGATTAATTGAGTTACTCGAACCGGTGTTAACTGGCTTGAGATCATAAAAATTCATTGAAATGAACAGTGGAATGTGGAGCTTATCCTGTTCGAGGATTTCAAAGGTAGGAGACGTTTCAGGGCCGTGAAGTCGCGTAAATACTCGATGATATGGAGAACGCGTCGTGAGTTTGGCGTGCAAATAATGCTCTTTTTGATGCATTCCTGCGGCTCGGCCCCTTGCACGCGCCACGCTTTCTCGGTTCCCTTGCATGCTCCCTACAGGCGTTTCTTGACTACAACCCTGTCATGATTGATCAGTTTTGCATGGTTTTTTGTTTTTCGAATAAGACTAACTGAGAAAGGACTTCTGATTGATGGGGCTTATTTAATAGCTTCAAAAAAAACGTTCACGGTAATTTAGTTCAGTCACTTTCTGTTCTAACCAGTTTTTGTCTTAAAGTTGTCAGTGGAAGAACGGTATGACACTCTCTTAGATCAAGTGCGATTTCTAATGATTAGCAGACGAAAACTCAAATTGTTCACCAAGAGCTATATCAAGATATATCAGCAAATCGTGGGAGAAAAGGACGCATTTTTCCACATACAATTGCGTAGCGATTCGCATTTTAATCATCGTCTCAGTTGCCATACCTTGCGTTCTCTTTATAAATCGACCTTTACCACAATTAGTTTAAATACAAAAGCTCGATAAATATAGCTAATATATAGAGGGAGACCAATATTAGGCCTTAATAAAGGCTTCCATTATTGGCAAGATGGCTCTCGTCGATTTCTGTGCTTTTTAAAGGTCAAGTTGAGCTTAAATAGAGAACTCGCACATCTTCATAACTACAGGCTTTATCTCAAATCTGCTTGTGCTTGTGCACAGATCCGCCTTTCAAAACTCATTTTTTGTCGGTTGGTCAATTGCTTAAAAGCAAGGTTTAAAATGACAGCTGGCCGAGGGACCGATCGCAGATGTGCGATGATAGATTTCAATTATCCAGTAAAATGTGCTAATGTGCAAAGGTAGATCTTGCAAATCTCGAAAATTAATCCACCGACTCAGTCGACAAAGCTACAGTCGGAACAAAAGTTTTGCCTGCCCACTTTTATCAATCAATTGAAGGTCTATTGGCCCTTGAATTTGCACGGCTGGCTAGTTTAATAGAGTAAAAACTTAAGTACTTGTGGTTCATTTACAAATATCTCCCAAATTTCAAATATAAATGTGAAGATAATACAGTGAAGTAATCTATTATTAATTTCTTATACAAGTACTAGCTAAAACTAGCTAGTAGGATGAGCGCAGTCACCTAGATCAAGTTTTTTGATCGCACCCTCAACAGGCATGATATCGAAATCAAAAATATCGGCCGGAATGGCCATAGTGGTACAAGAGTTGGGAATGTCAACGATCGAAGCGATGTGTGCCTGCACTGGCGCAGCAGAGAGGAGCAGATAAGCCTGCTCTCCAGAATAGCCAAAACGTTTCAAGTAATCAATGCAGTTTAAGCAAGCCTGCTTGAAGGCAACGTGGGCGTCCAAAAAGTGCTGCTTTCCGTGTTCATCAACCGAGATACCCTCAAAGGTCAGATATCTCGAAGGTCCATAATGAGCATCGACAGGACCTGGTAGATACATAGGATAGGTCATAGCGAAATCTTTGACACCATTCTTGATAACTTTGCATTTCAGAGTGATGATTCCAGCCATCTCGATAGCACCGCAAAAAGAGATCTCACCGTCTCCCTGAGAGAAATGGAGATCGCCGACAGAGAGCCCGGCACCTTTGACAAAAACTGGCAAGAACGCTTTCGCACCTCGAGAGAGGTTCTTGATATCAGCATTACCTCCATGCTCACGCGGAGGAACAGTACGGGCACCATCCTTAGCGACATTAGCCATAGCCTCGGACGAAATGGAAGGTCCACCGTATGCACCCTCCTCCATAGGTGGTCGAGCAACCATGTGCGGAGTATTAATAGATGCATGATAATCTATTAGACCTTTCTCGCGCTCATTCCACTTTGCCAACAATTCTGCAGAAGGCATTGTTCCCAGAATACCAGGATGAATGAGACCAGGAAACTTCACTCTGGGAATGTGTCGAGAAGTTGCGAAAATACCTTCAAAGTCCCAGATAGCCTTGAGAGCGGAAGGGTAGTGAGAGTCAAGGAAGCCTCCTCCCTGAGCCTTGTCCAAAATACCAGTGTAGCCCCATGGTCGGTCAGGAAATGGCTGGATATCCTGGATCTCCACTTCTAAAACATCGCCCGGCTAAACACAGTAAGCAGCTGTAGCTCTTCATCAAAAGCACAAGATATAATAGGAACAGTTTATACCTCAGCACCTTCAACTTCAATAGGTCCGGACAAAAAGTGAATTCCTGTCAGGTTTATATTTCGAATATCGTCGGCAGAATCATCATTCACGACCTGGCCACCGGTCCAGTCGAAACATTGGACATGGAAAGTCTCACCCTGTTTAACGGAGCTCTAGATTTCGTGATCAGCAACAATCTAACAAGAAGCAGATATTAAGAGAAACACTAACAGCAAAGGGAATCTCAGGATGCCATCTATTATGCACTCCCACTTGTCCATACGGCGGTTTTGAGAGGTCCACTTCAATTGCGGTTCTAATGGCTTCTGTTACAGTTAGAGATCCTCAAAGTATTACTCTATACATGATTCCTGCTTCCTACTGAAATGCAACTGTATGCTCAACTGAATCACGAATTGCTTATCTGCTGCACTTACCAGTTGGCATTGTGATAACTCTTGGAGTACAATGAGAAACGACGAAGATGTGGAGATGAAAGAAAGGAAGAACGTCAGTGAACGACAAAGTCGACTGACATGCTACGTTTTAATAGCACACTACGGCCGAAATTAGATGGCAGGCAGATAAGAACGCAATGTGTGAGTTTCACAGGTGAATTGAGTTTAGCTGGTCTAGGGTAACCGTTCTAAGGCACCGTGTTGCTAGAGTCGTAAGTTCTTGCCAGCTTTTTCTCATGTTTAATTCGCGGCGGACCCTAGATTCACAACTGAACACGTCGAGCCCGATCATAGGAGTCACCGTTATCAGAGCCGATACTGTACCAATTGGTGGAACTAGCCAGCAGTTCATACCAGCTCAATTGTCTCCACAACTAACATTCTCTTGATATTCAACAGTAGAATTTCTTCAGACTTACAACCTTCCTATCTCTAGATCGTAGAAAGTATCAATGGCAAAGGGATATAGGACCTGAATCAGTGCTAGTTGGAAGGTTTAGAAGTCAGGGAAAAATATACCCAGGAAGCCATAGGCGATAAAAGATAAATATTTATTCCCAGATAGGCAATTTCCGGTGACTCAAACCTTCTCTAAATGCATCCCCAATCATAACCCCGCGTCCAGCTGTCTAGTCGGAAAGTCTTTGGTGCATGCTGGCTGCAGCGAAATTCAATTTGAGAGCGCTGGTGCTGGCTGGAACCACAGATAACTCACTGATCACAAATTGACTCGATTTGCTATCTCGAAGCCTGGTGCTTGAGTTGGGCAAGGCCAAAGCTGTCACGATGCTAAACATCCGTCGTATAACAAAGTCTCCTCTCTACCTCCAATTCATTTCCTAGTCCTTCTATCTCACGAATAGAATAGATACAAGCTACCTGGAGTTCTTCCTCTCGCATAAATCTGTATTTGTCAATCACACTTTACACTTCCGTTGGATTCAATTGCAATGCCAAAGGGTTCGTCGTTTTTGGTTATCTCTACGTTATTTATCTTATCGCCATGTACTAACATATCTTTGCAGAAGCTATCAGAACTGCCGTCAAGGTCGACCTGAACAAGCCCGCTTGGGAGCAACCCCAGCTCCACAACAGATGGCATCCCGATATTCCTTTTTCTGTGAGTTCTGGTGCAATTGAGTTAAATTAAGCTTGATTAAGTTTGTATGGACAACAATTTCTGACAGAAGTTTAGTGCAAAGTCAAGCCCGGTGAGACTTTCAAGCTCGAGTGTCTTGACTGGACTGGAGGTCAGATTGGCAACAACGACAGCGCTGATGATATCAAGAACTGTGACTTGAGCCGTATCCACTACTTGACTGGTCCTGTCGAGGTAGAGGGAGCTGAGCCTGGTGATGTTCTGGTTGTTGAGATTCAGGACGTCCAACCTTTTGACGAGCAGCCTTGGGGATACTGTGCTATCTTCGACAAGAACAATGGTGGTGGTTTCCTCGACTCTCACTATCCCAATGCGGCCAAAGCTATCTGGGATTTCGAAGGTATCTTCTGCTCCTCCAGACACATTCCAGGTGTCCGTTTCCCCGGTCTGATCCACCCGGGTATTATGGGATGCAAGCCTTCCCACGAACTTCTTGCCGAGTGGAACAGACGTGAAACTGAGCTTGTCGGATACCACGCTTCCATTGGTACGGACCGTATTGTCGCTCAGCTCCCTTTGGCCAAAGGTGCTTTCGCCGGTGCTGCCTCCCCTGACATTGCTGAGAGGGTCGCTGCCGAGGGTGCTCGGACTATTCCTCCACGTGAACACGGTGGTAATTGCGATATCAAGAATTTGTCGCGTGGTTCTAAGTCTTACCTTCCCGTTTACGTTGAGGGAGCGGGTCTTTCCGTCGGAGATCTCCACTTCTCCCAGGGAGACGGAGAGATCTCTTTCTGCGGTGCAATTGAGATGAACGGTGTCATCACTTTGAAGTGCTCTCTGATCAAGGGCGGCGTTAAAGATTTGGGAATGAAGAATCCTATGTATGTTCCAGGGCTTGTTCAGCCTCACTTTGGTCCTTCCCGCTACCTGACCTTTGAGGGAATTTCCGTCGATGAGAATGGAAAGCAGCACTATCTGGACGTAAACGTCGCCTACAAGCAGTCTTGCTTGCAGCTGATCGAGTATTTCAAGAAGTTCGGATACACAGGTGAGCAAATCTATATCTTGCTCTCTTGTGCACCTGTAGAGGGTCACATTGCTGCCATTGTCGATATTCCTAATTCTTGCACTACTCTTGGAATTCCAGTTGACATCTTCGATTTTGAGTGTCTACCTGTTGAGGGTGGATTCAAGAAGGTGATCACTTCTAACTGTGCTCTCACTTCTGAGTAAGACATCGTCATCTCATTCCTATCACAATTTACACGGCCAACATAATTTCCATGGTCGATAATGATTATGTTTTTAGTAATATAGTTTATTGCCTATCTTATACATAGTCAAATGACATTGTCTTGAAAAACTAGAAAAGAACTCATATGCGTTGGCTGTTACTGATTAAGCTATCAATTATAGAAATATTTTACACTTATGTGGTGATGAAGTTAATCCAAGCAGATAATAAATATTACTACTACAATTCACGAATTGACAAAAATAAATACCAATTGAAAACCTATTAAGCAGATCTAAAAACTAGAACTTAACTGTATTCTAATTTCTTGAAATAGGCCAATAATTCGTAGACAATCACAAACTCTAGGGAAATTTATACGAAAAAATAAATTAAAAAATATTGCGATGTCTGTGGATCGAACACAGGACCTTCAGATTTGCAAACCGAAGTGAAACTTCAGTCTGACGCTCTCCCAACTGAGCTAACCCCGCAACTATATCTATATTACATTTGCATAGCAAACATATCGTCTTTTGATACAGGCAGGGTAGTGCTTATTAACCCGGAGCTATTGTATCTTTAGGATCCTATTATACCTTTTGATTCACGTTTCAAAACGCTATGGAAACGGCCATTCAGACTAGCAAGTGACTTATAAAGCACTCGTACTTTTATCAAGGAGATAGATGCCTACCAGACATGATTTTCTCAGTCAATTGGCCAGCTCAACAAACGGTCGTAGAGATGCTAAACAGATGCCATACAAGTAGCATATTACCTGGTAATACAAGAGGGTTCACTTTAAAACACAAGCTTATCTTCAACAGTTCCCAGCGTGCTCTCTACGCTATTGCCATAAGTTTGTGAAGCCAGATAGTGCCAATTGGATAGCGTTGCTATTTCACCTACTGTTGTTGGCTGCTTTCCTGACGGTGTGTGTGTTTCGCAACTAGGATATCTCATTCCCGGAGCTCGCGAGACACAGACACGTTCGGACAACTGCGAATTTCGGAAAGCCGCAGCCGCAAGGCAAACGGAAATGTGGGGCATATTGAAATAGCAGGGTAATGCTTTAAATGTAACAGCAAGCGAACATTAATATTGGGTTAGGGCAATAATAGAACCGAAGAACGGCGCACGCATGTGATTTCCTACCCCGCAATTTCGGGATAAGAGAGTTTCCCAAAT
The DNA here is from genome assembly GCA_030580435.1 of Babjevia anomala. NCBI lineage: Eukaryota > Fungi > Ascomycota > Lipomycetes > Lipomycetales > Lipomycetaceae > Babjevia > Babjevia anomala. The sequence goes on along the minus strand of JAKTSW010000015.1, from coordinate 202,922 downwards.
GCGAATTATGACGATTGGCGCAAATTGAACTACTAGTCACGTCAAAAAAATGATTATAAACGTCGATTATCGGCCCAAGATACCTTTGCAAGGAATTACGTTCTTTTTGAATCATCGATAACGGACAAAGACCGGGCTCGACGTCTTCGTTATTCCGTCCCGAGAGACATTAAACAAGCCAAAACTTCCCGAGGATTTGCAGAGCAAGAATCGCTCCACTTTCCAATTCTATGCACTTGATTATCTACATATTCATGAAACGAAGTCAGGAATTTTGCTATTTGAAAGTATTTGAATTTAGCATGTCAAACATAATGCCGGAATGCACCACTACTGTAACAAAACGTATGAAATGATACACTGTCTATCCCAAAAAGATATGTAGAAAAATGACTTTGTCCTCCCTCATATAGCAACGCTTTAGAACTCCTAGAGCTCTTCCAGACTACTCGAACGTGTTCAAAGCTAATTTGGGCTGCGCTACTCTTCAAATTCTGGTTGAATATCGCCAATAGCCGGCAGCTCATCAAGTATCTTGCTGACCCGTTCGTAGACGGCAAAAGTGACGGCCTGTCCCGGGGCGACTCTCATAACTCGAGGAGTTATGCCCTTGTAGAAACCAAAGAAGCCTTCCTTCTGAATCAGGTTGCTGGATATTCTGCGAACTCGCTTCATCGCATTCTCACTGGTAGATCCTGGTTCTCGCTGCATACGGGTCTTGATGGTGTCGATCGGAGCATTGCAAAGCGGACCCATCGCTCCAGAGATGAGTCCGAGAATCATGTGTTGGTACGACGGCAGGTCGTCGTACTGTGGCTGTAGAGTTTTCAGATACGCCTTCCCCTCGTTATAAGCTGTAAAATTGGCGGCTTGATTGGTCGCCTGTCGCAGCGATGTCAGGATGACACCACGGTAGAGTACAGAGATCCCTTCTTCACGCACGATAGTGAATGCACAGTGCGCTGCATTGCGATATTTTGGTATGTTCATCGGGTCTGTCATCGAGTGGTGCTGAGCCTGGAGTCGGATCTTAACAACATCTGTAGGATTCACAACCAGTACGGCCTCTGCAATTCCAGCTCCCAAGCCAGCAACGAAGATGCCGGTTGCCGATGTTTTCTTAGTCTCCTTATTGGAAAGCCATTCCTTAAAGACCTCAAAAGACGAGAATCGTATGGCCATCTTGGGAACTATTCCAGTTATGACAGCACCAAGACCCTTGTACAGACCCAGCGGAGTTTCATTCCTCATGATTCGGCCAGCAGTACCAAAGAAACCAATCCTCTTGACCTATAGACATCAGCCAAACAACCACGACGGATACGCACAAGCAAAACCTAGAAACGAAATACATACTCCAGGCATCCGATTAGACAGCTGCATGCGGACCTTGATAGTATCTAAAGGATGGCATGTCAGAGCTTCGCAAAAACCAGCAACTCCACCTGAGAGAAGGTGAACAGCAGTAGATGGTTTTCGTTTCTCGGGCATTGTGGCCTAAGTGGTATATATGCCAATGGTATAGAACAGCAGAAAGCAGAATCGATAATATTTGCTCGGCACCAACTAAATATTATAAACACAGGCAAACTGGAATATAAAAGCCTCTAGGGAAGGTATACTATAGCATATATGAATGTCTAGACAAGGGCAAGGGCATCGGGAACGCGTGCCCGTCGCGTGAGGAAGCTACAAGCGGAGAAAGAAATTTCCCATCATCATCACGGAATCGAGATCATCTCAGTACCCCCTTATACAGCATCTACAGCCATATTCTCTTACTCTGCAGCGAATCTCGCATATAATGTATCATCCGCTGAACTTTCTTGTTGCAATTTTATACTATTTGACATGGTAGGTTCGTCTTATGACTTGCAATATTCATGGTTGCGCACTTCAGCCGAGGCAAGCCCACAGGATAATGCGTGGTGGAAGTAAAATAAGCATCTCATCGCAAATGACTAGTTTGGGACCGATGATCACGTTTGCTTTTTCTTTAAGTTTTACCCGGCCTCCATTTTGTGCAACTGCACAATGGTGCATATGTGTATATCTGCATCTACATATATGCCACGGGCCGGCGGTCTGTCGGAAGTCTGTCTATTTTCTTCCGGTCGACATCGCGACTCCGTTTCCCGGCCAGAGCAGGTTTTTACTAGTAGGAAGGAACTGTAGAATATGGAGCCTATTTATTCATTTTGGTCTTTGCTATTTTGGTATAACCATATATCGTCGACTCTATTCTATTGATCTGTAGAAAGTCTCGCATCTATTGCAAATCAGGAACTAGATCACCGCTTTCGTCCAGGAGCTCGAGGCCGGGCAAAGGCTGACTTAGCGGTCTCTTTCTTTGGATGGAGCTCAGCGATGAGCATATCTACATTGATTTCAGATCCGTCACTGGATTCAATCTTCTTATGTACTTTCAGGCCGGTTAGTTGCTCGGCCTGGCCAATAATTGACGCCCGACAGGAGGCGTACATCATGCGTTCCTTGATCTTTGCGGTCGGAGGACAGGTGTATATAAACACGAGCGACTCGGTCGTTTCGCCTTCGTGGATGTGCTCAAAGATGTAAAATACGTATCTTGGATCGGGGACCGAAATGAGTGCAATCACATCGTCTACTGCCTGCACCGTGTCAGCTCCAGTGAGCTCGACTCTCTCGTTCGCGATGTCAATTTGCATGATCACCAGGTTGTTCTTCTGAGTACTGTCGGTTGCGGTGAGATCTTTCAGGGCTGACTCTACGTCTCGACTCATTGGCAAGTTTACTCCGCCGGCGTGCTGTCGTCTGGATGTCAAGCTGTTCCTGCTGGCATCTCCGATTGCCTCAAACTCCTTGACCGTCTTCAGAGCTCGCTCCTCCTCCGTCAGCGGAGCAGCTATCTTTTCGTGTTCCATGAATTTTTCGTAGCCCTCTTTTGTAAGCTCGCTTTTATGAGTCGCAAAAATAGTCTGCTGAAATTTCTCGGTACCTCCGAGCGATCGCATTAACGTATTGCGAGTTGACGCGTAGAGCATTTTGTTGCGTATCGGAGCGGCGTCTGGAACGTACGATACGAATGTGTAAGTTGTCGACGTGTTCTTGTAGAGGACGTACATAGGAACATCCGGCTGTAGCTCCTGCGACAGCAGCGAGAAATCCGACGTCGCACTTGACGATGATGGAATCAATTTGTGCAATTCGAGAGATTCATTCTCGATCTTAACTAGTAAGGCCCGCTGGGATTCGGTTAACGTGAACTCGCTGAATGCATCCAGTAGCGATTGCGACGCTGAGCTCAGTTAGAATAACACTATGACAGATATTCATACACGCATAAATACTCACCTTGTATTCCGGACTGAGTGGACATGATGTCGTGCTGAAAGGTGGTGGTGAGGTCACTAGTGTAATTGAACCGTTGCCTCTTTGGACGTGCGGGCACTCTAACGAATGCCAAAATGTTGTTGCGATCTTTATTACTGCTATCTGTAAATCTTAATGTTGGGTATGCACAGTCTCTTCAAGGTAGATGCTGCAATACAATCATGTCTACTCAAGCTAAGACATCCTCAATCACTCGTATGTATCTTTTTAAAGCTAATAGTGACTAGCAATGAGTTTGAGCTTTTCTTTTTCGTTTCTTATGTTGTTTTGGCTGAATCGTCATCGTTGATTAACGGGTTTAACTGTTTACAGAGCGAATAAACGACGCTACAAACCAGCTTGTTTCAGAATTCACTGACATCGTTGAGCTGGCTCCAATTCTGGGGAAAGATTTGACTACAACAGCTACGGAAACATATCAAATTGAGTGCCATGCGACCTCCATTGTCAGGGCTGTGGAAGATTTGCTGTCGATCACTAGGGCGCTGAAGGAAGCATGGCTGCTTGGGCAAATGTCCTCCTCTTTCCAGGTTGACTCGGTATGAACGGCTCTGATCTATGCAGCTTCCAATTCCATTAAAACCAGTGAGTGATTATAGTGTCTCGACATCATCGGAGTGTTACGGCTGTTTCTAGTAAAGATGTACCGTAATTTTGTATATAGAGAGGAATTACTCAATTCATTTAGTTTGACTCTAAAGTTTGATCCAATAACCAGCTTACTAATTTCTTTCTGCAAGCATCCTACAATTTACTATTGAACGCTTTAGAACGTTGCAATTCGCTTTGAAGAAATGTGTGGTGGGCGCTCGGTTAGTAGGTTTATCTGTGCCAATTTGAGATGGGCCACAGAATCACCGAAATCACAGTAATGCTGGAGCTACTCCGTAATCGTTTTCCACTTCACCACTTCACCACTTCACCACTTGAACTTCTGCCTTTCTTTATTTCTATATTGGCGTCTCGGCACCTCTGCCTTCCTATACAAGCACAGGGCATGCAACCTAACGATGATATCGCATGCTGAGCCTCTGCTCCCGAGGCGTTCTTCTGATCCGCAGCGCGCATCCTCATCATTAGCACTTCCGTCTCCTACGGTCATGTTAACCCCCAATGTGTCGACGTCTTCCTCGACCTCGACTTCGAGGTCGACGTCGTCCTCAATGACTACAAACGGTACCACCAGTACAAACGGTAACGACACGATAAGAGGCCGGTCTCGTTCTCGTTCTCGTTCTTCTTTCACTCATTCCTTGCATTTCCCGTTCTCTGCACTGTCGTCGCGTTCAGTTTCCACTGACTCAAACGTGTCCGCTGCTCCGACCACCACAACTGCCGCCACGACTACTACCTCAGCGTCATCGTTCTCTTCCTTCTTCTTATCGAAGCTCAGAAGGTCATCTACGGGATCGACCTCTGAAGTCAAAAAAAATGCGAAGGACGATCTTGCACTGATAGATGGATCGACAAGAAGCAGTAGAGGATCAAAGAATACCAGCGTGGCTGGTCGCAGAAGAGCTCATACTCTCGAGACAATCAGTCAAGTCCACTCAGACAGTCAATTTTTAGAACCCCCTGTCCCACCTTTCATAAAGGATTCGACTACTTTTCCTATTAGAGGCTCTAAGAAGAAAATCAATAGGCCGCGGAAGCGAAATGTGCAGGATTTAAGCCGGTCACGAGTAACGTTTGAAGAACCAGAGCATCCACTTCATGACGCAGAAGCCATGCATTCTTCGCCCTCGTCGATTCGCTCAGTTGTTCTCGATGACGGTGCACATGTCGCCTCGTCAGATTGTGTATTTCTGCATTCTCGGCCGAAGTCATTACTTTCCCTTTCTGAATCTATACCGGAAGAGCGACAAATTGTTTCCGCTCGCAGTTCGCCCCGTATTCCCAACTCAGAACCTTCGCTTCATAAGAAGGCGGTCCAGGAAGTGTCAAGTAATTTCATATCAACGTACCGCAATTTCTTCAGCCGGAGACGGTCTGCTTTTTCGCTATTTTCGCTCTCTTCACAATCTCAAGAAAAAATTCCTGCAGAATCTCCACTGTCATCCCCGTTACTCGTGCCCGATGACGAGAAACAAGATTTGTCAGTGGGATCTTCACCAGCTCATACGCCTACATCAGAATTTGCATCAAATTCTATGCTACGATCTCAGTCTGTTAGATCACCGGTATCGTCCTCAGGTATTTTGCGCCGCCGCCCGAGAAGCCAGACGTTATCGTCTCTGGAAGAGCGAATTCGCAGGGGAACTCTGTCAAACGAAGTTGCGCCAAGTAGAAGCAGTCTTGGGTCTCGCGTCAGATGCGATAGTGAGCCAAATATTGCAGCGATAAAGTCATCGACTTCTCAAACAGTCGGAAAACAGCCTTCTGAACAACTTTTGCCCTTAAGAATTAACATAAACTTATCTCCTAGTGAAGAACGAGAGGAAACAGCCGAGGAATATCTGCATAGAATTGAGAGTATCATTGTTGATAAGAGCGCCATTGTTCAGTTACTTTGCAGGAGGGACGATAGCTTTCACGCGGCAGTTTTGAAGGTGATTTTGGACAGCTTTAGTTTTACTGATACCCCTATCGATATGGCAATGCGCAAATTTCTATATTTCGTAAGGTTGCCCCAAGAGACTCAACAGATCGATCGCGTCATCGATGCATTCGCAAAACGATATCACTATTGTAACCCAGGAATATATGTTTCTTCGGACGATGCATATGTCGTCTCCTTCTCTCTTTTGATGCTTCACACTGACGCGTTCAACAAAAGCAATAAGCACAAAATGCAAAAGTCTGACTATGTCAAAAACACACAAGTTGGAGTTGCAAAGGAGATTCTAGAGGTATGTTTTTCTTCTTTTCTTGTCTTCACCAGACTAATTCAGACATCAGGTATTTTTTGATAACATTACGCATACTCCTTTTGTATTTATACATGACCGCCGGTCTACGGGTGAACAGATTCCGCCAACTCCGACGCTACGACAGCGACGGAGTTTTGTAACTCGGACTCCTAAAGAGACACTGGATCCTTATTCGCTGATTCTCCTCGAATACAACATGTCAAATCTTAGACTACATTCTTCTTCAGAGTTTAGCCCAGAAGATCCCTTTTCTTATGTTGGCACCTCGAGGCAGTTCGATGTTGAAGTTCTTCGTGAAGCTTATTTGAATGGCACTGTTATCAAAATCATGCCGCCCAAGCGAGTGCCGCCGCCGTCGGCAGTTCTTCCCAATACGATGATCCCTATTCCTTTGTCAATATCTCGAGATGTCCAGCCTAAAAGGTTGCGAATTGCAAAGATCGGGTTTTTGACGTCCATTGATCCGCGCAAGAAGAGAAAACCGAGGCTGTTGGGAGCAATACTTACGTTAACACACTTATATTTCTTCAAAAATGTTACATGGATACGTGGTCTTGTAGATCAGCTACAGACTATTCCATATACATTTACTGAGAAACTTCCGCAGGGAGATGGCAGCCAGGGTGCAGAGGACGGTGAAAGTGGTTACATTTTCAGCCCACCATTACAGAGTTTCCATGCCGATGAGATTATGAGAACAAATTCTATGGTGGCGCTTCATGATTCGTCATACCAGCTGCCGCTTTCGGCTATAAACTCTGGAAGTAACGGTACTAGTAGTTCAAAAGTTGTAATAACTCTTGCCACTCGGACAGGAACTCGCGATCTTTTCCAAGCAACGTCTGAGGATGAAATGAATGATTGGGTGGCTAAATTAAATTATGCGTCTGCGCTGAGCTCTTCGTCTGTATATCTGCGTAAAGCTCCTACCGTTCAGCGGCAGGAGTTGCTACGAGATTCAATCTCGCAACTCGAGGAAACGCTTGTACACGATATGCAATCAGTAGAGGAAGATCTTCGCACTCTCAGACACTTGGGAGTACTTGTACGACTCGTGCGTAGTGAAGGTGGCGAGACTGAGGAGCGCAAAACGATCGCACGCTGGCGGGATAAGGTCCATGATGGATGGATTAACGTACAATGGGGACGTTGTATACGAGAAGTTCTTGTCAAAGAATTGGATGCTGAAGTCGAAGCTATGACTGAGCGTTAGGCTATGTTAGGTTATGTTGCGCTGGTCGTGTTTGCATTTTATTTACGACATTACTATTATTTCATACCTTTTATATATCATATTAGACTATTCATGATTAGACGTTTTATATTTCATTGTTTTCTACGTTGTACTGGTTAGCAAAAAGAGGTCGTTTATATTGTCGTATACTTGTGTAGCAATCATATTTGTTCGAAGATAGGAAGGCCAAGGTTGGGTTCTTTTTTGTTTGTTTTAAATAGAGGATTATAGAATTTATCATATTTCAATGCATGCTACAATCTCAGCTTTCTGAAATTAAAGATGATCTACTTAACTCCGGGGTATCATAAGTGAAATAACTGTCGTCCAGGACAGAGCCATCTCAGGTGCTTAAGATACACACTAATATATCACATAAATCTAATTTACACTGAACACCTGTTCGATAAACTAACTTTTTGAAGCCCAACCGTGTCTGAAGCAATATACAAATTCCATGCAATAATAGTTGAGTTCATGATTCTAAAAGCCGCTGGGCTGACACTGCGAACACCAGCTACCCCAGGATGCCACCTTGCTTGAACTTTCTTTTCTCGTACCATAAGTCACTCCTACTAGATCCGAGATTGATAATCTTTGGGCATCCATCGCGATCTTTTTCCAGTCTGGTACATTCGAAGCAATAGAATGCGTCTGAGATACCTTGGCCACCACAGATGATACATTTTCCCGCAAAATTTCCAAATGAGCACTCATCGCATATACGAACTAAAGTTGTCGGACGTACTACATAATGTCAGGCAACACGATCTCACCTTGATTTAAAGATAATACAAACAGGATACTTACCATAACTGTCGCAGACGGGGCATTTGCCATCGCATTTCTCACACAGTCTGCCTATGCTGATTCCAGCCTGCTTCCGGCACATAACGAGATCTGGATGATGGCGCGACATCGAATCTCAACTGTATAATAGATTAAAATATTCTTATGAATTTACTAGGCGTAGTACTTCTGCAAGTATTGAAATTGAAATGTATTACAAATAGATAGATTGAAGCGAAGGTGTAGCTTTTTTTATTTGGTTATTAGACCTTACCCTATTGATATTGTATAAACTTTTGTTAGACGTTCCCAGAGAAATTTACGCAATTCGACTCTGAAGCACTTGTGTAAGATCGATATAATCACAATTTCAGTAATCAGCATAAATTAAATTGAAGTGATTATTGCATTCGCTGATCTCCATCTCTATCCCTTGATTCGATTTATTGCAGAAACCCTCGGGTATAATGAGCAACAAAACGTGTGTACTTAGTTATTTTACACTTCTAGACATTTCGAGTCCTAACGCGAATAGATCATTCGTTTCCTCAGCAGTTGTTGTACCATCCTCTGTCTCTCGTCCTGTACAGTCTGCCTCCACTGCTGGATCCGCCGATCAATCCTTCAAGCGTTCCTCGCCTGGCACAGTTGATACTGATCGAAGTGTCGATGCAGTTTCTACAGAAGATGCTATTGCCAAGCGGCGGAGAGTTACAGCAGCCCCCTCTAGCAAAGTGAGGGAGCAAGAAAAAGGGAGAAACAAGCGTCTTTTTGGTGCGCTCCTTAGCTCTCTTGGCAAGTTCAAGGAGGAAGTGAGTTCAGATAAGAATAGTGCGTCTAGTCGGCGCGCGGAGTTAGAAGCGAAAGTAAGAGAGCAGCAACAAAGGGATAAGGAATTAGAAAAGCAGAATTTAATTGCGAAGTCACAGAAAAGTCATATGGAACTGAAGGCTCTGCAACGGAAATCAGATGAGGAGAGGGTATGTAAATTTTCTTATAAAGTTCTCTTTTGTATATCGATTTAGTGCTAAAGTGATAGATGCAAATGAAACACGAGCAGGCACGCCATATGGCGTCTTTTTTACAAACGACCAAGGAGCCTGTTTTATACTATATTCCCTATAAATTGCAGGTGGAAGATGAGGCTATAATAAGCCGGCAAAAGCGAGAGGTGGAAGATCAGGTTGCCACTGAAATAGAACAGTTCGAATCTTCTCGATCAGCAGAGCTAATTGACGAAGTTAACGCGTCAAATGAGAGTGCCGATGTTACGGTCGACTCGGCTATTACCACACAGAGCGAGAGTGATGATCTGAACCTTGAGCATGATCAAAACAAGCAACAAAGCGAATCGAAAGATATTATGGATGAACCTCTGGTGCCCATAAGTGATGTGCAAATTCAGAATAACGGACGTGAACATTTATCACCACCAGCCGAGGTGTCAGAACAAGTCTCGGAGTAGAAGACACCAACTAAATTTCGCGGTGTTGCCACTGAGCAGGACACTGATACACGTACAATTACAAATTGCAATTATCCTTCAGAGGATAATCAAGAAGGGGCATTAGCACAAATAACGGAGTTGCTTAGCTAAAATTTATCAGAGTTGACCCATCAAATAGTTTTTTTGTATATATGCTGTATTCTATTCATTTTTTGAACTGGCATGCCTAGACCTCATTTTGTATATCACAATAAACCGTCGAGGAGTAGTAACTATACATACAAGCTTACTATTTACACAAACCATAATGTACAAATATGCGTAAGACTACATTTTCAGTAAATAATATTTATCTATCATTCTCAGCTCTACTTTCAACTGTCAGATTTCCCACATTTCGCAGTTTTGCGTCTTCTTCTAGCCGCTCTCTAATTAGTTTTGTGATATCCTCCGCAACCTGCATTGCAGTGGAAGCACAGTTCAACAACATCGATGCGTCGATCGGACACTCTCCTCCTTTCATTATCTGACATATTTCTCGGTTGCTGTTGGCCGTTACTGTCATATGGCCGTGCCGCAAACGTTCTTCTTGCAAAGTTGCATCAACAACTATTACAGTCACGTTCTCGTTATCCAAAATCATGTCCTCGCCTTCGTTATGATATTCATCTTCTTTAATATCACCTTGTGCATCTTCATCGATCGCGCTATTTGGTACGAGTTTGTTGAAAAATGAAAATGTAACGCAGACCGGTACATGCAATACTGACAATGGTACAGGAACACGATCCCGTGGATCATGGACAGTAATATCTTTACCGGAGATAGTGATATCCGGACGTCGGAAATGAAGAAGACCAGCAGTGACCGCAATACAGCAGGCATCCACTAATCCGCCGTCATGGTCCAGAAAGTGTATGTCTGCACGAATCGCCCAGCACTTTTCACCCGATAGAATACATAAGCTCTCAGTATCGAGAGCTGACGAGCGCCGAATAGCTTTTTCGATTAGTCGAGAGATCAGCATTTCCTCCTCTTGGTACCTAACATCAATTTAGACTGATCATGTTTAAACTCAACGAAATATGAATAATTTACCTTCCCAACTCGAAATACGGATCAGCCATGGGGTTCATCTCTGTAGTTATGACGAATAAACCATCGAGTGGTCGATCCTCATAGGGCCGTGATATTTCTGCTGATATTCTTACAATCACTCTATATTTACAGTTAGCGGAATAATTCAGGACAAGTCAATTCCCTAAAGACTATATGAACTGAAGCTACTAACCGGGTTCGTCCCAATCTTACATCGACCAGACCGTACTCATCTCCAAACCGAATATCTAGTGGCCTTAACTCGTTCAATTTCCGGCTATCTAGCCGTATGTTTTCAGACAGAGCTTTGAGTAAAAATTCGGATTCGTTGATCGAGGTGATTTGATCTGCTGGCATGGTCTAAGATATATACTATTGCCGTTAGCTGGAATAACGGCAAGAACTATGTATATTTCTTCGTTTATACTATCTTACTAAAATAGTGCTTCTTCTTTTCGCATGCTAATCTAGAGTCGAAAATTAGGGAATTCTGATGGAAGTCTAGAAATGGAAGTTCTTGATGTTGCTGAAGCGGTCTTTCTACTAAAGCGCAAAATCGAAGAAAATCTGTTTTCGAATCACTAATATCCCAAGCTGCTCATTACTTATTACGTGAACTGTGCGACAGCCTACTTCCTATAACGACACCGATAAAGACGTAAGTGGAGTTTTTGAAAATCTACCAGCTGAAAATCCTATATACGGCATTCATTCGAGATAAAGTCGTATGCAGAACTGTTCAACGTATAGATTTATCTTTAGATGTATAAGGGTTCACTAACACATGAAGAACAAGCGTACTTAAGAAATGAATTGTTAACACTATATGCTTGCTTGTAAAGCCGAAACTTAGAATCTGAAATTCAGAACAGCTCAGATCAAGCATTTTGTGCAGCTTGTAAAGGTGCACGTAAACATGCAATATACCAGCTTCTTGACTCTATATAAAGAGGTAGAATACACCATAGAGGAATAAAAAACTCCCCACTACAAAGTTAATAGATCAAAAGGTATAAAACATTCATTCTAAGAAAGTATTGTGACAGCAGCAGGTATTAGATTGGTTATATCTATTTGATAATATAGCCAACTCAAAAAGAATTGCAATAACTGACGGGAATCCCAACCGCTGGGTATATAAGAGGGCAACCTAGAATTTATGGTGACTTACAAAAAATATTTTCGTCCAAGTCACCATTCTGCTTTAAACCGGAATCTCTTCTTCTGTGGCTTTAGCGTTCTGAACGGACTTTGTTGCTTGATCGTTCGTTTGACCACTCGTCGCGACTTAGTAATTGCCGATTTCACCAGTGAGCCCATTACAAATTTGGCCGTGTGTTGATTGTAAAACAAAAACCGGTAGACTGACCTGACAGCTAGTTTGACCCCATTCTTCATCGTATGTCCCGCTTGACGACCAGTTCGATAAGCACGGCTGTTCTCGCAGGCGCGCTTGTTACTGTATGAGCGGCGAGCGCTATAAATTGGGGAGAGGATGGTACGCTTGCGGCGAGCTACGAGCGGAGCTCGGGTTGACCACAGGTTTTTGAACTGTAGAGCCATCAGTTACTCGTCAGCTAAGAATAAATATATATATATATATATGTGTATTAACGTTGCAGGCTTGGAAGGTTAAAACTATTCTATAAATCTGAAAACAAGACTCTCGGGGACTGGACGCAGGTTGGAATTGTGAGGTACCGTTAAATTCAAAAACAGAGGTCACGTGCGCAGATGTCAGCTATTGTTTGTTGCGAAATAGCGTCAACGCGCCTGTTGGTAGCAGTGGAAGCTGTCTGTTAAACTTGGAGATTATTAAATATTAAATTTTCAAGAGCTATGTTCTGGAAATCTAGTTGTCCTTTGCATCGTTTGGTCATATACATATGATCTCTTTTTGTATCCATATGAAATAATTATTTTTGGAGTTAAAACTAGTATTGTGTCAAAAGGTGAGCCGAAAAATGAATCTGGAAATCTCTGCTCCAGATGAGTTCGAAAAAAGTTGGTTTTTGAGCTTTATTCCTATGTTCTGTAGGCCTTGCTCTACCTAACAACTATGCCATTATTCGAGCTTTTCCCCTTTGATATCTCTTCGCAATTAGCTCTTATAAAATATATTACCCAGACGAGCATTGTCTTAATTTTATACGCCTTGGTGTCTGTATATCTACCGCAACTTAAAACGAAGTTTGTCAATACTGTTGTCTTTTTGCTTATGCTGAGAGTTCTGCACTATTATCTTAGGAATACCATGAAAACAGTATCACGAATCTCAAATCCGGAGAGACAGGCGTTAATTGACAGCGTAGCGGGGATCCAGGCCTATGCAGCCGAGTTCAAGAAAGCAAACAGCCGCAGAAGATCTCTGTTCAGTTACATGAATATACGGCATCAACGCATGGCAAAACTGACAGGATACACGAAGAGACTGGACGATATCGACAATGCAGTTATCAAAAATGAAAACATCATGAAGCTCGTAGCAAAAATGGCACAAGAAAAATATAGCATCACGGCTGCAGAGCTGTATCAAGGAAATGCTGTGAGAAACGTCAGAGTAGTCGAGCTACTTAAACATTTTGTGAGAGATTGGTCGGCAGCTGGACAAGTAGAACGGGATATCACATTTCCTCCAATATTAAATGCGTTACGCAAAGAGTTTGGAGATGATTTTAAGAAAAAGAAGGTGTTAGTTCCCGGAGCTGGCGTCGGAAGATTGGCATACGAGATAAGCCAACTGGGTATGAAACTGCATTTACGATTGGTTAGGATGATTAACTGACGACTACCCTACCAAACAGGATTCATAACTGATGCTAACGAGTTCTCCTATCTGATGCTGCTGGGAAACCGGTTTGCACTCGAAAGCGACAAAGATTCAAGGACCTTGCATCCCTTCATCCACACGTTTTCCTACCAAGTGTCATCAGCGGATCAACTTCGTCCAGTTACCTTTCCTGATGTTCAACCTGTGACCGATGGCAACTTGAACCTGCTATATGGAGACTTTAACGAGATCAAGGACAAATACGACGCCGTTGTGACTCTTTTTTTTATAGACACAGCCGCAAATATGCTGCAATATCTTGACACAATTCATAGAATTGTGGCACCAGGAGGAATATGGATCAATTTTGGACCTCTTAAGTGGGGATCGTCGCCACAGGTAGAGTTCACACTCGAAGAGATTCTGGATGTTATACCGAGGATAGGATTTGAGATCGAGAACCGGTGGAGTGCACAAGCCGAGTACACCCCCGACTCTGAGAGGCTATGGCATGGATATTATGGACTCGAGGGCTGGACAGCTCGTCGGTCGAGTTAGACGGCAGAGTTAATAATACCCAGGGGCTGTCGGAAGGATGAAAGTATATAGAAAATTCTAGCGGCAAGTCTACCTAATCTAGACGCATTTTTAAAGCATCTTATTGTACAAACCTCCGACATTTCTCGAAGTTTTTCACTGGATAAAAGCAATTACAAAGTTTCTCGAGATCACTTAGACCATGACATCGTTTTCAAGTATCTGATCGGCACCTCAGCTCGCAATTCCAGATATAAATCAACGTATCTTGTTCATGTAATATGTGACGTCTCCATGATAAAATAGTCTCATTAGAAAGAATAACAAAGGCATATCTTTCACGAAGAAAAGAAAAATCTTAACTGAATGGTTGATAATTGTGGACAAGTCGTACATTCCAGAGAAACGCGCTTTACCGCGTCGAGGCGCGTAAGACGCGCGATTCTAGACCTGGTTCACACTAATTGTATGGCAATAAGGACAGTAGGCGTATTTAGCGTACCATTTGTGGTTGGTCTGCGAGACACGCTCTGATGGTCGCGGGTAAAAAGCCAAGAATTAATTTAAATAAGACAATCGACGCGTTTTTACGTGAGAAAATTTTAAATTTCTGATTACTAAATCGTTGTGCTAGCAAAATTCATTTATCACTTATATAGTTCCATGGCGCGCCTTGTTGATTTAATTCACATCCTTTCCACAAATCTTCTGTAATTCGACCTTCTGTTCTACAGATCCTTTTTGCAGTTCTAAAATAACATTTAAGTGGTCGTTGTACTAATCGAGGCCTTTGTACTTTCTTTGCTACTTTAACGACATTAAGGATGTATGTGCTTAAGAGAGGTACGAGATAGTTTCATTTCTTAGAGATAGACTCTTTTTATTATGCGCTATGGATACTGATAAGACCTTTCTTTATAATCAGATGGACGAAAAGAACGCGTTCAGTTTGACAAGGTATGATTTTACAGTGAACTTTTGAAAGATTTGTGAGTTTTTGTGGCGCAACACTAACATCTACAGATCACCTCCAGAGTACAACGGTTGTGTTACGGTCTTGATACCGACCATGTAGATGCTGCCGCGATCACTCAAAAGGTCATTTCGGGAGTGTATCAGGGAGTTACCACAGTTGAGCTTGATAACTTGGTATGTTGTGACTTTTTCATTTCTTGTGGCATATCGCGTATGCGTACGGATCTGCTAACATCGTATAGGCTGCTGATACCGCCGCTTATTTGACCACTGCTCATCCCGACTACGCAGTATTGGGTATGAAATTTTCAATCGAAGTTGTAATGAGTCAATGCTAATTATGGAACAGCTGCTCGTATTGCGGTGTCTAACTTGCATAAGCAGACGAAGAAACAGTTTTCGCAAGTCATTTCAGATTTGTACCATTATATTAACTCGAAGACCGGCAAGCCATGCCCTATGATCTCCGATGAGACTTATAACGCCGTCATGAAGCATGCTGATGAACTAAATTCAGCCATCGTGTATGACCGAGACTTTCAATATAACTTCTTCGGTTTCAAAACTCTAGAGGTATGCTACTATCAATATAATAAGTATATACGATGCATTACTAATTATATAGCGTGCATACTTACTACGAATCAACAGAAAGATTGCAGAACGTCCCCAGCACATGATTATGAGAGTGGCTGTTGGAATCCATGGTGATGATGTTGAAAAGGTTATTGAGACATACGATCTGATGTCTCAGCGGTATTTTACTCATGCTTCCCCTACTCTATATAATGCTGGTACGCCCCAAAACCAGCTGGCGTCTTGCTTCCTTGTTGCTATGAAAGAGGATTCTATTGAGGGTATCTACGATACTCTTAAGACTTGCGCATTAATCTCCAAAACTGCTGGTGGTATTGGTCTGCATATTCATAATATTCGTGCCAGTGGATCATATATTGCTGGTACCAACGGTTCTTCCAATGGTATCGTTCCCATGCTACAAGTATACAACAACACTGCTCGCTACGTCGACCAGGGTGGAAATAAGCGACCGGGTGCTTTTGCTATCTACCTTGAGCCGTGGCATCCTGATATATTTGAGTTCCTTGATCTGCGAAAGAATCACGGAAAGGAAGAGGTCCGTGCTCGAGATCTATTCTATGCTTTGTGGATCTCTGATTTATTTATGAAACGTGTTGAGAAGAACGAGGACTGGTCATTATTCTGTCCCAGTGAGGCTCCTGGCTTGGCTGACGTTTGGGGTGACAAGTTTGAGGCACTTTACGAAAAGTATGAGAAACAGGGATTGGCCAAGAGAGTTGTTAAGGCTCAGAAGCTGTGGTACCACATTTTGGAGGCTCAGACTGAAACTGGTAATCCGTTCATGCTGTATAAAGATGCATGCAATAGCAAGTCGAACCAGCAGAACCTAGGAACTATCAAATCTTCCAACCTTTGCACTGAGATTGTTGAGTATTCCGCGCCAGACGAGGTTGCAGTTTGTAACCTTGCGTCTCTTGCTCTGCCTTCATTTGTCGAACATGATGAGGAAGGATCTTTCTACAACTTCAATCGTCTACATGATGTCACTAAGGTGCTTACCAGAAACTTGAACAAAATAATTGATATCAATTTGTATCCTGTTGAGGAGGCCCGACGAAGCAACATGCGTCATCGTCCCATTGCTGTCGGTGTCCAGGGTCTTGCTGACGCCTTCTTGGCTTTGAAGCTGCCTTTCGACTCTCCCGGTGCTAAGCAGCTTAACATTCAGATCTTCGAGACGATCTATCACGGTGCTGTCGAAGCTTCGATTGAGCTTGCTAAAGAATTAGGCCATTATGAGACTTATGAAGGCTCCCCTTCGTCTAAGGGTCAGCTTCAATATGATCTTTGGAATGTCACTCCTACTGATCTTTGGGATTGGGATGAGCTTAAGGATGACCTAATGAAGTACGGATTGCGCAATTCTCTGTTGGTTGCTCCTATGCCTACTGCTTCTACTTCTCAGATTCTTGGCTTCAATGAGTGCTTCGAGCCGTATACTTCTAACATCTATTCTCGTCGTGTGCTAGCTGGTGAATTCCAGGTGGTCAATCCATGGTTGCTGCGTGATCTTGTTGATTTGGGATTGTGGTCTGACAATATGAAGAACCGTATCATTGCCGATAGCGGGTCAGTTCAGAATATTCCTAATATCCCTGCCAACATTAAGGCTCTTTACAAAACAGTCTGGGAGATTTCCCAGAAGCATATCATTGATATGGCTGCTGATCGATCCCCTTTCATTGATCAAAGTCAGAGTTTGAATATTCACATTAAGAACCCGACCATGGGTAAGCTTACTAGCATGCATTTCTATGGATGGAAGAAGGGTCTGAAGACAGGAATGTACTATCTTCGTACTATGGCTGCCAGCGCTCCTATCCAGTTCACTGTTGATCAGGAGGCTTTGAAGGTTGTTGATATGAACACAGCAAAGGTTCCATTTGCCAAAAAAGCGTTCAGACAATCCGGTGGACGCAGTACCGGCCCTCCCACGAAGTCTAGTACTGAGGACGGCAGATTTACTGTTACTTCTGAAAGTTCACATGTTGTACCTCCAACTGTAGTTGCCGAAATCGATGAACAGGAGGAGACTCTCGATGACACTAATGAAAAGGCTGAGGACTCTGAACTTGACATCTATAACCAGAAAGTTCTTGCTTGTTCTATTGCCAACCCTGAAGCTTGCGAGATGTGCTCCGGCTAGATGGAAGTGATACTTGCATATTGGTGGTAACGACAAAAATAAACCTAAAATCTTAAGAATGGATTGTTAGATTCGGAATCTGGATTGCCCTGTATTTTACTTGTGGATTTTCATTGTTTTAAAGAAATTGTTAATGATTAATGCTACGCTTATTTCATACAAACTATTCATCTATTTTGATCTCAGTTACAATAATTTGTGTCGTCGTAGCAACCGCAATATTTTAGGTCGCGTTGACAAGGCGCGAGATTTTGAAGTCGTCTAATCGCGCATCACAAAAATTTAATTTCACAACAACGTAGTTCACTCTTCCTAATTCAATTTATTTCCTACCAATTATTTAATTAATTTATTTTGAAAGATAATTCTCTAAAGCTTACCTTGTAGAAAGCTCTTCTTGCTCCGTTGTCATCTTCTGCTGGCTACTCAAGGTTAAGTGATGGCTTTGGAATCGTTCTATCAGTCGATGTACGAGCACCAACGAATGCGCGATGAGTACTTCACCGCTCTGAGAATCATAAAGCAGCCTTTAGTTTCAACAAATAAGTTGTTTTGCACTGACGTAATGAATGAGATTTCTGCTTCTATCAACAACAAAGAAAACAAGCCTGTTTCTCAGTGTTGCAATGGTGAGAGTTCCAGATATTTCCAACTTTCATCAAATAATACTAATTTAATAAGAGATGAATGCGAATCGCAAGGAGCAATATCTATGTGGTCTCGAAAGGTTTTCATATCTTCCAGTGGAAGCTGTCGAGAATTCTTTCTACGCTAAGTTAGAAGCTCATAATGCAAACCGTGGTGAACTATCGAGTGAATTTTTGCCAGCTATCACTTCTGGAGTATTTTCAGATCAAACAATTCTAGCGAAATGTGACTTACAGCACCGGATCAACGATCTCACTGAGGAAGGATTCAATGTCTACAATTCATGTCTTCTTGATCAGCAAGATTTAACAGAATATCGTATGTATCTCGGCATGTTTATTCGTATGTAAGTCTTCTGTTAACTCTTCGCACAGCCATAACTGTCCAACTACTCAGCGCAGTTACGGAGGATACTGTTGACTTCATTGAGCGACCTTCGGAGCTTCCTTATACATACGAATCGTCACAGAATGACGTTTTGTTTTCATCTCTTGTGTCCTTATCTGCGCGCGATTCGCAACAGATATATGCCATCGTTCCAGATTTCATAGAGGAAGCAGATTTCATGGAAGAAACAGACAATGATTACGATCTGTATAACTGTAACTCTACTTATCTGTGGAATGATGAGCATGTTATATCAATTGATTTTGCAGACCACCAATTCATATGGAATGAGCCTGACTTTGTCTGGCAGGCTGATCGATATCCCATGCCAGTCATACCATCGGAGAATTTTTGTCAGCGCGCTTCTCCGTTTGCCTCCCATCGAGCCGAATTTTTATCAATATCACTAGTTGAATCGCCTCAAGAAGATTACGTGGACATAAACGTTGCTGTATCCCAGCTTGAGCAAGCTTATCAGAATACTATAAACGGCATTGTCCCAATCAGACAACCGTCTCCAAAGTTTGCGTGCTCTTATCCCTTTTACGTGATGCCTAATTACAGATTAGGTATGAATTGGTTAAATGATATAGTTGTGATATGATGCTAAACAGATATTCTAGAAACGCCGTTAATTCCACTGTATGCAAATAGCATCAATGAATGTTGGGAACTCAACACCGATATTGATGATCTAGTGGACTCCGAGAAGTATCCCTACTCCTGTAATGAGTCTATGATTCATGACGACTATGAGATGATTTCATTGATGTATTGGGCATGGAATGAAAGGGGATTTTACTCTGAGAATCTGGAAAAGGAGGAAGGAAGATCTGAAGACGGTCTTCAAATTACAATGCGACGGGTGCTAGATTGGCTTGGTGAGATCGAGATTCCAGCATCTCAGCTGATCGAAAATTCCCTAATATCTATGAGTCGATCTGCTATTCCCATTATCTGCCCGGTACCCCAGACAGCTGATCAAACACTGGCGCCACAGCGATTGGAAGAATTCATCGAGCATTACAACAAATTTCAAGACGTGGCCATGACCGGCTCTCCATACCAATGTAATTTTGACATTTTTATCGAAGAGACGGCTCTCCAAAAATCTCTTGAAACAGATAGCTGCCGGGTCATTACAACTGCTGGGTTGACTTTTAAGAACTTCGACGATGACGTTGAATTTATACCACATATATCCCATATAGAAGAAACCTATAACGCCGGCACTCTCAGTAAACATGATGCCGGCGAGGATGTCACAGATCTCAGCATCAACTTCACTTCTGATGAAGAAATATCGTCTGATATTGATTCCAAATTTAGTCATGCAGGACTTCTGCGTCTCAGCTCGAGCGTTAAGTCAGATTCTTCTTCGGCCTCCTCGCCTTTATCGCCACCTACAAATGACTACAGGCAGCGAGATTTTCTTTTCGATCTTCTAGAGAAGATCGAGATAAATTTGACTATAAGCAGACAGATAGATAACAGTATGATGGAAATGCTAACGATGGAAAACAAGAATCTTAGTGAAGCTATGATCGCTGAGATTCGCAATGCAATTTTGACTTTACAGGCTCAGAGGCAGGCACATGAGCAGCAGCTGCTGTCGACATGGAACACACTATCGCCGAAACCGCAAAGGACTTTGGGTTTTTCTATGACGATCGCAGAACGCGCATCTGTCTATAATGATCAGTTGAAGACCAAAATATATCAGTCAGTGGCTCAAGTTCAAGATACCCCCTCTTATAAGATACATGGAAATGACTTTCAGGAAAGCGAAATTATCGGCATTAATACCAGCCCTAGCAACGATGATACCACATTGGAAATTTTAATGACCGAGCGTGAAAACAGTTTTGAACAGGTTGTAGACAAAAACAGGAAGCAATGGAGCACTGGAAATGTCGTGAAGCGAGGTCTTAAGAGGCGGCTCTCATTCGCCCTTAGCGATCCTTCCAATATTGAGAGCCAACCTAATGATAGTCCGGAGCGTGCTGAACATTCGGTTTTAAGGACGCTGAACGTGAATGAGGAGCACAATCTGCCCTTGAAATGCGAAGACAGGCTTAAAGATGCTTTAGCGGTACATCAGCTGCCTCGATTTTGTGGCTTACATGAATTTTCTTTTGTATCGGATCCGACTCACTATTACGCCAATGAGGACGAAAATGCAGCTCTCAATGAGAGTATGTATTGTGGCCAAATTGATACCAGCGGATTTCCTGACAGCCCATTAGTTACGCTATCGACAGAATTTCTTCAACAATTTTACGCCAATGAAAGCCAATATTCTAATATCCTTGTTGACTATACCAACTCTGACTCTTTTATTAATCCTCCTAATTTTGGATTTGACTTTTCGTATCACCATATAAAGGCAGCTGAATTGGCCTTACATGCATTGCGTGATTGTTCAAATCACGCAATGCACAGCGGACTCATAGCGCATAGCAGCAACAGCATTTTGGCTGAACACCACTCTATTGCTAATTATTCATCTGTAGAAGAAGCCTCTTTTGAAGAACCACATCTCTCGCATCAGGACGAGGACGCATTTACAGATAAGTTTTGCGATGATGACCCCAGTCTATCATGCTTGTCTTGGATTCAGGATTTATTTTCATTTTGCGATCGATCTCTGCAGATGGACTTGACAGCTACTGGCAAGAATATGCCGGAGAAGACTGTTTTCCAAATCCACCAAGAAATATTGCAACAGAATGCAGAGACAGAAAGTTTAATGAATTCAACAGATGAGCAAGACGTGGTACAAGACAAAAATACGAAGCAGCAAGGCAAAGCGAGAAAGTTAATGGGTCTTGTGGGCTCCGTAGCTCTCTTCTGCTATGAGACTATTGCGGACCCTAGCATCAAGATGGACGAATAAATATCTTGCGAAGGCTTCTAAGTGTTATGACGAGAAGCTGCTACAGAGTCTCCATAAATCGGTCAAATGCTGCTGAATTAAAGGCTCCTGTGTCACAAGTCTTAAGAAACTCACTTTGAGAGTTTTATCGGCCTTGTTAGTCCCTTTTCAAGGGCTTACAGCAGTGGCACAAATGGCCTAACCTTTTAAGAGCAAAGCAGAGTGCACTGTATGTATACCAGCTTCGAAAATTCGAAAAAGGCATCGTATCTAGATTACGAGTGAAGCCGTCTCTGGTGGGAAGTTGGGCGGTTTGCAATGCGAGAGATCAATCAGAATTAGTGCAGGTCGAACCCAACCTCACGATTATTGCAAGGCTGAAGAATAGAAGAGCAAACTAAACATAGGCAAGTAGAAAAATACACCAAGATCTGCAGATACCTGAGATCGGACGTTGATCTTTGAATTCCCATTTAAATCTAGTTCCGCTGGCCGTGCTTTGATTGAGTACATGTGCCACGCCGCTTGCGTACTTCATGCATGATCCCTACGCAGCTTGCAAAACTGTCTGCGCTGGTTTAGTCTTCTGATTGTTTTGTTTCTATACGTCAACTTAATGTAGTTAAAATCATCCATAAGGGTCTTAGAAATTAAAAAGGAATTGGAGTATAATTCTAATGTCACGTTTTACCACACTTTGGTATATTGTGAATCTCTTGAATAAATTCGTGAATTGCAATTAATGCGGCCAGCTCACTCAAGTTTTACCTAGTCGTCTTCAACGACGTAGATAGTGGGAGTTGATTTCGTTATATGTAATATATTACCCTCCTTACACGATATCTAATCATAAACATCGATTTATCTAAGCTTCGCTCTCGTGTTTCTACAAACCGGTGTCAACAATACAGAGGCCGACACATTAGTTCAGGCCAAATATCTCAGTGGACCATACGATTTGATGAGTAACGCGAATGTAGGTTATCGTTGAGCCAATGCGACACAACAACCCTTACCCCGCTTCATGAAGGCACACGCTCAGCAGGCTGTGGAACCGAGATGTTGTAGCATGCCTAAATTTCATTCACATTCTAAACGGGTACCGCGAGAATAACGAGCGTCCTGCTCGGTTTTGTCGTGAGTCGAGCACAGATGTATTTAAACAAGTGGAGTGATTCACTCCACTCCGGTCGAGTTATCGCTCGTCCATTTTTACAGAGTTTTTTTGTTATATCGACTATCGTTATATCGAGAGTTGATCGTATAAGTCAACGTCTGTAGTAGCTGGTTATCACAAACGATGAGTTGTTGCCTAATGAAAGCGTTGGTAGCTCAGCCGAATTTGTTTTTACGAATACGAGAGTACGAGAATAGTTCTGATGCGACGCGCCTATAGATATCGTCTTCCCAAGAAATATTAATTACAGATAGTTTCGTTTGAAGAAAGAAATGAGTCTTTAAACTCCTCCCGAGGACATGAAATTGATCGACTCAGTTGGTCCGGAGCGTAGTGTTGGCGAATATTATGCACAGCCTCTCTTCATAAAGTTCGCTCCATCACTAGCCGTCTAAGCCGCTTCCCCGGAACTAATGTGGCACACGATCTGGGACTCTAGTTTTTGAAGAGTTTTTTTGATTAGCGGATTTGAGTCTTATGACACTATCCGTTCTCGTTTCCCTGACTACGTTGATGGATCGAAACAGTAGATAAAGAACGAAGCGGGGTTACCTTTTTCTTTACTTTCTATCTCTAATTTCTGTACCACTGCTATGGTAATCGCACATAGTCCAGTAAGAGTGGGAATAATAGGCAGTGGTTTAGCTGGCCTGGCTACTGCGTATTACTTGACGACTGACGAGAAAGAAGACGTCGATGTCCATATTTTTGATTCGGTAAGAACTAAAAGTTTCCAAAAATTAAGGAACAATACCTGACGATATATTTAATGTGCAGAAAAAATCAATAGGCTTCGATGCAGAGTCGTTGACGATAAATACAGCCACTGGACCCTACCGCGTCGACGTGCCTATGCGGAGTTTTGCAGGCGGATACTACGAAAATCTGATAGCGCTGTACCACGAGCTCGGGCTGCGAATGAAACAGATGTCTTTTTCGTTTTCTTTCACAGATACGGCTCACGGGACCTACTACCTGCATGGTGGAGACGGAGGCCGTAAAGGTACGCAGATGCTTGGGTCGCTGAGAGAACGTTGGAAGACCGTTACTGGCCGCCAAAAGAGCACGAATGAGTACCAGATGAATCCACAAAATATCGTTATCGAGCTTATCACGACTGCCGCACAAACGACAAAGTGGCTGTGGTTTATTGCAAACGTGTTTTTCATGTACGCGTACTTCACATTGCTGTGTCTGCTCGTCTGCCCCGGGGAGATGGAGACCTTGAGCGATTTTGCATCAAAGTGGAGGTTACCATGCTGGTTCATGGATATGTTTGTGCTGCCTGTCTTCTCGGGAATGGGTACCTGTAGCATCGAAATTGTTCGAAAAGCGCCGGCTCGGGACGTGACAGAGTATAAGAAAAAAAGCTTTCTCAAGCCGCACTACGTCCTGGAAGATAATGTCAAGGCAGCAGTCGAGAAACTGACAGCCAATCTACCCAAGAGCAACATACACATGGGCACCTGCGTAACAGAGATCCGCGAAACTGCCAAAGATGGAGAAATACAGAACAAGGAAGATGCCAAAAGATGGGAAATCATATCTGACAACGGGGCCCGTCTGCAAGTTGATCACGTGGTTTTTGCAGTCACCCCTGCAACCATATGTTCGATATTACAAAATACAACGTCCTCATATGGTCAGTCTTTGATTCCTCTACTTCGGGAAATCAAGAGTACAACGGTCGAAGTAGTCGTGCACACGGACGGCACAGCGATCAGTCATCTGCACAAGCGCGATGTGGCGGATCTGAACTTTTACGCCAGTAACTGCGGTAGTAGTGCTAGCAGTAGCTCCAGCATTGAAACCAGCAGCAGTAGGTGGGAGAAGAATGACTACGAGACAGTCGGATTTGCTGAATGCACTCACGTGCTGGGCCACGACGTTTTTCAGACCACAAGTCCTGTACCAGAACGAGAGATTGCCGCAGGCAGCGTTGTTGGACGGAGCGTGTTTAAACGTGTCTTGCGATCTCACGCGGTCGATCGAGCGGTCAAAGTATTAGTTGAGACTCGCGGATACGATGGCATTTGGATCTGTGGGTCGTGGGCTTGGAACGGTCAAGTTCTACTGGAAGGATGTGTTGTCAGCGCTCGAGCCACGGCTACAGGCATTGCGGCTCTTTGCAAGGATTAGAAACTCACATTGATACGTTTATATGATTTCAAATTCATTTTCGAATGTCATTTCATCGCCCACGCCCGAGAAAGTACCAAGAAAGTCGAGACAGGTCGGCAAGGAACACCCTCTGATGTCCTTGCTCCAACACCTACGGATTTCGCTCGACACAATTTGGACATCTCTCGTAAAGGAAAGAGAACGGTCACCAAAAATTAATTTGTCTATTTTATTTAATTTTCGCATCAAAGTTTCGGCTTGGAGCATTTATTTTGTATATTTTAGTTTATTTTTATAGTAGAGTTTTTCTAGACAGAGCCACGTCTTTTTTTGGTCATTTTTGGTTTCGTCCCAACACAACGAAAATGAAACTTGACCGGAAAGAAAATCAGGTTAGCATGGCAGATGATCTTACCGAACTAGAGACTTTTCAACTTATTTTTTTCAAATGGGCATGGTGTAAATGCTAGCAGCATATTGAACTTTGCCTCAGAAGGAGATGTATTTATTCTAATTTAATCAAAGAGGGGCATAGGGTTTTGTTCCTTACGTAGGCGGGTGACTCACGGATAAGTTGGTATTTAACTTGTTGATCTCGCTCCCTTAGGCCTTATTCAGTTTCTCTTTCTAATAATTTATTTTTTTGTTTTTTGGAAACCTTTAAAACAAAGATAAGATGGTCCGTCCCTCCGAGCCTGAATTTGAACAAGCCTACAATGAGCTTTTGCTGACGCTGGAGGACTCGACTCTATTCCAGAAAAAGCCGCATCTGAAAAAGCTGCTCCCGGTGATCTCCGTACCCGAAAGAGTAAGATTGATTAATGATTGAGTCATTTACTTTTTCTAGTCTATATTTTGTGATATTATCTACTCGTAAATCAGCCATAGAAAAAGGTAATCGCAGAGACTAATTAATTCCTTCCAGATCATTCAATTCCGAGTTGTTTGGGAAGATGACGGAGGCAATTTTCAAGTGAACAACGGCTTCCGAGTACAGTTCAATTCCACCTTGGGACCATACAAGGGCGGTCTGCGTTTCCACCCGACCGTGAACTTGTCGATTTTGAAGTTTTTAGGATACGAACAGACATTTAAGAACGCCCTGACCGGCCTGTCAATGGGTGGTGGAAAGGGTGGTTCTGATTTCGATCCTAAGGGAAAGTCGGACAATGAGATCCGTCGATTCTGCGACTCGTTCATGCGCGAATTGTGCCGACATATTGGCTGGGGAACTGACGTTCCTGCAGGAGATATTGGGGTTGGCGGTCGTGAGATTGGATACCTGTTTGGCGCATACAAACGATATAAAAACTCTTGGGAGGGTGTGTTCACTGGAAAGGGCATCACATGGGGAGGGTCGCTGATCCGTCCCGAGGCCACTGGGTTCGGTCTGGTATACTTTGTCGAGAAAATGATCAGCTTTGCTACTGGTGTTTCCGCCGAAGATGCTTTTGCTCGAAAGCGTGTCGCGATCTCTGGATCTGGCAATGTTGCGCAGTACGCCGCTTTGAAAGTCATCGAGTTGGGAGGTATCGTGATCTCGATATCCGACTCAAAGGGGGCATTCATTCTGGCTGATTCCCTGTCCGACGGCTTCACTGAAGATGACATCAGTCTGATCGCAGATGCTAAGTTGCTGCACAAAGATCTTGCTTCACTTTCGACGACTTTGAACTCTGCACGCAAGTTCAAGTATTATGCTGGCGAGCGCCCATGGACTCACTTGGCTAAGGTCGACATTGCGCTTCCATGTGCAACGCAGAACGAGGTCTCAGGTGCTGACGCCGCCGCTTTGGTCGCCGCTGGCTGCAAGTACATCGCCGAGGGATCCAACATGGGCTCTACAATGGAAGCCATTGATGTGTTTGAGTCTACCCGCAGAGCTATCCCTAAAGGAATATGGTATGCTCCTGGAAAGGCTGCTAACTGCGGAGGAGTCGCTGTCTCTGGTCTGGAGATGGCTCAGAACGCCCAACGAGTTTCGTGGACTCGCAAGGAGGTTGACGAGAAGCTACACGGAATCATGTCCACGTGCTTCGACACTTGTGTATCCACAGCAATTGAATATTCAACCGAGGACATCGGACGATATCCCTCGATCGTCAAGGGGGCTAACATTGCTGGTTTCATAAAGGTAGCGGAGGGAATGCACAACTTGGGTGACTACTGGTAAAGCTATCGAATCGAAGCATTCGATGCTATGAATGCAATATATACAAGCTTATTGTATCCTTCTTCGCGCTACAACTGGGAATTCCCCGGAAAATTTAGTTTACTCAATAAATTTGTTATATATCGTTCATATTGCTTTGTATTTGGTACGTCTATCGTCTACCTTTTTGACGACTGCAATGCTACTGCTGGTGTATTGGTAGATTATAAATCAAACAGATACATGGAGTAAGAGTCATGAAATATCATAACGTCATATGACTAGCAACATCAGATTATAAATTCCGCCTAATATTCACACATCATCAGACCCTCTGTGCTTCAGTCAGCAGTCCGAAAATTAAGCATAGCGGTCTCGGATGACTTAAAGGGCTCATACATTAAAAATAGTAGTAAAACCACGCAATAACCACGCATATAAGCTAGAGCGCGCAGGATTCCCATTTGTATTTCATATTTATGGCATATATACGCAAACTCAATGGTCAAAAATGACATACTTCGGTTGATTAAGGATAGTGCAGAGAGGCTTATATTTTTATAAACTAGCTTCCCTTCTCTTTCAGTTGATAACCGAATAGTTCTATAGGAGTTTACTTTGAATATCCAGATAGTATCAACACTTTTGAAACATAGAATAAGACTTGATTGTAGAAATTATTTGGTCAGTTAAGCACAAATGCCAGAACACGAATATCAGTTTAATGTTGCCATGTCCTGTTCAGGTACGTTATTAAATGCTGGTAATGCATGCGTAATATGGAGTAGTAGTCTAATAGAAGATAATAGGATGCTCGAACGCAGTCAGCAGAGTTCTCAATAAACTGTCAGGTAAGTCTCGATGAGATTATCATATGCCTGGCGGACTGGAGACAGTCCTAGTCCTACTGTCCGCATGTCGTTGGTTGATCTACGACTTATATGTCTATATATTCTAACGCTTTTATCAGGTGTAGGCGACGTCAAGATCTCGCTAGAGGAGCAGAGCGTCAAGGTCAAAACCGCGGAGAGTGTTTCGTACGATACCGTCCTCGCCACTATCAAGAAGACTGGCAAAGAAGTGCGAAGTGGAGAAATTGTTGCTTAATATTTTGATGTTATTGTTACATAGATACAGATCGACTTCAAATAATGCGGTTTGTGATAGCAATGAAGTAGTAGCAAAATAATAAGAGTACAGTCACGGATAAACATCTATAACAGAAATAAGCAATAATCCAGATGTATAGTTTTAAAGATATGTTTTACACCGTCACGTAAATTCAAAATAAACAAATTACAAATAGACCCAAATAACTAACATGTACTTAATGAGACACAGAATACCAAAAAAATTTGAATAACTTGGTCTAAGTTAAGATTTGAGAACCTTCATCTTTCCAATCGACAATTTCCCCGGCAGAAAGGTCACCAACGTCTGAATTGCCAACATCGTCTGTGTAGTCCCATTTAGCAAGCGCGGGATATTGTTGCAACAACGCTAAAGGCAGCCAACTTTGCTGTTGTCCACCGCCACCGACTGTCAAAAGCCCGTCTGCTCCAGTTCCTTGCGTAATATACGGATCGCTGTAGTTGAGATGCTGGCCATGGTTCTGGAAGAACTGTTGTTGGACCTGCTGGACCCTTTTTTCTCGTTCGCCAGTTTCTCGTTCGCGTTGCTCCTCCTCCAAAAGCGGTCGTATACATTCTCGACCGGCCTCGGACCTGAAGTGACGTCCGAGCGCATCTGCTCTGGCAAATTTGCGTCCGCAACCCCAAGTACCAGCGTTGGCCAATTCACCCCGACATTCAAATTTCTTGATTCCAGAATGCAGTCCTTCGTGACGCTTTCGATCATGCTGCCTAGCAAACGCCTTGCCACAGACTGAGCAGACAAACGGCCGCTCGTCCGTATGTGTCCGTAGGTGCGACCGCAGATTGTAAGCTCTAGTGAAACGCTTCGAGCACAAGGTACATGCAAAGCTAGCTGGGTGCTTCTGGACTCGTTTGTCTGCTCGGGATGGCTGGGCGAGATCCAAAATGTAGTCGCGGTTTGCCGAAACGCTTCTTCGGCGACGCTGCATGTCACCACCTGGCCTGTCATCTGTCGAGTCATACGACTCGTATCCCTCGGACTCATATGACGAGTACTCGCTACCCACGCTGCTTTCTCGTCGGCCACGACCAGAGGATGATCGCTCGTTCGATCTGCTGCGAACTGTTGGCACTGGCGGTAGAAGTGAGTTTGAAACTGCCGATATAGAGGATTCTGAGCTTGACCGTCTTCGGCCATTTGTCATTGTAGGCGGTGAGAGTGACGATGATGCTGGTGACGGCACGGCATACAGATTTGTCGACAGCATCTGGGCCTGCTGATGTGATTGTTCGGCCTGCTGAGCTTGCAGAACCTGTTGCAACTCCGTGTTGTCGTACATAGAAACGTCCTCGACGTTGATCTCGGGTGAAGGCGTCAATGGCCGGGAAATGGCTACTCCTGGAATCGTGTCCAACAGCGACGGTTCCGAAATTGTGAAAGAGAAAAAGTCTTCGAGTTCCTCGTCCATTCCAGCTCCCATTCCGGCTCCCATTCCATGCTCCATTGCAGGCTGCAGTCGAGGCTCCAACCCTGGAATTCCAAGCGGCGACGTCGACAACTGTATGGCCGGGATAGGCGACTGGTTGTAGTCCAACGTGGCCGCCATATACGGCGAAGGAGCGTTTGACGAGTACTCACTGTGCACCGATGGCGAACGGTTGCGATATGTCCTCAAGTCCTGGACATGCAGAGTAGAGCTAGTGGTCGTGCTTGCGTCAGCCATTCCAACAAAAGGCGGCTGTTCATACTGTTCCTTGTCGTATTGCTGAAACGAAGCCAGACTTGAATTGCCGTTGATCAAGTCTGTGAACGTAGGTGTAAGGTTATCTTCGCTGTAACTCATATCCATTAACTTATACTCATTGATAAACTAAGTCGTTTATTTATAGACCGCCGTATCGTTTTTTTAAAAAATCCTAGTTGATACTATAAGGTTTTCTAAAGTTCCATCGTGAGTGCCAACGATGATGATCGATACATCATAGAAAAATGGTAGGGTAAGACTATCGATATCATCGCAAACTGCACCGACCGCACAGCCGTGGCGCAGCACCTCGTTACTTTCTTATATCAGCCCTTAATGGTTTATTAACTTAACTTGCTTTCGTTCATCTACTTAAATGCATTATGGCCTCATAATCTTGTCCAAGCTCATTCTAGAAATTGTACTAGGGTATTCGAGCATGTACAATTGAACATGGACTTGTACGTTGGATACTGCCTTTAGGGTTCGATTTATTGTAATAGTTCTGAGGGTCATCCGTGGCAGTGAAGCCCAAAAATACATTTCTTTTAATTTACTCCGCCCTGGCGGAACGACTGCCTGTTTTTCTCTCCACAACAGATGAGCCAGAGTGTTCGGCACATCACAATGCGCCGAATAAATGTGCTAAATATTCGTGGGTCATAGGCTTCCAGGTAAGCAGTTGAGGAAGCTCAAGCTTGCCGACACTTACCGCTACTTGCCAACACAATTTACACGAAAGGGCCGTCAGTTTTAGTAATATTGTGCGATGGTTACTGGTTGGTGGTTGAACAATAAGCGACCGCTGGCACGACGCGTGATGGACATTTCAGCTTCATGATAATACTATAAACTAGCGGATTTGTGAAACTAATATATGGTGAACTGAGCGAGCATTCAGCACTAAGCTGGCGTCTCTTTAGTAGCATTAACAAAACCCATTAAGAGCCACGCATGGACCACTCTTGAAGCCTTGCCGGCACAGCTTCCCGAGATAAAGAACTTGACTGCGTTGGCCAGCCCCAAGCTATTGGTGCGGAATAGTATCAAAATTCGAGACATCTATCGGCTATTGTGACAATGTCAATAAGCTGCGGTTATCTTTTCAAACAGCGACATAGCATATTGATCGTATACACTGTTTGAAGTGTATAGCATGAAATCGTCATCAAAAGTCCTGCCCTATACAAATCCTTTGCTACTTGTGTTGCAGATGCAGACCAGATCAGAGTAACTACTTGTTTGCATCGGAATGCCTCAATTCTTGCGACCTATAATTAGATGATGACATCGGCCAACAATCTCAGTAATCTTTTTACTTGCGCTCTCATTCCCGTTCTGTATTTGTTGATGTTCATAGAATTTGCTGGAAATTAGACATGCTGCTAAATCTATACTCATATGTTGTGCTCCCACAATCAGCAGAAAGACTACAAAGGACGAGAACAAATAGCAGTAGAGAATAATCTTCCACTAGGAGTTTATTCTAGATTTGATTACGACTGACTATCTTTACAGGTTCATCCATGCTCTTAGATTTATCGTCCGTAAGAGTTGTGAGGTTCACGTATCATTAAGTTGATGTTCATGCTGTTTGAAATCGCGGTGCTCGAGCAAGGGTATTAATATCTCAGGCTACTACGATGGATATCGTTATTTCTCCTCCGATCAAGTACGCTGCTCGCTTTACGAAAATCAAATGCAGTTTGTAACATTAGCAACTCATTAGATGAAATGATATATCATGCATTCAAATGCTACATGGTATGATGTCCTCGTATAGGCGCATTATTGCATTCATGATTCGCGAGATAAATACTTGGAAGTAGCAAGAAGATCTCCAGTATCTACTAGTCCTCTCCGACTACTGGTATCGATTGACTCTTCGTTCGAATACTGTTCTTCTCCTCCACTCTCTGTTTTGTCTTCTCCTTTGTCATCTTGTTCATCTTGTTCTTGTTCTTCCGACTCCAAATCACCACTAGAGTCATCGTTGGAGTCCATTTCATCACTCGCTGCGATCGTAACGATGCTTCCTTCACTATCATCATCATCATCATCATCATCATCATCATCATCATCATCATCATCATCATCATCATCATCACCAGCGAGACTTTCCTTTTCTACTGACTCTTCACCTCCCTTTATATCTCTCCAAGGTTTCGCTTTGGTTACTGTCACACCACAGCGAAAGCACGCCCATCCCTCACCTTCCTGCTCTTCAATTTGCGTTACCAAGCAGACGTAGCAATATATATGTCCACATTCAACAGCCTCGTAAGGGTTTGTGATATCATTCAGGCCAGCATCAGAAGGCGCAGATGCCGATACATTGGCATCTGTATCTTGATGATAACAAACTGCACATACTCGCTCTGGGAGAAAGCTCAAGGGACCGACAGGTGGTATATTCGACGCGCCGTTGTCTTTTCCTCTGAAAATTTTGTTCATGCCATAGTTTACAGCCTTATTCACTCTTCGTCTAAGCCTAGGGAGATGAAGCAGCGGAAGCACAAATAGTAGAAAGCTTGTAAATTCGTTCCATACTAATTGACGATTTTGAAACTCAAAGCTGACCTCTCGCGAAAGTGACCGTGTCGCAGAAGCGAGACGAATTCGAAGAAGACGGAAAAGTAGCGTTGGATAGCGGCCAGAATATATAAATGCTACAAAATTCAAAAAATTCAGAGCTGAAAATATTGACTCCAACTTTGTTAATGCTTTATCTAGATTCGGTCTCCATGTTGAATTCTGATAATTAGCACATCTGGCTTCAAATTTCTTAGTCTGAGAAAGCTTACCTCAGAGTCGCTATCTTGCTGGCTCAAGAAATCTTTGAACTTCCGCCAACCATAATCTCCAAAAACGGTCAATATTCCAAGTGCAATCTTTTGTGCATTGCTTGGACTCCGCAGGACACCTCGTTTGGCGTTGTGCTTTCTGCCATCTACTAGTCTTAGATTTTCTAGAAGTCCTCCATAACTAGTTGAATGATCCCATATTGTGAACTTCCATAAGAGCGCTTTCAATAGCATCACAATTTCTGATTCATATTGATCTTTCAAGTTCCACTGGATGACATGTCAGATTGGTTCAGCTTATTAACGGTAATTTGTTTATAAAACAAAAGAATTTGATGTATGCGTACCTGAAATGATTTTAGACCTTCCCATAACCTTCCGCTCAAGAGATCAAGTAGCTCATTGTCCAGCTGCTCCGCATCAAGCTGTCCATTTCGCAGGGATGGATATGGACGAAGTCGCGTAATGATTGTTTTCAAATCGAGATTTCTTGACAGCTTTTGCCCAAAAGATCTAATCGAGCTTCCTTCACTCATCGAAGTGCAATGACAACACCAACCTTTCCAGATTTATATTTAGTGCACAAGGTATGTGTTACGCATGTATTCTATATCAGCTATGCGTTTAAGTAACTGTATTGGTGAGCTCTTGAGTGTGGAATATATATTTCATCGTCATCTTCCACCAAATCGATCGCGCTCTCAGGAGGGCCTGGTGGCTGAGATTCTGTGGCGCGTGTAACTCTATTAACCACCGTTCAGGCAAAATGCAACTTCTTCAAGCCAATTCTTGTAAATAGTATAGCGTCCGTATCATCTTTCAGAAGAGGTATGCGTCTCGAAGGCATATCATGAGCGGTTCTCTATTCCAGCTGAATCGCAGAGGTGTCTTTCCTAAGCAATTGTGTCGAATCTTCCGCAAGCATATCTCCACGCGCGTTTTAGAAAGTCATGACTCACTAAAGTCTTATCTTCGTTACGTATCCCTCAAAAATGTATCAACTAAATCAACAGTCTATACCGGTACATTATTCGAATATACGGTCCTAGACGCTCTACGCCGACTTTCAAAAGGGTTGGACATTGTGCGATGTGGAGGCGCGAATGATCGTGGAGTGGATATCAGGGGTACGTGGACCCTCCCATTTGGCATAGACAGAAAATTTCCACTCATCGTTCAATGCAAGGCAGAGAGCTCAAAGCCTTCCGTACGGCATTTTAGAGAGCTTGCAGGTGCAGTATCAGCCGAAGACAGTACCACATTAGCCGTGCTCGCTACTATGTTACCTGCAACAAGTCAAGGCCAGAATTTGATGTTTGCGTGGGATAGACCTATGGCTTTTTTACTTGTTGATTCTTACGACGACGGAGGAGGTATCAATCAGCTTTACTGGAATGCAGCTGCTGGTGAACTGCTTAAAGGTATCAAAGTGGCTGAAATTGTCAATAGCCGTAATTCGGGAAAGAAATTGAAACTGATACAGGATTCAATATAAACGATTGATTTTATGGATTGGGATAATTGGATTGTACATAGATTCAAATTGAAAAATAGAGAAAGAATGTGATAGTGATATCTAGAGAAGTCATAAATGCATTATTAGATTATAGTAAAGAAGATATTGTACAGATTACAATGAGGGCTCAAAACATCCCAGAGCACATCTTTATTAGACGTTAAAACTGTACCAAACAAACTATTAAACAATTAAGGTCTTTTTTCAAACTTCTTATCCAAATATTCCTTTAAATTTGAGCCCACTGTAGTCCGTTCTTTGCCAGATTCTAGATATATTATAAACAGCCACAGAGAAAAAATATTCACCATGTGATGAAGCCAGTATGCATTTAGTATGCCATGCAAACACGAATAAACTATAATGTATAACAGTAATATTTTCGTTATTATTTGAGATCTATTGTCATTAGCATCTTGCTCAAATAGACAGCGGACGTGTGACAACATACCTTCCAATCACCCGAGGTATCATCTTGCCAGATATCATTCGTTCGACAAGCAATATAACTGGCAATATTGACAGAAGATTATGATGCGACGAAAATGGTGAATTCCAACGAACTGACAGATTATGTATCCAGACAATAAGCAGGGGTATATTTATTGGTAATACCCAAATCATGAGCATCAAGATGGAGGTTGCAAAGTTTTGGAAATTTGTGTTGAATTGACCGACCTATGTGAGCGCAAAATTAGCCAATGATGTGATATGATAGTAAATAATACGAACCTGCTGGCTTTGAGGTCGAAGAGATTTTATACATGTATTTGTATGCACCAAAAAACCCACAACATATGCAAATTGATAGGGCACAAACATCCACACTGCAAGTAACAATATGAAGCCTGTCAGAAGCCTTCTGCTACCATTTTGTGGCTTGGATAGACGAGCGAAAGCTGTCAGAAACGTTCTGCTTCTGTTCTGACCATTTTGATTAGTCACATCTGCCACTTTAGTTCGCCTAAATAGAGCTGTCAGTAACGTAACAAGAATCTCTGTACAAACTGATCTGTGCTGACTTACCACTTTGGAACCATAACTTTCAGCCTGCTGAACCACTCCAAACCTTTAGCCACCAGTAAAAGCAGTGATACGGCAATGTAATACACCGCGATGCACATCCCTGATGCTATGCCGAAGAAAAGAGGTCCGAAAAAGCACAAATACCACTCCGTGAGTCCCAGAAACATCTCGTTATTTGTTATTTGTCGATATATTGGAAGCTTATGATTGAGCGTCTCTGCCAGTATTTGATCATCGG
Organism: Babjevia anomala; assembly: GCA_030580435.1. Lineage (NCBI taxonomy): Eukaryota > Fungi > Ascomycota > Lipomycetes > Lipomycetales > Lipomycetaceae > Babjevia > Babjevia anomala. The sequence goes on along the minus strand of JAKTSW010000015.1, from coordinate 167,301 downwards.
GTTCGATAAATGGCATATTTGACATTGGCCAAGCAAATGACAATACGATAACCATAAGACATGACACAGCCATCAAAATCGGTAACGCCTTCGCAATGAAAATCTCCAATCCAGATCCGAAGCTAATAAAAATTCCATCTGAATCATAGATGTTGAATTGAATCAGTAACACAATTGCCACAATAGATAATGGCAGAGCAGCCAGTGCAGTTCTGTATCTGAGCACAAGATTTCCCAGACTTCCAAAGTAATCGACAGATAAGTATATATCTTGCGACGTTCCGCAAGTAGAATCCATCCAAAACTGCAATTTCACTTCGTTGCGAGCCTTGCCGTTGAGATAAACTGTAGGAACATATGGTGAAGATCCATGAAAACTTATATCTATATTTTCAGCATTCGGAAAGTATCTTGTCTCGTAAGGGTCTTCTATAGATTGTCGCATTAACGGTAAGAATAGCTTCGTTTGAGATCCACACACTTGTGAAGGGATGTGAAGCTTATATGATATCATACTACTTGTCAGAGAACTGGTCGTCAACTCCGAAAAGGCTGCTCTTTCCGCTGGTAGATGGACGTGGCCACCACCGGTCAGCAACGACACCAGGTTCATATCGATATTATACCTGTATGCTGTGTGGTTGACAATCTCTGCGACTAGAAATCCTTCAGAAGGTGTTGTGAATGAATCAACTATAGCCACATAATCATAGCGAGAAATTTCCGCTAGCTTGAATTGCAGATACGAGTTTGATTCACCGTCGTGAGCATATTTTGACGTTGAGGTAGTCGCTGGAAGTATATTATTATATCCAGCCGCGTTCAAGCATGGATAACTATTTGCTTTCGTGTCAGCCTTTGTTAAATCAATTACTGAATTGAAGCTGTCAGCATTTTTGTTGTATCTATCTTGTGGTGCCTCGCACAGCAAAATATCGATACGTTGATCTTTACCGTCTATCTGCAATTTCTGACTCGTCAATATGCTCAAAAGATCCTCTTTGGAGCTAGTATCCTTAGGTACAGGTAACATGTAGACACGGCGCTGCTTTGTTTTTCCAAATGAACGAAGTACCAACCGGTCTCTCTCTGAAAGAAACTGGCTTACTGACTCTTGTGCTATTAACAATGTATCCTGAGTAGAAGCCTGTTGTAATCCCATGCTCTGGTGCGTCTCTAGCCTTGTCAAGAACACCTTTTTAAATATTTGCATCCTAGAACTCAAAGTCTTCGTTTTGGTGGGTTCTCTTGAATCGACAATATCTAAAAGCGCCCTTGCTATAGACTTCCTTAACTGATCACACCAAACAATCGCTAAATGATCTGCACTGGTCCAAACATTTGGAATTGTTGATGTGAACACAGTGAATCCATTTGAAGATGGAACCAGAGATGCAATTGTGGTATAATCTGACGGGACGATAAGGTCTACCTTCCCCCCAGCGATCGAGATGAGAGATACAGAGGCCAACGGATTTCGGCCGACTAATTTCTCAGAGTTTGACTCTCTCCAGTATTTGTTAATTTTCTTATATATGCGTACGATATCCCAGTCGAACGAAGCAGGAGGTAGAATATGTGGGGTGGATAAGGTTATGATAGTATTGACCGTATCTGGACGATAATTGGGTAATGTTAATATTGTTCTTGCAACTATTCCACCCATTGAATGTCCTAATAAAATGACTGATCTAGGTGGGACATAGTCATCTTGGGCACTCTCTGGACAATTGGAATATAAAGATAGAATGAAAGAGATGGCATCATTGAGATATTCAGCTTGGTCCAGCAACGTGCGTCCGTGGAAGGCCGTGAAATCTTCCTTGAAGTCAGCGGTGAAAAAATCAAGATTTTTTGCACCATTTTTTGTATATTCTCCTTTTGATCGAGGGTCCTCATAATACTGTCTGGCAGACTCTGCTGCAATCGCTCGAGCCTGTTTGTAGCTTCCTGCATTTCCAGGAATAAACAATATTGGAATACCATTGGGCTACCACAATTTTTTGTCAGCACAATTAAATATTCCCTCCTCGACAAGTAATAATGGAACACGCACCTCGATTGTTCTATCAATTGTTTGCTCTCTGTACAAGTAGAGTGAATATTTTGACGCAAACCGCGTGTAGTCAGAGTCGAAGCTTTTTATGCGAGCATATGACGGATACATAAATGACATGTGACAATTCGTTACGTCTTTCTGTTGCACTAGAAAAGAATAGAATACCGCCGCCATGAAAATAGCAGAGAAAGTCGCAATTATCAGTGTGAGAAGGTTCCCATGTTGGCTTAACAGTCGATACTGAATCAGCTTCGACGGGCTTAATCGTAGAGACGCTCTACTGAGCCCGCCCATTCGATAGTCCGGCATCAACCAAGCGTTCAATAACTAGTTGCGATGATGGTATCTGCCAGCTCTATCGGTTTATTATACTAAAATCTGCGGCAACTCACAGGATTAGCAAGGTGCCTACGCAGACTTCGTGGAATAGAAACTCAGTGAAGATTCTTCATGTAACCGGACATCAAATTGCAATTTTTATTGTTATGCCTGAATGACGGCTCCGGAAGTTAGGCCTGTGTTCACATTGTTTAGCCTCGTTGTATATAATAAAAGCTTGGTGTATCCGCATTACCCATCTTCTCCAGTTCACCGAACAAAGAGTAACAACATAGATGAAACCTACCTCTGAATTTAACTGCATCAAGCGATAGCCTTACCGTTACGAGCTCGTAGAAAATGCAGCAGAAGGAGATATTTCTAGACGGAAAATATATTACTTTTTCGGATTTCGGAAATCAACGTTATTCTTGAAAGTTAAATTGCCGTAAACTGGTAAGCAAAAAATATTACCACGATGTTGTGTGTGCTGGTAACCCTCATTTGCAGAACGACTGGCGAAGCGCATGCTGTTGCATAAGCGCGGCGCGATGTTGTTGTGATCGCACAAGTGGCTCGTTTCCTGTGTGGCTACTAATGGCTACGAAGTGGCTTTATATGTGTGGCCGTGATCGAAATCAAGGTCAGCGAACACTTCAGTACATGAGTTCCTTGTTAATATTAACATTTCAAGAATCCCATTTGTCTATAAGTGATTTCTTTCCCTTGTTACGAATGCAAATGGTTAGCTAGCAATTGCTAATTGAGTCAGGTATTGAGTTGGAATATCCTTCGTTACTATATGAGTTTCCTGGGAATACAATACACCTTGAAGGCGACTGTCACCTCCGCTATCTGCTGTAGATTTGGACTGTCAGATAATATTGGGGTGAATGAAGAGTAAGGCAGCAAACGTAGCTTAAAATACTCGCCGACTTAATGATTTCAACGTTGAGATTGCTAAGAAGTCTAGTAGATCAATACCAAGATGCTAGATCTCAGGAGTGCTGAAGGTGCCTTATTGCTTCATTTAGCAAGAAATACTCTTGAACTCGACAATTAGAATCAGTCCTGCTAAATTAAATAAGCAATATGTAGAGAATTAATTCAAATGTGACAAATATTAATTAGTGAAGGCAATGAAGGACCTCTTAGCTCTATCTGACAATGGACTCAATCGTACAATTAAAATTATGAACTGAAATATTGAACAAAAAGCCTGTGAGAGAGATTTATTAAGTTCATCTCCACTTAGAGCAGGATATTCTCAAGCCATGTTAACGTTAAAGTCCAGGAGAATGTTATGAAAGTTTTTGGAGAGATCTTTGCAGGCCTCTTCTCAACGGTCTCATGATATCTGCTAATTGAGCGGCAGATGGCGATTGCCGATGTATGGCTGGTTCTGGAATACCATACTGATTACAGTAGACCTATAATCATTCATGGAAATCAATTAGCTGCAAATTCAAGCAAAAAAAAGCGAGATTAGAAAGCAATGACAGCAGCACACATCAATGACAATCGCACTTTTCTCGAATAACTGCAGCGTTCTGATAAATTTTTCTGCTTTATTTTCGCTCTACAACGTGAACTTCTTGAATAAGCGCTTGTTGACAATAGCTGATGGATGGCTCATCGAAAGCAACAAATTCTATTTAGTCCAGGAAAAGACCGAGAAATGCAACCACAATTACCAAAGAACTTTAGCACTTACAGCAATTAAAATTTCCCGGTAAATTATATCTGTGGCTCTCAGAATCTCATCCAGCTTTGACTGTCCAATGTGGCGTGTTATTGAGGGGATGTCTGGAGGATCTAAACTGACATTGGGAGTAGACATGATTCCGTATTAGTCGCCTTCCGACACTCGAATTGATAAATTCAATTTTTAGGCCTATTTATATAGAATGCCAGAGTTGATTCATCACAAAGCGACGTCTCTGTACTTATATATAATAAAACAATCTGTTAATATTGGAGATCGTTGAACAATAGATTGTAAGATAGCCAGCGCGGCTTTTTCTTCGGCTCTAGTGAACACACGGAAACTTAAAGTGGGATAAGCAAGCGAATTGGGTAAACTGTATGAAAGGTACCGAACCTTAATATACCCTAATCATAGCTCAGAATAGTTTTTCGAACTAGTTATTTATATACTCGGTCTGATCACCTAAAGGCGCAAAGCCTTCCTTCCAGTCATAAGCAGAGATTCACTCCAAGATAAGCAGCACAATACAGCAAAGTATCACTATTTGTCAATGCGAGAAAGTAGAAGAAGCTGATAGCAAATCCAATACGACAAGGGCTAGCTTAAGAGCGTAGCTTTATGACGAAGTAAATACTCAAATACGCAAAGTCGGTTATATTGGAATCTGCTACACTCTGCAAAAAAATCCCGATTTTCAGGAATATCGATTGGCGCACTCATTCGGACAGATAGTTCCCAAATGCAACTGAGTTGGCAAGAGGATCGTAAGGCTTTGAGATATTTATCAGCGGTAGGTGCTATTTATTTTCCATATGCAAAAGTAGTCGCACGTATAATAATTCTTAAAATGCAAAGAGCGGGTTCAAATTCATTTGCCAGAGTTTTTGCAATGGCAAATCAGGAAGGGCTGAAAAGACAAATTATCGGTAGATTGAAGATTTTCTGCGAGAACTCAGAGAGCAGGCGAACTGGTTCTGTCTACTCTGGACCTTGAGCTATCTGACATCATGGCACGTCGATTTTACAAGTTCTCATGCGATCCTAGACTAATTCTGAACTAGAGCGCTCAAACATTCAAAATTTCCCTGATTGACTTTAACCATTAGTCCCAAATCTGACTGCCATTTTACCACCGTCGCATAGCGGAAGAATACTAGCCGAGAAGAGGCTTTTACACTAGGTCTCCTATAAATTTTGTTAGGTGTATTCGTCTGTCGATACATGTGGGTATCCAGCATTAGCCTGCAAAAAAAGGATAATGGGTGGGATTTCCCCACCTTGGCTGCAGTAACCTGTCCAGCTATAAATAATTGCTTTAGCAGCAAATTCTTTTGTAGTTACATCTTTTTAGTTCGGCAAACTTTTCTGAACCGAACATATTCGACATTGCTCTTATCACGGAACGGTAAGCCATACTACGTCTGGTATGCAAAGACAACGAGAGAATTAATATAATAGGCATGAAGACCACGTTTATGTGATGGTCTCACTGTTCTTTGTCCAACCGTAAAGCTATTCTATTTTTAAGTGAACACATTTATCGTATTGCAGATGATTATTGTTCAATATAAAGAATATCCAGCTATAGAAGTAAATCAATGCATTTCAATCTACTAATCGAATTTATGAAATCCCTGAAAATAGTGCATGCGGAAGTGGATTTGTCTTCTAGTAATTCAATTTTCTATAAGCTAAATTAACATCGCGTGAATGCCTTCCTCTTAATTACTCAATGCCTTCTCGACTAACAAATTTTGCAAAGTAACGCTTTCTCTCTCTTAAACGAAGTAAGCAACTTAAATTGCGATGGATATACTAAGGCTTTGTTCGGATCTAAAACTTATCCACCTGAAAGTCTCGTTGGCCTCCTGCGTGTGTCTAGATGTCCGGGAGGATCCTTTCGATAAAAACCTTACTCTTTGTTTTTTCTTCGCCTTTAGATCTCTACTATAATTAGATTGTTAGAGAAGAAACTATCACTTCCACTCAAAGAGTGGATCATTTCATTATTGATCTGCTGCAGTCTGTCTGTAAATGATTAGCGCATTATCGTGGACGGATTGTAAATCTCTAACAGATTTGAGTACTTAGCCTGCTCTTACTTGGCAAAGCTTTTGTCGCTAACTCGGAGTTTTTAACTTCACGATCTTACACCCTGGAAAGACCGACTGACTTGTCTAGTGCCAATATGCTTTATCACAGAGGACGAAAGATCTATTCCGATGAAGATTAATGTCCCAGATCAACTGAGGGCAACACTCATACTTTCATAGATCTTACTAGCTGTGATTTGCAATTTTAGAAATGAAAAGACATGAGAAATTTGTAAATTCCTTGAATTAATATGAACTATGAACATAATGAGTGAGATAAAATGATATGTGGGTGGTCAAACAGCAGTTAGACAACAACAATGGAGCGATTGTGTGGGACTACAAGAAGGCTCTTCCTGGTCGCTGTTGCCGTTTTTAATGCTCCGAGATGATATGGCTGCCTTAGTAAATTTTCTTCTTCTCGTCGATGGACAGCTTTCCTGCGCCAGTGTTCACAACTAGTAACAGACCTCCGACAATAGACAGCGTTTGGAAATGCTAGACACAAGTTAGACTTATTTCAAATGTGAGACTCTGTAAATAAATATTAACACTTACTTCGTACTTCAAAAAATCTCGATAAGGATGTCCAGTAGAATAAGTCCAATAATGATTGATTAGGATATTGAAAATGCTCAATATCACGACAAGCAACATGGCGCTGAGCTTAGCTTTAAATCCAACCGCTACCATGACGCAGGCAATAAATCCAATAATACTGACAAAGACCCGAGCAAAACTCCACTCTCCACTGAAAACAAAGCCGATAAACAAGAAGATCAACAGAATTCGACCGGCCAGCTGGAAATATTCTCGTTTATCCTTCTCATCAATGTTTGGAAGTCCAGCAAATGCCATTCTATGACGAACAAACGAATCACTCAAGACCATCAACAAACCACCTATGACCGACAAATTCCGCAAGAAAAAGTTAAGATCAAATAGTAGGCCATATCCAAGCGCCTGAGAAATCACAACACCCAGTAGGGCACATACTGCCGATCCTGAATATTTCCGAATAATTACCATTGTCGATCCAGCAAGCATTGCAACAATATTTGCGAAAAGAAATATCACCACAAGAAAATAGGGGATATGGCGGTAACTGCACAGATAGTAAACTTGGTCTGTCCATTGTGACAAAATTCTTATCGCGTCCTCGATAAATGTGACAACTATTAAGAATCGTCCAATCGCCGGAAGATAGGGCTTTATAGGACCCGAGACCGAGTCCAATAAATCTTCTATTCTGTTTGTCTGCTTCCTTATAGCATCTAACGGTGATGGATCAGACGTAGCGGACGAAGATACGCGCGACGATATGGAAATCGGCATCGAGTGGAATTGGCGTGAAGCTGTACCGCGAATCGACATTATGAACAACTCTGCCAGAAAATGATCAGCTTGAAAAAACAAAATAAAGAATCTAGAGGTTATCACAAACAGATAATTCAATATCGAAAGGAGGTCAAACAAGATCCTCTTTAGGATTTTGATATATGTATAGGAAAGGAGAGCAGAAAGGCGGCGAGGCCAATAAAACAGAAAGCCGAGAATGACACGTTGGAAACATGAAATTTGTGTTCAGCCAGATCTTCTTTCTGCACAGTATGGGTCCTCTGATTATGAGCACTATATTGGACTCCACACGTGTATATATTGCACTAGCAAATAAATCCCATGTCCACGACAAAACAGAAAAAAGCACGGCAAAAGAATGACTCGGTCACAGTTCGCGGACCCATGAGATTTTTCTATTAAATGGTACATTCTCAAAATTCCGGATGAACCTCCTGAATATACGTCTAATAGAACTGATATTTACAGCAATATAACCCTAATAAGCTCGGCTTGGCTAATTTGAAGAGCATTTCTCATTTGTGACTGCTTTTTGAATATTCCACTACTCCATATTTGTAGATTCTCATTGCGATAGTATATTTTTTCAATAACATTATCAACGGAATTACCAAACGTTTTGAATTATCAGAATTCGCTTGGGAGACGGTTTAAGATTCATAAAAAAGATATATCTTACATTTATTACATCATAAAAAATGAGTAAAATCACCGTCGCAGGAGTCCGTGGTAACGTTCGTTCCTTACTCGATTATTCCGAGACTACTAAGAAGAGAAACTTCTTGGAGACTGTTGAGTTACAGGTTGGCTTGAAGAACTACGATACCCAGAGGTAAGTTAGAGAAGGAGCTGGGCCTACTATATCTAAGTTTTTAATGCTGATATCATGATAGAGACAAGCGTTTCTCCGGTACTCTAAAACTTCCTCAGGTGCCTAGACCTAACATGACCATCTGTGTGTTCGGTGATGCTCACGATGTCGATCGTGCTAAACACATTGGTGTTGATGCGATGAGTGTTGAGGATTTGAAGAAGCTAAACAAGAACAAGAAGCTGATTAAGAAGGTATGTTTTGACAACGGAAGGTTCTGTAAATATCAGTCGCTGATATTCTCCTAGCTCGCGAAGAAGTACAATTCTTTCGTTGCTTCCGAAGTTCTTATCAAGCAGGTTCCTCGTCTTCTTGGGCCCCAGCTGTCGAAGGCTGGTAAATTCCCAACTCCAGTTTCTCACACCGATGATCTTCACGCTAAGATCAACGAGGTCAAATCGACCATCAAGTTCCAGCTTAAGAGTATGTGTGATTGATATCTTTCATTTGGTAGATTGTGAGATTATATTAACAAAATAATTACAGAGGTTCTTTGTTTGGCTGTTGCTGTTGGTAACGTTGAGATGGATGAAGATCAACTGCTTACCCAAATCATGATGTCGTCCAACTTCTTAGTCTCTTTGTTGAAGAAGAATTGGCAGAACGTTGGATCGCTTGTCATTAAGAGTACTATGGGACCTAGTTTCCGCATATATTAATGAAGAATATAGCGGAAAATGGATATTATTGATCATAGATTATGTAATATACTAAATAATATGCAGCACAGCTCTCATCGATTTAAATCTGATAGCAGTTTTTAGTTAGCAGTGAACCCACATATTTCCTTTGAAGAGATACTAGCCTTGAGTTACTTCCAGAAAAGGTTGGACTTTATGTCAAAACAGAGTGTATGAAATGATCACATTGGCCATCGGTGAAACTCCTTTGGCAAGAATTCTGCCTACTCCAGTTTAGCAAATTGTTTGTTTGAAAGAGCACATATTTATCAAGTTAATTCAACCAGAAATGTGTACTTAGTAATTGTGCTCGACTAATTTGGAATGTTCAATTGGTTGTGATCTTAGTTTAATTTGGCGCAAGTCCAAAAGTTCTCAGACGACCACGATAATTAGAATTGGTATTAGCTCTTAATGGGGAGCATAAAACACAGCACTACCCATCCCACTCATCAATTGGCAAGCCATTAATAACTGAACGATTAAATCAGTTATCGATCAGCAAACTAATTTGTTATTCCGTGCAACTCGTCGTGATACTCAAATTGCTTGCTTGCGTCCCTGAAAGTCTTAATTGATAACCGCGGTAGGGAGAGTCTGGAGTCTATAAGATCTAAATTAGGACCAGTTCCACGTCATTTCGGCTACATATCCTGATTGTTTACATTTCCCGAATTAAATAGCAAGTGATTTAGAAAGATTTATACAAAATGTCGCAATCCTTGTCCAAGAATAAATTTGAGGAATGGGAAATAACGAAATACTGGGAGATTTTCTCAGGATTAAATCCACAGAATGGAATGCTATCCGGTGATCGAGCTGCACCAGTATTGAAAAACTCCAAATTGAATGACTCTCAGTTGGAGAAAATATGGGATCTTGCTGGTACGTATTAGAGATGTCAATCAATATCTGTATATTACCTGAGCTAAATATAATCAAGATGTTGACAATGATGGCAATCTTGATTTCGAGGAGTTCTGTATCGCGATGCGATTAATTTTTGATTTAATTAACGGAGTAAGTAGCAAGCTTGCTTTAGCATGCTAGTAATTTACTAACATGTGCATACATAGAATATAAAAGAGGTGCCCAAGGCTTTACCGGATTGGCTGATACCTGCCTCTAAAGAGCACTTGATTGCAGCAAACCTAGCTTTGACATCTGGCAGCAGCTCCGTCGGAAATATCGATTATGAAGATGATTTCGGCTCTCCTTCAGGCTTGTCGTCTGATTTTGACTGGTATATGTCGCCGTCAGATAAGGCAACTTACGAATCGGTATTTACAGCTAATTGCGATCGCTCGGGACAAATAGCGTGTATGTTGTTCAATTCAACTATTGTTTATGTCTATCTAATTTGAAATCAGTCGAATCCCTTGCTGAACTGTTTGGCACATTAAATGTTCCCGAAGGCGACGTTAAATCTGCATGGTGGATGATTTATGTTCTGCTAACCTATGTCTTAGCTAATTTGATTAGGAATCTCGTCAACCCGCGATCGGATAGAACAGTAGGAAAAGATCAAGCACTCGCTTTTTTACATATTTTAAATAACAGAGACAAAGGAGTGCGAGTCCCCCGCATGGTTCCTGCATCTCTTCGTGCGACTTTCGAGCGTTCTACTATAGATTATGATGTATCATCTCGAGAAGCTGCGCCCAAATCTAGATTCTCTGAAGATAACACTAAGACGTCAAAGAACTCAGCATTTGCGGAATCATATCTGACAAGGCTAGGTATATCCGGAAGCTCTCGATCCAAATATTCACCTAGTGGGACAGACTTCTCTGCTACTAAGGATACTGATTGGGAAGAGGTAAGATTGAAACGTCAGCTGGCTGATTTGGAGAGTCAGCTAGATAAGGCAGAAGCTGCTGCTAGAAGACGGAAGGAACAAAAGACTGGAAGCGCGCGAGACTCGAAATCTTCACTTACACGACGAGAATTGGAGCTCATGTATGACTACAAGCGTATGGCGCTACAGAAACTCAGAAACGGGGAGGATCCCAGCGGCAGACAAAAGGGTAATGTTGGTAGCATCAAAGTTGATCTCGACATCTTGAAACAGCAAATCGACTCTCTTGAGGAGTACTCCCGTCAGAAGCAGCTGGACTTGAACAAATTGTACGCCGAGATTGAAAAAGAGAAGAGCTAAAGTTTTGTTGTGACCATGATCAGGTTTTGAGTCAGGTTAGGCAGCGATTACATCATATAGAACACTTTCGTTGAGCTCCCAATTTTTTGCTTATCAGGACGTAGTTGTCAATTGTATTTCATGCGTACCGAAGTTATTTTTAGGCAATTATTTACTGGTAAGAGTAACATGTACCAATTTCAGCTCTGATGTTACCGATTAAACAGAAGAATGGTGTAATCCAACCAATTATACAAAGAAAGAAAATTAACTTCCTTTATAATAATGCATATAAGATGCTTTTCAAACTTGTGTACTGATACCCCAAATGACATTACAACTCTTAACGATGATTATTACATCTTAAAACGTTCATCGAATTACTACAAGATCGAGCTTTTAGCTTCTCAAAGCAAACAAAAAATGTATATAAGGAGTATTAAGAAAAGAATTACCGAGATTTGCGAAAGAGGTAAGTGACAATAAGAAAAAAAAGTAATGATACAAAACCATTGGACTAATGATTGTGTGGCTGCATGTCGGGATTCGTGTGATGATGATACTGAATATAAATATTGATCGAAAGAAGGTATGAACGTTAGTCTAAACTTGGACGGAACCTTATTTGGTGCTCTGTAATCTAAGAGCAATGAGAGTGCATAGGAAATACAAAATGTCAAAAATTAGAATGATCTACTCGTTTGACCGCTCTGACTGAAAGTACTGATCCCTCTTAATCAAGAGGTTCAGGGTCCGGTTCGGATATGTCATTGAATGTTCCTGGCGATATGTTCGTCCCTTCTGTATTTGTAATATTAGCGTCCAGCGAATTTTGCTGTGAGTCCCCTGCAGTTTGTGGATGACTGTCAGGTACAGCAATCGGCTTCCTGCAAATAGGACAACTATCAGAGATTTCTAGCCAATGCTTTATACACCCAGTATGAAAAAAATGTTCACAGGGAAGTTCAGAAACCTCTTCGTTTAGCTCGTACTGGTCCTTACAAATGGCACAGTCTGATGACTGCTCTATCATCTTGGTCGTAACGTTCGAGACTGGTAACACAGATATATCAGCTGCTGACGCCGGTGCCGGGGCGTGATTTGACTGCGTCTGTTCCATTAACTGTGTGATGATTTGATCTAAATCATTCTGCGACCAGACGTAATCACTTGGATTTCCCGGAACATTAAAGATTCTACCAAAAATCTGCGACATGGCCTCTGCTTGTGGACTTCGGTTGACGCCATCCATCCCACCATCGCCCATTGTAAAAGTGACAGGTGACCCTTCACCTCCATTTATGCCTGCAAATGTCGCCTGCAAAAATCTAATAAGTTATTAGCAATACATTCGACAGCAGTATCATAGCCTCTATAGCTGTACCTAGAGAGTTGTTCCATAGGACTTTGCTCCTGCTGATTTCCACCCGAGTGTGCAGTGTCCTCATTTGCACTCAAAGGATCAGTAAATACGGCTGTCCTACTAACCCTCGGAGGCATTCCTCCGGTAGCAAAAGAGAACTCTATTCCTCCAATTCTACCGTGGTTAAATGTTGTACGCGGCCCAGTTGTAGAATGCGCAGCTGTCGTACCGCTCGGTCTTTCAAAGTCCGTAGACGTCCTTGTTCCCGTAGGAAAGGCTCCTGGAAGCCGAAATGTGGCTTGCTCTCGAGTTCCTCCAGGCGATACTTCCCGGTCGACCGAACCATCACTGGCTGTATCGGAAAATGAGTTAGAAAAACGCCCTTGTCTGTTATTACCCATCACAGATTGTATTATTTGCATAATTCCCATTACTCTGTCCATGTGTCTATTCATATTAGCATTTGACATGATATGCTTTACTACTTCAGAATCTTAGATGATTTAAACGTACTCTTCCTCATCATCGACATCCTCACCACTATCGTTTACAAAATACCGAGGATCGTCTTCGTCATTCTCCTCTATCTAATAGAAGGTCAGCAAATCTGTTCCCTGCAACCCAACTAATTATTGATTAGCAGATTACTCACAATCTCGCAGAATTCAGAATGACAGCGGGGACAAAGTACTGGAAAATCTGGATTTGGTAATGCGCGAAATTCGTTGTAGCATCCATGGCACATGAATAATTTTTGCGATAGATCTTGCTCGTCGTCCCCGGTGGCCTGAGCAGTGTCAGGCGCAATTTCGTCATTCCATATCTGCTGAGTGCTATCAGTGCCGTCAAAATTCTGAGCATCTGATGAATATCTCTGATGTTGCGGATTCGATTCTTCTCTAGAAGACATGACACCTGAACTCGTTGATCAGTTGATAAGATTCTGGAATTTAGTGTTTTGTATTTGTGAAGACAACTTTCTAAGCAGACTGACCCGTCTTGCGCAAAGCCCTGCTTGAGTCTCCGTTATTCTCGCCGAATTAATAGATAGATAAATATATATGTGTTGTACACTACAAAATCAGTACTTAATCTAATTTATAGTGGAATATTTGAATATCGAAATTTTTTAGTTAGAATGTAAAAGTAGTCGTGTGGATGGACAAAAGAATTCACGTTCAATTGAATGGTTTGGAGATGAATCGGAGCTGTGCACACACAAATCACAGAACCAAGCACGTATATGCTCCAGAAGAGTTGCGTTAGATCCAGCAAAGTCTGAATTTTGTGATGTACATGGCAGCTTACAGAGATTTGGAATCAAATTCTCAGACTGAATAACATATATTCGATTTGCTCGAAAAAACATGTACTTTTTAGCTTACGCAATCTAGGATCAGGACAGTCAACTCTCACAGAGAGAGATTCTCCAGCTTCAACTATTCCTCTCCTTTTGGACCTTTGGCGAATTGCAGCCGCGAATTGCAGCCTCCAGGAAATTTATTATAGTAAAACCCTAAAGTAGCTTATCGGTGGCGTCTTAGCAACGACCCCAGCAGTATTCCTCCCACAGCAACCGCTCCGCCAATTATTGCCATTCCAACTAGGCCCTCTGATAAATTTGGTCAATTTTAATATACAATGAAATGTAAAATCTACAATGTTGAAAAACTTAAAACCATACCCGTAGCCACTTTATCATCAATCAGTTTGTTAAGACTCTTAGCCTGTAAATTGTTAGGCTCTCGTTCAAGCAACAGGTCGTTGTATCTGCGAGCATCGACATAGTTCCCAAGCTTGTAATTTCCCAATGCCAAGTAATACAGGCATTCTCTTCGACGTTCAGGAGCATCTCGAAATATTTCTAGCGGAGCGCAAGCAATAGGTTAATACAAATCAGGATATTAACGAAAGATCAGACCAAACAAATACCCGTTAAAAAGCGGACACCTAGTGACTGCTCTTGTTGCTTAGTACTTTTGATCAGGCCCCACGCAAAGTTGAATTTCGTCTGGATTGACACAAGCTGCCCCTCTCGATTATACTGTCGTCGTAGAATATCGAGTTCAGCAGGTTTCAGCGATCTAAACCAACAATTAACATCAACTAGAACGCAAGATGTGTCTCGAAATCTTTTAAACAAAAAATTACATTTCCGCATCAGCTGCATCTAGATTTCATATATTAGTGGTTGAAAAAGCAAAGTCCTCTATAACTTTCAGGATCATACATGGCAAATTCTCAGACGGCATGTTGTTGTGTATAGGCTGCTCTTCCGGCAAATACTGAATATGGCAACCAAGATCAGCGCCACAGATATGACACGATTAATTAGACTAAAATCAGAATATGAATAAGATATATAGGAATGCGGCCCAAAATGCCACGTACATCAAAAAATTCTTCAAAATTGAAGTCGAGACAACGTCGCAGTAATATGTGATGAAACGCTTGCTATCAGAAGACGAGTTCAAAGGTCAAAAAGTAGTTCGACTACAGTGGGGCGCAAGCCACCAGATCTATGGCCAGCAAAATTATGCTCCTTATGCTCCAAGGCAATAGTTTGGAATGTCCCAACGAGTGTCAGCAGACACGTCATATTCGTGGCGCAAATGTAAATGGCATAAATACGTAAGTGGAATTCATAATAAGCTTATGGCGTAAATACATATTACTGTGATTCAATCCAAAAAGTTAGAAATTACTCTTTGTGGAATATTGTAAACAGAACATCTAGCATCAAGCCGCGTCGTGTAACCACTTGCAAAATTCAAAATATCCGAATATCTATCTTGTATATATATTCTGTAGCAGCAGAAGGCTTTTAATAATGGTGCAGGACAATCTGAATAATCTTCTAAACTCGACTGTCTCAAATTTTCAAATTGAGCCTGATGTTCAAATAGTCTCGCGCATATGCGATCACATACGGATCCTAGAGACGGCCCGAGACGTTGAGCGTGACGGCCAGCATGACATCCTAAGATGTAGGTTTTGTTATAATCAAGCATATGCTGTGCTCCTTTATAGTATGAAATGTTTCTGACAATTGTGTAGCACTGTCTAGAAGACTTGAGCTCGCGAAGTCAGCGGTCCAAATGTCAGATACGGCTGCCACTGAGGAGCATACCCAACGGTTGCTAGAACTAGACAGAGAGAAGTTTACTCTGGCAAAGACGATAAATGATCTGGAATCTGCATATCACAATAGCGAGTCGACTTTAGCGAGACTTAAAGAACAGCTGAAAAGATTAGAAAATGAAAGTGTGTATCAATCGCATACTAACGCTCAACAAGACTCTACTATGTATGTGTGAGATAGCTCTAGGAGTTACTTTGGCAGGTTTACTAACTTCCTCCCCTTTAGTCTCCTGTTGAAACTGTATAGAGCGCTCGGTATAAGCCTGGAAGAAGACGGAATGGGTGGATTTTCAAAGGCAATTGTCTGCTCCCAGATCAATAAAGACATAAATGTGTTATCTTTGGACAAGAGTTACAGCAACTTCTTCGTTGCAAACTACCTTTGGGATATGATGTAATAATTTATAATTTAGGCTGGAGTACTTGTTTATAATAATCGGACTGCTGTGACAATAGTGTAATAGTTTGGAGCGTATTTGTATCGATCAATAGTACCCGAATTGAGCATCGTTTAATTGCACAATATAGTCTATACATCCAGTAGACCTATGAGATTCGATCCAAAATCTAATACCTATCTGCATCCCAACTAGCAAATAACCTGATATTCATTAGATGTCTCATAGTTGGCCGACCATGTGGGCAGTTCTGAACGGAGATTAGCCATACAATACTAACAGAAAACCTGCAAACAAGAAAACTTTTTACCCAAGGTTTATCAATATCTCCCAGATGTTGAACTATTTTCTTCATCTTTTCTTTCGAAAGAGCTCTACCGATCATTACACTTGATCTGCAAGCTCTCATTGCAAACATGGACCGCAACTTCGAACAGCAAACATTTTTTGCCCCTGGTGATTCATTTATCAAATGAACAAGTTCAATGAAATCAGATGCATTGAATGTCGTGGATTTACTCATCGGAAATGAAGTTATAGAGCATTTAGAACCAGGTGGATTCGATTCGCAAACGGAAACGGCAAATCCGTTGGCAGAAAAAATTGCAAGGTTAGACAGGACGACCAGCTCTTCGAGGGCGCTCAGCTCTAGCTTCTGCGGGCTATGTCTCATTAGCAAGATGTAGATGCTTCCCATTTTCTTGAATCTCACATTATAGCTGGTTGCTTATGAATAACTTCCTCCGCTTGTAGTCTTTCAAAATTGAATTTCTCGTCACTGGCATGCTGATCGATGATCAGTAGATCACCAGTTACGTCTTGATTACTGTTTCGGTCTCGAAGTGCGATGATAAAACCTAAATTAAATTGTCCCACTATTTTCATGTTTATAAAATCGCTTTTTGAGATTTCCAGACTTTCGAGCTGCTCCTCACCGTCATGCAAGTCTGACAGGTCACTACTAGATTGTTCAACTGAGAGAGTCTCTCTAACATCTCGCGTCAACATATGTCTTGATAACCTTTCGATATCAGATAACTGAAAGTATTCGTGCAAAACGATGTCATGTGTCCAATATCGTTTGCTCTTGGACATAAACGACAAAACGTCTACATCCATGTTCTCTGCGAATTGCGATTCAGGGTCTTGGCTATGTGTATCAATACTTTCACGCAATCTGAAGTTGAGCTCGTTGACTTTATCAACACTTTCGCCGTCGTTGTTGTGGCTCTTGCTTATTTCACCGACGTCTTCATCCATTTTCTGTAGAAACAAGGAATTTTTTTTCTTTTTAGTAGCTTCATAAGCGGTTTTGTCTCCATTCAACGCATCAGAGGCTTCTTCTTCATATACTTCTGATTCCGATCTTTTGCTATCAAGTTCAATGTCAGAGCTCTCATTATCTTCATTCGAACCCACACTGCTTTGTGTTTCACGATCCGAGCTTGGAGTGCTGTAAGACATTGCTATTTCGTCTTCTTCCAGCATCATCCTTGGACGTTTTGTAGGCCTGAAACTCGGCTCGTCTACGACCAGTGACGTCGCTCTTTCAGCAATTTTGTGAATATTTTGAGTTAAACTGCTTTTGTGACTATTATCGTAGAGTCCGGAAGAAGATGAATAAATAGATCTAAGCGCAGAAATATCTATGGGAATCGAGGAAGAGGTGGAGTTGTTAGATGACTGTGAAGTAACAGAAAGAATTTTCTTGCTAACATTGCTGTGTAGATGCCCGGCACTAGGACCGTCACCTTCATCAAGATTTGTAGTCATAATCAGTGGTTCTGCTATGCTGTCAGCATCCGAGGGATCATCACCCTCGATAGTAGATTGTTCTTCGATCAGAGATCGATCAATGATCTGGCCTGACGTTGCTTCAATGCTTGAGGAGTACGACTCGGATATTAAATCTGGAGGGAGTAATGACAACTGTTTCAGTTTGAGTGGAATCGAACTTGTCTCCTTGTCAAACAGCTCAGTCATGATGTCCTGTGTTATTAGAATTAGTCGCAATCAAGACTCATATATAATACACCATACACGTAGTTTTTCGATCAGCTCTGCTTCGTTGTGGAGAAATATAGTTCGTTTATCCGGAGACACATTCACGTCATACGAGCCTAATTTTGTTAACTAAGTGGTAGCAGAAAAATTAGAGAAGTTTGTGTACCAAGGGGCAAGTTCAAGTCAGCGACGACGGACGGATGCTGCACGGTATTGTATCCTTTGTAAACCTCATTAAATACCTTGGCAATCTGAAAATTATCAGCTCTTGACCTCGCTGTCGGCCAACATTTGAAGAATTACCTGAGGTAAGTTGCAAGGACGACCGTTGACAAAGAACATCTGACGGTCGGCTGAAGCTCTGCCAAATCCGAATATTGGCTTTGAGATGTATCCAGATATCATCACAGCGCTTGAGTTGTTGCAGTCGTCATTGCCAGTCTTTTGAAGCGATGTCAAAACAGACTTCTTGGCTTCAAACGTGAGAGCCAGATTTAAAGGCATCAGCTCAGCAAAAGTCTTCGTTCCAAACACATTGGTGATGTTATCTCCAACTGATTTGCCGCTAGTAGAAAACAAGATAGATTTCTTGCCAGTTCCAGTTTGATTGGACACTGTGAAGTTGACGTTTGTGCGCACAATGGCATATGCCTGTAGCAGCCCGAGACACTTTCCGAACTCTCGCTTATAATTCTTTTCGAGTTCCTTTCTTCGCACAGGCAGAGTTTTATCAAACAGCCGTGTTATCAGGATACTGGTCCCCTGCTTTCCTGAAGTTGTGGATTTAGAAGTAATGTGCCCAGCCCGATCAAACAGCAACTTTGTAGCTCTAGGGAACGCCTTGGCAGTGCACGTCGTAATCTTAAGCTCCGAAGTCACAGCACACAGCGAGCTTATGGCCTCTCCTCGAAAGCCGTACGTCTCAACAGACGAGATGTCTTCAAACGTACGCAGCTTGGAAGTGTGGTGCTTTAATGCTATTCCGTCAAAGTTGGATTCTTCTATACCATCGCCGTTATCGATCACTTCGAAAGATTCCACGCCGTGGCTCTTGAATCGGATTTCTATCAACCAAACAGAATCAGCCTTTGCGATCTCAAGCAGTTCAGTTAACACCTACCGACTGAAGACGTATGCGCATCTAGACTATTCTCTACCAGCTCCTTGACAGCCGTGGTGAGATCTATCACTACCTGTCCAGACGTTAATCTATGCACTGAGTTACTGTCGATGGCCTGAATAGACAAAGACGACGCCATTACAACCAGCAGGTTGTAAACCCAGCTTTTTATTCTCTTGAATTTGGTGAAGATTGGTCTGAACCTGGGGTTAGCACGCAGACGCGTTCAAATCTCCCACCCCCTGAAAATTCGCAATTCGCACTTCCCTCAACACCAGCATAAGAGCCACACTAAGCGCGATTTAAAAATGTGATTTACTTAATTCGTAGCTCTACAAACACGACGGTACCATCTATCAACACTACTGTTGTACGGCTCTATTTGGCTCAGCCCGGCAGGGCTGAACAAAGCCTGACGTGGCCCGGCACGAAAAAGTTATCACCCGGCCATTGGCTGGTACGTACCAATTACTACTCGTGATGGATCAAAATCTGGTACCATCCAGGGTAATTCCCGTTTGCTTAGTTCGAACGACGCAATCTTTAGAAATGCGGGTAGGACATCGTGACTCGAACAGAAACTCTGCCGCACAGCTCCTTGAGGACTGTTAAAAGCCTTTACGATATTTCAAGCTCTTAAGGCGCCAGCTGGACACTGTTGGAGATTCTAGCACTTTTTTATGGCAATGAACTCCAAGGTCGCCTACGCTCGTTTCGCCGGCCTCAGCTGCTTCCTTATCGCTTGATAAAGATGTCGGTTCGCGTGTGGATATTTCCCATTGCCATTCGACAGAGTCCACTGCTCGTTGTTTATTGTCAGGCATGTGTCTGGTCAGGCTTTTGTGTGCTGGAATGCTTGTCTGTCAGACTAGCCACCGCTTAGCGTCGTGCTGGCAAGATCCAGATCCAATAGGTTCCAACACGTTCGTACGTGGCCACCAATGTGCTTTGTGCATACCCAGGTATATATGAAAAGCGGCTGGACGTTTGTATCCACAACCAAGGAATGATTCATTAAGTAGTGCTATTAACGTCACGTAATTATGCATATAGACCTTATCCGCACTACCGCGCGTTGTTGCCGTCGTCCCGATGAGCCAATGTGTACTAGCTTATCATCCATCGTAATGGGGCTTTCGCCGCTAAAACACCGGTTTGATACATACAAACATCCACCACCTCGTTTGACGGTCACGTATTGTCGCTAGTGTTTCTCCATTCGTTTTTACGTTTCCGTTCGTTTTGCTTGCTAAAATATAGAGCCAATAGAAAGCGAATTTTTAAGAAATACCACAAAATAATTCAGCTGTTTGTTTGGTAAGTAAATACGTTTTATTGGCGATTCGAATGACTGTTGGGCGGTGGTAGAACAGAAAATCGATCTTGCGTAAGGCAAAAGTGGGATTCTGCTAGATGATGGCACTAGCTGCACGTTGGCGTTTGTGTCTTTTGTTTCGGTCTCTATTCAAAGGGATCTTGTTTGGCATGCAGGGTATGCAGACATGGGTCTTGTGTTTACCACATGTTTGTGTTTTGTCCATGTATATGTATGTCTATATATATATAGGATATAGGTCCTTTGTTTCTGATTCTTGATTACGTTCTTCTACATTTTTTTGACGTTGTCTTCTGGCACTATTCGGTCGCTGTTTTAGTTGTGATCTCGTGTGGCATTACTGATATCATTCATACAGACGTCGGTCGGTAATAAAGTCTTAATTATCTAATGCGTTATGGCCGCCAACTACAATTCCATAAATGAGGTTACTCCTCTTGTTCAGAACGGTATCTACAGTCCTTCTGCCAACGAGATCCCTACTTCGGTCAACCCCTCTGACGTTGACGCTGTCTTTGGAGATAGCCGGTCTTTCTCCGAGAAGGCCGCTAACTTGATCAGCATCAACAGACACAAACGCCCTCTGCACAGCTTGATCTTGTCTTCGCTGTTGATTGCGATTATCTTAACCTTGTCGTTGGTCTTAGTCCGCGGTTACGGAGATTACCAGCAGTATCGTGCTGAGAACGATATCCCGATGAGAGTCAATGTTACCGATCCTTATTACCACCATTTCTCAGATGACAGTTACACTTCTACCGCCAGCTATTCGTACTACTCAACTTTCTCCACATCCACCACTGCATTTTATGGCACGCCCACGTCGGAATAGAGCTGGCTATTTTTGTGTGTGGAATTTTGGTTTTTGTTTTAGTGGAAGAAATGACTTTACGATAATAAGTTGAATATTGCGCGGAGACAGAGGGGTTTCGGAGAGGGAGGATGTTCAGGAAAGGCATAATATGTTTAATTGTGATTTTTTTTCTCGTTTATGTTTTATATATATATTTGTATAGATTTATATCTCATTGAGTTGGTACATTTGAGATGTTCGGTTGTTGCAAACTCTCGCTAGAAATTGATTGCAGACTAATTTGAGTTTTTCATTGTTCTGTACATGATGATAACCATTTGAAACCTGTCCATCGTCTGTTTGCTAGTTTGGTGGTCTAAATACGTATATTTGATATGTGTAGCATTTACATGATTCGATCGAACATCTTTGTGGCGTATTCTACTCCTAGAAATGTCGCTGCATTGGCTGGAAAGGATCTTGCGATTGCAGGCACAATTCCAGGGAAAAACGCTTTGATACCACCCGATTTATAAATTATCCGAGACACGTCAACAATAGAGCTTCTAGTTCCTCCCGTAGAACCTGCTGTAAACGCCTGCAGTCGCGACTTTATTGTGTCTATTGGGAATACCGCCGCCCACTAAAGAAAATAGCCTTAGTATTTTTGAATATCATCAACACTAAAATAATAAACTCACCATTGCTACTCCCGAGCAGCCTCCCGCAAAACTGATAGCACCAACAGACATGTTCTGTCCTTCAGGAGTAAGTCTCTTTTTCAGGTATTCATAAGTGGCGAAATATATGGCAGAGCCAGGACCATCTCGAGCAAGGGTAGCTATCGTTCCACGGAATATAAATCTGATGCCGCCTTCTTTATAAAGATGCTTCACAACGTCATATGGACCTTTGTATACTGTCTTTCCTGATTGTCCTTGGAGTTGCAGCAGCACCTTTATTCTTTCAAACGGAGCTGCAAATCGTTAGTTTTGCGTCATGCAGTAAATCGGTTGACCGTAGAATTAGAATCAGCAGCACCTGATACAGCCGTCATTGGAATAGCAGAGAAGAATCCAGCAGCAGATATCTGTGCAATTGATAGTTCCCCATTAGGGCCGGTGCTAGTGGCCGAAGCCACCAATCGTTTTCCCAGATCATATCCCCAAAATGATAACGCAAACATTGGCTATAATCATAAATATAAAGTTAGGATATTGAGATCCCTCCATACCACTAATTCATTGTTTCTTACCGTAACACCAAGTAGAGGAGGGGTCACACCTCGATAAACGCCAAGCATGCCGTCCATAGCGACAGTCTTCCTTAGCGCATCGATTGCGCCCGTATATACACCTTTCTCAGCAGTTTGCAGTCTAATTTTTAATGAAAATAGTTGTCTTGAAATTCTAATCATATCTTTCCTACCTCACTTTAATGAGATCAAAGGGATGACCTATTGAAATTTGTCAGATCAGTTTGCATTTATACTGTAATGTGCAGATCATACCCACAAGAACAGCACAGATGCCACCAACTCCACCTGAAGAAAAGGACTTAATTTGTCCAGTTAATGCAGAAGATTTCACCGTATCAGTGATTTCCGGACCATCAGCCATGATAAATATTTCGACTTATTCTAATGAGAATACTGAGAACCGCGGAAAACTTGCAATATGATCGATAATCTGAAGAAACGAAGAACTTAGCGTGAACTTGTATTATGTATATTCTGAGCGATAGAAAGTCAGATACAGTTAAAAGTCAAACGATCGGTTATCTTCTAAACGATGCTGCGAGTTCCCAGTATCTGTCTTCGTAGAGGAGAAAAAATATTCAGTAATCTGGAGGAGACTAATTTACTGCAAGAAATCAGTGAATTCATAAGGAAGTATGTGGTCGCGTAAAGGTTTACCGAGGAACTTTCACGGGCAATTTCGTGACCGCGCCGGAACACATCTCCACTGAACCTTAAAGTTTATTCTCTCATTCCTTTCGTGCCTCGGAACATGTTTATGCTGACAACATATACGCTTCATCTGATATAATTTATGGAGAATAATTCGGGCGGCTCGGAGGCACCGGCCGGAAGTAACACTGTAGCTTATCAGCGCTCTAGTGAAGCCCCAGAACAACGCGGCGGCCCTGATTCTGGAGAAAATCCATCTAATCCCTCTACAGGAAATTGGCGCGACAACAAGGTATTCTAAGATTTGATTCCATTTTAAGCTCAATATTGATATTTTTATTCAGAGACAGCGAATGTATAATACTGGTTTCAATAACGATAGGAATCAGAGAGGCCGTAATAGAGGAAGACACAGCAGTATCCAAAGAGGAGGCGGCTCTGGCAAGAACTACAACTGGAACTATAACAACAGCAGTAATAACTTTCAGGATGACAGCTTGGAACCCACTTCAATAATTAATCCATGGCATGCTCTGGAAAATGAGCTAGGGCTAGAGCATCTACACGAAGATCTGGATCAAGAGCGAGACCTCTCCGAAAGTGACGGTGATTCCGACATCGAAGTACAAGAGGTCGAAAACAAAAGGTAAATACAAGCTTGCAAAGTCAGATCGTCATAGGTATCGTGATATTGGCAAAATAATCATTAATTCTAAAAGGTTGTCATATTGATAAAATGAAAGTATTTCAAAATTATGGTTCCAGAGAAGTATTGGATCAGTAGACTACTTACGTCTGTTTCTGTAGACATGTTCAGACCATGGTCTTCCTAAATAACATATTATACACTAAAATATGACAGTCCTATCTACTATACAATTCTAAACCAACATAATTTCGTTATTATCACGACTTTAGTCCTCAAATTCAATGATCTCCGGTATCAATTCTCGTGCTTCTTTGTATTCCTCAGGGTACCTTTCAGATATTGTAGTTTTCAGGTTGCTGAGTCAAATTAGCAAGATGTAAAACCATAAGAGTCATAATAAAATCTTACTTCACATGCTTTTGGACCCATTTTAGATCTTTTTGCACCTCTTTTATAGCCTTCATGCCTTCGACAAATGAAGATCTTGTCTCTTGCATCCTCTGTGCTGCTAGATCATGCAGTTGCTGCAGTCCTCTAGCTTTAGAATTCAATAGTCCAGAACTTCAAAATCAGTTAGATTAAGTTATCCATATAAAACAACGTAACGCTAGCGAACCTCTTTGCCTGTATAACCACTGCCTTGTCTAAAGCCATCGAATCAAAAGCTTGCAAAATTTTATTGGTGACATACTCAGTTGATGAAAAAGTCTCCTCTGATAAAGTCTCTGCGTCGGAACCAGCGTAGGAGGATGTGGAACTGCTCTGTTCCTCTTCTTCGTTTGTGTTTCGAGATCCATCGCGTCCTTCTCCCTCAGGTGCTTCTGTACCATCCTCTCTGTCATCTTCCCTACCATCACTGTCTTGGCTGTCATCTCCACTGTCATCAGTACTACTATCACTAGAATTCATGAAATCTCTGCTTTCTATAAAAAGCACGTTGTTTTCTCTTGGTTGGTGTAGACCGACTCGCTTAAGAGCTGTAGCTTTTTTTTCTCGAGTATCTATGTTACTAGATGCATGCCTTGCATGCTTACCAGTTGAAGATTCGCTCCCTAATAGTACGGTAGATGCATTTTTTACATGGTGTTGCATCTCACGAATCTCAGAAGGAAGAGTAGGATATGAATACGATCGGCGAAATGGCGTGGAGACGACGGACTGCTGTTGCTGAGTTTTAGTCTGCATTATGACATTTGTAACATCGAACATTCCTCGAGAGTGTTCGTTCATTGATGTACTCTTGCGCTCTAAAGTATATTACTCGACGAGGCCATGGATGTAATAGTCTGCTGCAGACACTCACTTTATCGATGTTAGTCCTGTATTAGCACGAGTCCTCTGATTCACGATGTGGTAATTTGGCGGATCGAACTTTGTATTTACTCGCGGCTGGGAAACCCAACTTTAATTTGTAAGAGTCAAAAAGAAAATTACCGTTACCATTCTAGCTTCTACTTTTCTTCAACACTCCCCTCATCTTCCAACATTAATTAGAGACGTCTTACTTTAGTTTAATCTGCAAACAATGGCAATGAACTTCCCGCAAGAAGAAGAGCGCATTCTGGCGTTGTGGAAAGAGTGGGATGCTTTTCAAACGTCTCTTAAGCTCTCGGAAGGAAAGAAACCTTTTTCCTTTTACGACGGACCCCCCTTTGCAACAGGTATGGTATCTATAATTTTCAGATTTCGGATCAAGAGTATAGATGGCTCATCTGTGCCTCTCACTATTAGCTACCTAGTGGCTTGTCATCAATGTCGAGTAACAGACAGAGGGTCTAGCTGGGTTGGAACTCTATATAAAGGCAAACAACAATTATTAATAGTATTTCTTCAGGAACTCCGCATTATGGACATATTTTGGCATCAACAATTAAAGTATGTTTGTTGTTGCTTTTAAACCTCTGATTGATGCTACTGCTGATTGTTTTCTGCCATTAATTCAAATCGAATGCTGATTTAATCTCATCAGGATATTATCCCGCGATATGCCCACATGACCGGTCACTACGTCGAGCGACGATTTGGATGGGATACTCACGGGCTTCCCGTTGAGCATGAAATTGACAAAAAGTTGGGGATTACCGGTAAGGAGGATGTCATGAAAATGGGAATTGACAAATACAACGCAGAGTGTCGAGCAATTGTCATGAGATATGCCTCTGAATGGCGAAGTACAATCGACAGACTGGGTCGTTGGATAGATTTCGATAACGATTACAAGGTATATTTACTATTTACCAAAATATGCTTTGAATGAAATCTTACTTGTTTAGACTCTGAATCTCTCTTTTATGGAATCTGTGTGGTTTGTTTTTAAACAGCTTTATGAGAAAGACTCAGTATACCGAGGATACAGAGTCATGCCTTACTCTACGGCTTGTACTACTCCTCTAAGTAATTTTGAGGCTCAACAAAATTACAAAGATGTTTTAGATCCTGCTGTTGTTGTAGCTTTTAAACTTGTCGAGGACCCTACAACCTCAATTCTGGCATGGACCACCACCCCCTGGACTTTGCCATCTAACATTGCTCTGGCGGCCCATCCCGACTTTGAGTATATTAAAATACACGAAGAGAAGTCTGGCAGGTATTATATTTTATTAGAGTCACTGATCACGACCTTATACAAAAATCCCAAGAAGGAGAAATACACCGTGGTGGCTCGGTACAAGGGTTCAGAGATGAATGGTTGGAGGTACGAGCCTCTTTTCCCATATTTCTACGAGAAATTCAAGGACCATGCCTTTAAGGTTGTAAACGCGACGTATATTTCCGCAGAGAGCGGTACTGGTATTGTTCATCAAGCTCCTGCGTTCGGTGAGGACGATTTCAACGTTGCAGAGGCAAACGGCTTGATCAATGACAGGAGGTTGCCGCCAAATCCCGTCGACGACAATGGTCTATTTACGGCAGAAGTGAGCGACTTTGTAGGCGAGCACGTCAAGGCCGCCGACAGAAAAATCATCAAATTCTTGAAGGAGCAAGGGTCTTTGCTGGTTGATGCACAGATTAATCATAGCTATCCCTTCTGTTGGCGTTCAGATACACCTCTTATTTACAAAGCTGTTCCTGCATGGTTTGTACGTGTCAAGCAGATTGTTCCCGATATGCTCGAAAATATTGCAAAAACAAGATGGGTCCCGAATGTCATCAAGGAGAAGCGTTTTGCCAACTGGATCGCGAACGCACGTGACTGGAATGTTTCACGGAACAGATACTGGGGAACTCCAATCCCTCTATGGGTGAGTGATGACTTCGAGGAGATAGTGTGCATAGGCTCTGTTCAGGAATTAGTAGAACTTTCTGGCTGTGATGAGATAACAGATTTGCACCGTGAGAGCATTGATCACATCACTATCCCTTCCAAGATGGGCAAAGGAGTGTTGAGACGTATCGAAGAGGTCTTTGATTGCTGGTTTGAGTCGGGAAGTATGCCTTATGCGTCCGGACATTATCCATTTGAGAATAACGAACATTTCGATGCTTCTTTTCCAGCCGACTTTATATCTGAGGGTCTTGATCAGACTCGTGGTTGGTTTTACACTCTAGTTGTGCTGGGTACTCATCTTTTTAAGACGGCGCCCTTCAAGAACTGCATTGTTTCTGGTATTGTTCTTGCTAGTGATGGTAAAAAGATGTCTAAGCGCTTGAAGAATTATCCTGATCCAGGTATCGTCATTGACAGATATGGTTCTGACGCCCTTAGACTCTATCTTATTAATTCCCCTGTTTTGCGTGCTGAGACGCTCAAATTTAAGGAAGAGGGTGTTAAAGAGGTCGTATCTAAAGTTCTTCTTCCTTGGTGGAATTCTTACAAATTTTGGGAAGGTCAAGTTGCTCTACTTAAGAAACTGGAGGGAATAGATTTTAAGTATGACCCTAATCTTGAGACAGTGAATGTCATGGACAAATGGATATTGGCATCTCTACAAACTTTGATCAGATATGTTCATGAGGAAATGGGTGCTTATAGATTGTATACAGTTGTTCCGAGACTGCTTCGCTTAATCGATGATATGACTAATTGGTACATTCGATTCAACCGAAAGCGACTAAAAGGTGAATCTGGATTGGAGGATACTGTCGTCGCGCTTAACACTTTATTTGAAGTGCTTCTTACTCTAGTCATTACGATGGCCCCGTTCACTCCATTCTTGACTGATAATATATATCAGCGTCTAAGGCCATTCATTCCCGAGGCTCTGCTTCCCAAAGATGCCCGATCTGTCCACTTCCTTGAGTACCCCACTGTTAGAGCGGAATTGTATGATGACTCGACTGAACGAGCTATTGGACGTATGCAAAAGGTTATTGAGCTTACACGAAATCTACGAGAAAAGAAGACTATCGGCCTCAAAATTCCTCTGAAGACTCTAGTGGTCATTCACCCCGATGCACAGTACCTTAGAGATATCGAGGGATTACAGCAGTATATCACTGATGAACTCAACATTCGTGATCTTATTCTGACGTCAGACGAAGAGAAATACGGTGTTGTTTATAGCTGTGAAGCTGACTGGCCAACTTTGGGAAAGAAGTTGAAGCGAGACATTATTCGGGTAAAGAAAGCTCTTCCTTCGTTGACTTCAGATGAAGTCAAATCGTTTCTTACAACACACAAGATCCAAGTTGATGGTATTGACTTGGTTGATGGTGATCTACAAGTCATCAGAGGATTGGACTCCGGTGCAGTTGCGCATGGACAAGAGACCAACACCGATCAAGATGTTCTCATTATTCTTGATACGTCTATTCATCCTGAGTTGAAAACCGAAGGTTTGGCGAGAGAAATTATCAATAGGGTACAACGTCTGCGTAAGAAAGCTGGTTTGCAAGCTACTGACGACGTCAAAATGCAATACGAAGTCTTAGAAGACAAAATCGGTCTGTCAGATGTATTTGTCGAGCATGAATCATTCATAATTAAGACTTTGAGACGACCTATCGAGAAATCTGACGGAAGTCCTGTCAACGAGGCAGACGTTTTGGCGCACGAGGAGCAAACCATTCAAGAGACTAGATTCATGTTAAAGTTGCTTAAAATGTAGGAGACGCTATAATTTTACTTATAGAAGTATGAAGTTATATCAAAAGTTTTATCTGAATAGTTGTACAATGACAATTCTGTCCGGTTAAATCCATGTTAAAGCTGCAATATTTACATTGTAGATTATAATACTTATAAAACAGATGAACTTGAAACTGTGGGTTGTCTCTGAACATACAAATCCGGCTGCATTCCAGTATCTAGAAGGTCCATTCTCGTGCAGTTAATACGCCTAACTTATTCACTGCCCTCTAATGGTCGTTTAGCGTAGTCATTCCTTGATATCCTTTCTCATTCTATAAGCTCGCCTAACAAATTTGCAATCAATCTATATTTGTTGCTCAAATGCTGTTTTTCTATTCAGGCATTCACCATTTCTTACGCATCTTAATGAATGTCAGCCTTAGTTTAAAAGATGGTCATGTTAGAGAAATGTCCATACCTCCTTCTGAACGCACGTCTTGAATGCCACAAATTGCGGCGTGCACATGCCCTTAGTATTCTGGTCGTAGTTTTTCAAAATACATTGGCCATACTTGGATGCCTTTTAAATGTTAGAATGAATGTTCAAATACAAATAAAGGGACTTGTATCAAGAACAAAATGCTGCGGCGGTCGACTTATAAGAAAAAATTTATATTCATACCAAAGGCCCACATGAATAAGCTGCTTTTGCAAGTTTCTCTAATGGCTTAGTACCACGACCTCCCATGGATGAATTATCGCCCGCAGATAAAGCCATTTTTGTACAGATAACGAATGAGCACTATCTCAATCCTCGAGGACACCGGAGGGAACACAGCTATTGTACCAGAAATCAGTGGTGTTGGGACAATTGAATTCGGGTGTCGTCTGCCCTCAGCTAGATTTTTTATTGCGGTAAGGGCTACTAAACTGACAAAACTACACCGCAATTCAATACGGTTATTTCGCGACTATCAGCTTATTATAATCCCATTCCAGCCTCACAGCACGCAACTGCACGTCAATTTGGTGGTCGACAAGGTAGCTGGGGATCCAAGATGCTTCCGAGTACTTTTTACTTTCTCATACTTGGAGCTCTTTTGTGCTTGTGGCAAATTAGACTTATTAATGCGTCGGACGGACCTTTCGATGACAATGAGATATTGCAAAAGTTCTTAGCAGATCAGTCACGCATAGATGGTCAGAGAAATCACACGAATAATTGGGGTGGGTATTTCTCCGCGTAGGAATTTTTCTTTGATAAGTTGATAAGTTGCTGAAGTATTCTGCGCAGCTGTTTTGGTCTCGACTTCTCGGTTTTGGTTTAATTACCGTCATTTGGCCAACGCCTTGAGTATGTACCGAACAGTCAAACGATTGGGTATTCCAGACTCTCAAATTATTTTGATGCTTGCAGATGATGTGGCGTGTAATCCACGAAACGCCTTTCCAGGAACTGTTTACAACAATGCAAATCGAGCGCTTGATCTTTACGGTAGCAACATCGAAGTCGACTATCGAGGCTACGAAGTCACGGTGGAGAAGTTTCTCAGGCTATTAACTAATAGACTAGACGAAGGTACTCCAAATTCTAAAAAGTTGCTTACCGACGAAGGTTCCAATATTTTCATCTATCTTACAGGGCACGGTGGCAATGAATTCCTGAAATTTCAGGACGCGGAGGAAGTCAGTGCGTTTGATATCGCAGATGCTTTCCAAGAGATGTGGCAGAAGAAGCGTTATCATGAGATCCTATTCATGATAGATACTTGTCAAGCGAACACCATGTATTCGAAGTTCTACTCACCTAATATCCTGGCCGTTGGTTCTTCTAAATTAGATCAATCGTCATACTCGGTAACTAGATTATATGTATATTTCGATATTGCGTTGCCAAGTATTAACGTTTCGCAGCATCATGCAGATAGCGATATTGGAGTTGCAGTAATAGATCGTTTTACCTACTATAATCTGGAGTTTCTGGAAAAGGTGCAACAAGATTCAATGTTAACAATGAAGGATCTATTTGATACGTACGATCCTGTGAAGATAGGTTCAGAGGCCGGGGTTAGAACAGATTTGTACTCTCGCGACGTAGATGAAACTCTACTTACTGATTTCTTCGGCAATGTCCAAGACGCGGAAATATTTGACGTGGATTTAGAGTGATTCTTGTCGATGACGAGCTGAAGCAGGCTTTCAGTTCAAATTTTAGCCAACAGAGGTCTACAGCGACAAAGTGATTGGGAAAATCACCAATACGGGTGGGGACTAGATATTATCAAATATTGCCGCGAGAAGCAGAGAGTTCCTAGCCTGATATGAAGAGGATGAGGAACGATTTACACATGTGTTGCTTGTCGTTTGAAATACACGAATCTATTGTATAATTGATCATCTCTTCTGTGCGATCGGATATGTCGATTGGCACTGAAATAACATATAATTGGTAGTATAGATTTCTATCGCAAAAGAATCAATAAGCATAGCAATTTTGAAGTATGTAAGCATCACGAATCCCAAGAGTTTAATGCTTGGAATAGCTCTGCTCGCAGTCAATATGGTCTAATAGTACACGTCGCTGTGGAGAGCTCTAAAACACCAGATTGAAATTTCCTTCAATAGCGTCGTGTTTGTTGAAAAGTCATGTGACAAAAGGTATTTTCATTTAAATTGAGGGACGCGATGATGGTCACGTCAACTAAGCTTTAATCAGCAGATCGATCATCTTATTGCTCCATTTATATACGAGTGAATAGCATCTTATCAATTCTCATTCGAATAGCAATCTATGGAAGAGAAAATCTCGTATCAATAAATTTGATTTAATGCTCACTGATCTCAAACTCAGTAGAATCTACCCGTCGACTAACATTGGTGCATTAAGTTGGTCAAACGACGGGAGACTGGCAATAGCTACTGAGAATGCAGTTGAGATCATAGTAAGCTCTTCAATCTATACGACTTAACGATTGAAATATAAATTCTAACGTTATAGACTCCGAAGATCAGATACGCGAATGACAACAACGAAACCGACTTCTATTATACTCGAGCTGCGTTAGGCGAGAGAAATAGTTACACTGCAACCAAAAATTTTGTACGAGATGGTATTGCTTCTGTTTAATTTTGAGGGACGCTTCCAAAAATTTTCGACAGTGGCTGACTCGATCAGATTATGAGAACTGTAGCGATTCTTTGGCCGACAATGACAACGAGCAATTTGTGATTGATCTATCATGGTCTCCAACCGGAATGGATAGGAGTAAGGGGTAAATATAGCCGCCTACCTCAATATCGAGCGCTGATAAACTGACACCTTGAAAGATGCTTTCTTGCAGTCCTCACATCTTCTCAGAGAGTATTTATATATTCAAGTGATCGAGACGATCCTTCCACGTCTCCTTGGACGCCCACATATTGTATGAATGATATTCTTGCGAATACAAAACAGTCCAATTCTGGAAGTATTTACTCTTTTGAAGAATTAAGGCGTCTACGAATGCACAGTATGTTCCAAAGATTAATTGAAGCACATGTGAAGTTTCTAACTTTATGAATAGGCTGTTCATGGTCGCCTAGCTTGGATCCATCTGATTCAAACTCTGTCGAATCAATATTTGCAACTGGAAATGAGAATGGAGAACTATACGTTTGGAGGTATTTATGCCGTTTGAAGTTTATAAACCGATGTGATTAGATTCACAACTGATCTTTCTGCACAGAGTTAATAGTACGGAAATTACAGTGATGGGCACTACCAAAATATCAGAAGGATGGTTGACCAATCTAAAGTTCTCTCCTGTAAGGCTGAAAAAAGATGACTCATACTTTGACTCAAAAACCTGTAATGCGATCTTTTATGCTTGGATATCTCTTCTTTGGATAGATACTAATATATAATTAGATAGGGTATTCCTTTCTGCAGTGACATCGAAGGGCGAGTTCATATTATGCCCGCTATCAATTATTTATTCTCATTTGGAAGACGCTGAGCATGAGATGTATTCAGCAAAACTCGAGTTTTTGCCCTGTCAACCCTCAATCAGCCTTTCAAATACTGCTTTGATTCGTACTTCTTGGTGCCACGTCGAGCTGCCTGATGAGGCTGTCTTACTTGCAGTATGCTATCCGGGTACTGTGCTTCTGTATTTTATACGGCAAGATGAAAAGCCGATGGTCATATCACGTCCTACTCATATTATGTTGCCCGTTTCTGGAATAATGTTTAACTCTACATCAGTCTCTGCGAAGGTATGTCACGTCAACCTTTCAATTGTATCAATTTTCGGTCAGGTTGATAGCTTTGCCTTGTCTATACCTACAGGGAAAGAGCAGCCTGAAGTAGTATTGGATACCTTTTCTAAGCCTTCAGCAATTGAGAAATCTCTGCAAATGAGAATCAAAGTTTATTTAGGCAATGTGGGTGCACACGAAGGCGTTTCTTCGGCAGATATCAGATTATTTGGCGTGGACAGTTGTTCGCAAGGAGATGCAACTATTTTGTATACAATATCAAACTCAAACAGACTACGTTATCCTATTAGTTCTCAACTTTGGTCTAGGATAGCATTTCTGCAGATTGAACAGTTCAACTTCATGGATATATTTACTACTTTTCCCTTTCGAATGGTCTCTCCTAGAAAGTTGTTGTGGCGGGTCAAATGCTTAGCTGAAAACATGAAGAATGACGAGGACAAACTTGATTTCGCTTTTTCGATGATAAACGCATTGGTCTCGAAAGTTCAAGCAGCGACGGTGGGAAACTCATTTCCCATAAAAGCAACACCGCAGCAGCTAAAGGCTGCCCTTCAGAGGAGAATTTTCCTGTCGGATTTGTCATTTTGGAGGAATATGCTTTTCGGTATCTATTTGTGGGTTTCAACGATGGAAATTCCTCCTGAAGCTGTTCTAAAGAGTCAATCTCAGTTAGGACTTACGATTCAGTTGAGTCTTATACATGATGTGGTTGAGTGTTCTTTGCCATTACTAGAGTTGTCTGTATTAAAGCCTTCCAAAACATCTGGAAAATTACTCTACCTCTATGCACGCTTTCTTATCTTGCAAATACAACGCATGCACGCGGGCCTACGCAGCGAAGTTCAGCCTGATGCCGACAACAGTCATTTAAGCAGGGATATTTTGCGAATACTGAATTACTTAAAAAGTGAATATCAATGCAACATAGACGAACAGATAATTCTGTTACAAAGTCTAGGCACCGAGACAGGACACGGTATTATGCTTGATAACGCTATAATTGATCAGCAGAATCAGTACGAAGAACGAATTGACCCCAGTTCTCTCGCTACTAGAGATACCGAAAGCATAGTTTCTGACCTTAAAGAAAAATGTCTAGCTTGTGGCGATGAGATGGATTTGAAATTGTTGGAGAATGGAGAGATCGTTTGCTCCTGCTCAAGATCGCATTTATGGGGTAAATTTTTCGATGCTATTCAAAATACGGCCCCTGCTAATTTACTGTCTTTCTTCCTAGACATTTGCTCGATCACTTTACTACCATTGATGAGGCTACGCCAACGGCGATGCTCAGGCTGTAGGAGAAAGATAATATCGAGAGAATTATTAGACACCAGCGAAGATAATCAGGATACGCTGCCAGGTGTTCTTCTAGATGTTTGTAACATATGTGTTTATTGTGGAGAGAAATACTTTCAAATGGGAACGTTCTTGTGAAGGTAGAAGATTCAATGCAGAGTCGTATTTACGGAAGCTAGAAAGCGGTATAGTATTACCCACATATGTATATTATAGGAAGAAATCTAGGCGCTCATGTTAGAGACGATGAAACTCGAACGCATAACACTTCTTTCCCACTAGTCACACTTGACGGATGTCTTGATGGACATTATAAATACAGAGTATCAGAAAGATATGGAATCATAACATGGTATCACAGAATCACAGAAAATCGTTAAAAGAGAGAAAAAAACACCATCATCACATTAGGTATTGTTAGAAATTTCGGTTCGCTTAGTGACGAGAGGGGCGTTTTTACGGTCCCACTGCGTCAGTATAGAAGCAAAAGCAGTGGCTAAAGCAACCTCTTTATCGACCTGCTTCTCATCAAGCAATACCTCGTAATCTAACTTGCCACGCCGTAGCAGCTTAGCCTTTCCTACAACCTTTCTGACCTCTTCCTCTTTACCACCCATGTTTATCACTTTTTCTAAATGTTTAGTATTTCGCGACCATTGGTATGGTGCTCCATCCAGGGTATAGAACATTCGATAGGAATCAAAAACTGTAGATTTACGCCTGATCTTTCTGATGTTGATACCTCGCTTTGAGTGAAAATGAAGAGCGTCAGTATGCGCCGTCTTTCCTGCAACCTTCATCAAGTGTTTGAGAGTCAAGGTCGCGACTGGAGCACGATCAGGATATGTATACATCAGCCATGTATGTGAACTACGAGAAACTTGCTCGAAAGTGTACACAATCTCGTTATTTGCTGCAAGTACGTCGACCACCGGAATAGGCTTTGATTTGAACAGTCCTCCTGAAGACGAACTTTTTTTCTTGTTTTTGTCCTTTTTTGTGGCGTCATCGATTCCATCTACTTCGGGTTGCGTTGTTGCAATTCTGGCCGGATTGGATGGGGCGAGAGCTGGAGGCGTGAACAAGTGGACATGGAGATGGTGATCGTTGTTATTACGTCGTCCACTAGAATTTCCAGGATTAGTAGCTGGTAAACCCCTAGTAGTGTTAGGCCTATTTGTATTGGAAGAGGCTGGCTCATCAGCGTCGGGAATATCCTCGAGAGTGGAACGGCGAACATGTCGATTCAGGCGGCGCCTAACAGATCCTCTGAGACCGGCTCCGTTATCAGACATTACGGCGTTGTCACCGTCGGCAATACTTTCTGCATCATTTCGACGAACATTCCTTGTGCCATTACCGTTTGCTGATAGAGCTGCGATTGCAGATGCAGACCGGACGGGAAGAGGAGGACCGTGGGCTAGCATTTTGGGCGGCGGGTGGGCTGCCTCCTGAGGAAGAAAATAGTATGCCGTGGCATTCTCGGTTTGGAAATCTTCTTGTTGAGGTTTACGCTTTCGAGACTGGTCCCATTCTGTCTTGTATATATTCAGAAAAAATACAAGGACATTTGCGACAGTCTTTGCTGTATTAAACGAACGTTCGAGGAGAATGACATCGATTGCGCTCATCTCCGAAGTTTTATGGCTATAGGTGGATTTAAGGTTTTCTCTATTTTCTAGTTTCTATGATGTCGAGCCTGCGGTTGGCCTTTTCGCGTTGATGTCGAAAAGGAGAAAGAGGATAACGAAAGAATATGAACGCTTTATAATCGAGAGCGCTGAATTGATCGCTCCCTATCTTTCCCGATCAATTTTCAACTTGACTGACTTCACGTTCCTTCAAGAATCACGTTCGTAATTAAAATATATATAGTAACTCTTAGCTTTAGTAAAAGCTTTTTTAACATTTATCGCTGATTTTCCATAAACAATATTTGTGAGTCTTGCACTATAATGTCAGTTTCTACCTACGATCTTGATCGATTCTCGACACAAATACGATCTTCATACACTGGTGAGTGACGAGAGGAGTCAACTTGTATAGTTATGTATCGGCATATAAATTTACTTTTTGCTTTAGATGTTATCGGTGAGAAATTGGGAGGATCTGTTATTTCATGTAGCGATGAGTTCTTTGCAGAGGCTAAATGCCTTATTGCTCCGAAACCTCCAGTGAGAGAGCTTGGACGATTCACATACAACGGAGCTTGGTACGATGGGTATGCTTTTTCGATATGAATTTATTTAATTAAGATCATTTGACTGTCTGTACATGTATGCACACCATTGAAGATTGATCCGGGCATTCAGTAGAATGCAAACGATATTAAAATACTAATTGCTATAGATGGGAGACTCGTAGACACAATCCTGAACCTGCTGACTGGGTCATCATTAAATTCGGTGTTGCTTCCGCTAAATTGATTGGATGTGAGATTGACACTGCCTTTTTCAATGGAAATCAAGCTCCTGCGATATCGGTCGAGTGCGCATTCGTGCCCGATGGTGAAGTTCCTAACGCAAGCACGAAGGTATATCCTGTATTTAAGGATTAATTCTGATTTTTGGAATAATTTACTAAAGAATTGAATTGAATGTAGTGGGATACAGCCATCAGCAAGCAAGCTTGTCTTCCTTCTGCTAGACAATTCTTCGTTCGAGACAGCATCACCGAAAGAGCATACAATTATGCAAGATTAAACATGTTTCCCGATGGTGGCATCGCTAGATTCAGACTCTATGGTACTCCAATTCTTGTCATCCCTGAAGATTCGTCCGCTGTTCTTGATCTCGCTCATGTATTTAACGGTGGTTTGGCGGTTGCTTGTAGCGACGAGCGTTTTGGGACAACCGACAACTTACTTCTTCCTGGACGCGGTGTTGATATGGGAGACGGGTGGGAGACTACTAGATCCCGCAACAAGGGTCATGTGGACTGGGTTATCGTAAAACTCGGCGCTAGAGGTCTTATCAAAAAAGTGGTTGTTGACACAGCTTTTTTCAGGGGTAACTTCCCGGATAAGATCAGGGTGGAAGGTATCGATGCGACCGAATTCGTTCCTGCGGAAAACGATTCTAGATGGAAGATCCTCGTCCCTGAGCAGAAGGGAATGCCGGATCTTGAGCATGAATACACGTCTGAATCAGAGACAATGCAAAACTGCGACCATCCTGTCACTCACGTCCGCCTTGTCATGATTCCTGATGGTGGATGTAAGCGTTTACGAGTGTATGGCACAATTGCTCCAAAATAAGACATTAATGATTTATTTCAACTGAAAGGCGACATGTGAAATATTTACAATTAATTAGATGTGCCTTTTGCGTTTCAAAATAATTTTTCTGAGAACGCAATTTAGTTCTGAACCTTACTCCGAACTAACTATGACAAGATAATTTGTACCATCAGATCAGGTTTTCGAAGTGTGATTGCGGCTTTTTGGGTTTTAATTGAGATAGAGCCACCAAAATCCAGTGTGAAGCGGTACATCAAACCCAAGGAAAAATGAAAAATATGAAATTACCAAGAAGAAGAAACGATCGTGTCTTTCGGATGTTTTTAAAGCGCATAAGAAGAAAAACAACTATGTAATTCAGATGTTGCAGGAAATGGAAATAATCTGAATTCTCATTTAAATGGTAGTCATAGACACAATAGAGACGTGAACCTCAACTATACTATAGAACAAAACCACTGAAAACACTATCATTATTGGTCATGAGAATATATACTGTATATTTGACATGCTACTTTATCCGAGAAAATGCCTAGTACCTTTCTATTGCTTACCTCCTCTCTCACTTGAATTCTGTGATCTCCTTGATTAAAAACCTTTTCTCATCGTTGAATTGCTCATCGTCTGGAAATATTATTTAGTATTTGTGTTTATAATCATATACTGCAAAAAAAAAAATCAAACCTGTGCGATCATTGTGGAACTCCATGAGGAAAGTGAGAAGTTTTTCACGATTTTTGACCAATATATCATACACAGGTTGTGACTTGTTTGGGTTGGCCACAAACACCTTGAAAACGTGAAATGACTCATATTGTATATTTCGGCTTTTATCTCTTAGCAAGTTCATGATCAGTTTCAAATGCTCTGGCGAATCAATATATGCGGTCATGATAACATAATTCGTTCGATCCAATAAGAGCTCGCCAAGTAACTTGATAGATTGCCGCTTGGTGACATAGTTTGAGCAGAGGAGTAGTCCGTTGAATTTTTGAAAGAACAATTCTGTGTTTTTTGTTAGAAATTCTAGTGCTATTGATTTGTGGCGAGTCAACAGATCCTATATTTAAGCGTAAGCAGATAGTTTGAACAGTAATTACAAACATAAGTGACTCACCTTGAATGTGGAAAAGGAGTCGCTAGCTATCTCAAATGCAGAAACTTGTGCATATTCGAAAAAGTTCCAAAATAAGTTGCAAGACAGCACAATTTTGGCAAGGGCTTCATGCTTGACGCACTCACGTAGTATTTGTCCACAATTCATGACGATCTCAGGTTTTTCATATCTAGAATAATACCATCAGCATCTATGACGTTGATTAAGTGCAACGAATTTGCTTACCCCTTTATCAATAGATAGCAAACCTTTTCTCTAGAACTCAAGTACTCTACTGTAGGAAATCTCTGGCCTATCTGTCGTTGTATCAGAGTGTTGCAGACTGCTGTGACATCTTTTCTTAGTCCGAAATCTAATCGAGGTAGACTGATAATAAGATGTTGTATGAGGTCTGTACTATATGTTTCCTGTGCAAGGAGAGCAATCTGATCTGGGGCTGGATCGGTATCTGCGATCGTAGAATTATTATCATAGCATGTGGCAATTCCTGTAAAGATAAGTTTACGAACCTGCGTCTCCATTCAAAATCAACTTCATCTGAGTTAAAGTTCTAGCAATTTCATCGAGAGCCTATTGAGCATTAGTACTGCCAGAACACCGCAAGATCGAATAATATCTGTGGCCCCCTAGCAAAGTAGAGTGCTCTGTTTTCCCCAGGGACGGAACGTTAAACGAAAAGGAACCACATACTTTTTTCTTATCTGAAGAATTCTCCAGTCGATGTAGTGAATCCTTCAACGATCTGACCAAGTCCTGTGGAGATCTTTGCCGGCTACTTCGTGAGAACAGAAATGCCATTTTCAAAGAAGAGCAATTTGATGAAGCTGCGATGAAAGCACGAAAAACTAAAAAAGAAGGCTGCTTGCAGCGATTGTTTTAATATTCTATTCAAGATGTGCCCCTTTAGCGAAACAAGACGACGTTGAGAAACAGTAATGAAGCGATCTTGCTAGCAGGTCAGATCAAATCTGCACCACTGAAACAAGAGAATCTGAAAATTAAGAAAATCACAGCAAATCTGAAATGCGTTGGTGCTGCGATCATCGATCTTATGTAGCTTGAATCCTACAACTTTTCGAATCAAAAACAACCAGCACGTTGAAGCAATGACTGAGCCAAAATGAGAAAATTAAGGGCGTTTTAGAACACAGGCACCAAACTCCAAAGGCCCAGGGTAGCCGCGATGGATAAAGGAATATATGTCGTGAAGTTTTCCATATATGCGTCAATATAACTATTTACTTCAGAATAACTTTCAGACAAAATGTCTCTCTCGTACATCAGCTTGCATTTAGTTATTTAAAAGGCTTCTTCTATTGCGTGATTTCAATTACAGATATTTGATGTTTTCAACTTATGCTTACAGATTGCGAACTAACTAGGGTGGTCGAGCTCATAGTTTATTGGAATTGGCTGTTTTCGTGTTGGAATACTAAACACTGAATTGCTGTAAAATGCCCTAAGTTTTAGTGAATGAATTCTTATTGCTTGAATGTCTTCGAACAAGTAAATTACAGAAATGCGCAGGCACCATGGCAATGGGAGTATAAGGCTACTAAATGCGTTGGGATCGAGAGCTAACCTAGACCTCTTATTCATCCACTTTCTGTGCTGATGAATTGAAGCTTCACTGTAACTATCTAGATAAAATTATATAGCTACATCCTCTTGACATTCGTACTACTTAAAATCAGCTTACTTGCTGATTGCGAAACATAATTTTGGGATTCAGCGACAACTCTCCGTAACCCACACGTTCGTCTTAATGTTCGTTCTTTCCGCGACACTCCTCGGCGAACGCTAGTCGGCTTGCATCATGACAAACTGGAAATAGCAAAATGCGATAGCAATTTTATTTCTGACAATCAAGCAGTATTGTCTGAAATTGGGGATTCCCTATGTCAACTTTAACCTCATGTAGTAGGGCGCTAAGCTATAGGTGAACTAAGAGCTTCTCATAGTCGAACTACTTTCTTTTTCCTGCAAGAATTTTTAGACCGGGAGAGCCTAGAAGAACGAGCGCTCCTACAGAGGCAGTTGTACTACGTCTCCTTCTTAAATATATTTTTCGGCAAATTGATTCGTTCTAGTCTAACTGTTAGTTCAATCCGTAATTGCTAGCTTATGAGCTGCACCTCTATCGTCGAACTATGAGCTGCTATGTAGCATGCGGGGAATTTAACGGACTCTCCGGCGCCAATCATCTCGAGGTTTTTATACTTCGATTATGTCAGAGATGCGCATGTTCCAGATCTGGACCTCTGAAAAATAGCAGCATGTTGAGTGTTCACTGTTCAGCTCGGTCTAAGATAGTGGCTGCACGAGGAATGGCTACCATAAGACAGATATAGTACATATGGCAGGACGACGGTCGAACTGCTTGCATTTGTGCATTTATTGGTCGACTATTTAGATGCTTAGTATCCTAATCCCTAATCTGCCATATAGTGCATCGAATTGATTTCAGCAAATGCACTAAGGACCTTAAAGGTCGATTTATTAGGTTGTCGCTTGCAAATTCCGCTCTTCATAGCAGATTGCAGAATAGAGTGAGTCGATGCAGAGAAAAAATGCCACTTGTTTTCATCGTGGAAGTTTTTAGACTATATGGCTTGCATAAGCGCGAATTTGGTCATCACGTCGCGTGTGTCTGTGGACGCGACGTGGAATTCTGTGTTTGTTTTCCGGAGGTGCGCGACCGTACACGCGAACTTCCAGGAAAAGAAATCGAGTACATACACAAAAGAAAACGTACTTTTCATACTGTTCAAATCAACTTTTTTGCCCGACAAGGAAAAAAGAGACTCTCGCGCACGAAACTAGAGTCGTTCTCACCGTTTTTAGATAATAATCAGTGTGAATTTCTAGAATTGGTCCTATTGTGCTCTATTTCGATTGCCCTACTCGGCATTCAACAATCGCTCTGTGTATCTACGGTATATCTAGCGGTACAAATATAATACCATAGAGCTAGCTGGACGGTAATTCAAATTATCGATATAATGTTAATATTACAAGATATCGATGTGAGCGCAACTTAGAACAGCTATTTGAATATTAGAGTACGCAATAATCTGCCTTATGGTCTTTGTCTTCTGTGGGCAAGAGACTCCGTGATTGATTTGTTTATTTGTTGATATTTACAATTACTGACTTCAGGTCCAGCTATCATGGCACTGCTTAATTCGACCATTGAATCGAGACCTCTTCCATCCATAGAATCGTCCTATCCACAAGATTATATGAACACGCAAGATGAGGCAGGAGCTTATTCAAAAACGTGAGGTTTTTATGCGATTGATCTGACAATAGCCGGTGTTCGCGCTAACAGAGTTGTAGCTCTTCAATTGAGGATCTTGCGAGATTCTCCAGCTCCGACAGACGAACAGAACAAGCAGAGCGTGCCAGCCTACAGTTGCATTCTTCTCCGATTATCGCTCAGACGCCCCATTCAAACATAGAAAAGGAGAAGACCATCAGAACTCTCTCCACCAACTGGGTTTCTCCGAGGTTTAAGTTAAAAAGTTCCGGAAAAAAGTCAAAAGTCGACTCGCAGTCGCCCTTTGCTTGGATATTCGTTTCTCCTTCATCCGTAAAAGCTGCAATTCAACCCGTTGATCAGCAAATATCTGTGCCAACATTCAAATCTCATGAGATATCAAAGCATATCTATGATGCTATATCAAATCAACCATCCTGCGATGACCCAAGATATATTAAATATAGCTTTTCTGGAGACATAGTTGGCATAACGGTCTCATGCTTGATTGCCCAACTCACGTGCGGCGATGCACTAGATTATACTCTTCTTACAGATTTCTTTATATGCTATCGTCAATTCATGACTGCTCGTGATCTTCTCGGCTATTTACTATCCAGGTACCTCTGGGCTATGGATAGAACGGACAATCATAGCCAGATCACACGAGTGCGAACCTTCGTTGCCTTGCGTCATTGGATATTAAATTACTTTGGCGATGACTGGGTGCCATCCTATGTTCTTAGAAGTGACTTCGCTATTGCCCTTAATAATCTCTCTAGGTCTGAGACGGTTTCACTCAGCTCAACCGACAGAATCATCATTGGTGAGCTTAAACGGTGCTGGATTAGGGCTCTAAGCATGTACTGGGACATTACGCTCGAAAACTTGATGCAAAGTTCCGAACAATGTTTTCATCAAGATATATCTCCGGGTGGATCAGTCGGTAGCCGTTTGATGACGGATGACGTTAGTATTGGCAGTCACGCTTGTAACATTGACTCAAATTCAACTCAGTCACTTTCTGGCAGTTCGTCTATAATTACTCGAGGCTGCTTGTTTGATCCATCGAAAACTGAACGTGCTGTTCGTTTTACTAGCTCTAGGACTCCCTCTTTATCCGATGACGCAAGCCAAAGTAGTGCTTCATCGTCTCAGAGCGAGCGGCCATATATACCTGTAACTGCGGAGTTCCATAGAGGTTCTCTTATTCGGGGCGCTGTCTTGGTAATATCAGATGATCAAGCTATGGTACATTCGGTCATTCCTCCAACACCGAGCACCAAACGTACATTAGCAGCCAAAAAGTCATTCAATCCATGGAAAAAAGTGTTCTGTTCACATTCTGAACTGCGCACTTCGTCACAGTTGGCCATACCATCGACGCAAACCGATGGAATCAGGATCGACATCTTAGCAGCAAGTGTTATTGATAACTTTAAAGCGTTCACAGCCAAGTACGACGGTCTGAACTTAGAAACAAGTTCAGTTGGAGAAAAAAGGGAGCCAGGTTTGTACGATAATAGTAGCGACGAAGTTTCATATCTGCAGCGGCGTCGCACTAGTTTTTCTTCATATATGCAACATGCGAACAATGATCAGAATATCCTGGATAGTCATGGAATGGAGAGTATGAAAGGCTCAATTGACAACTCG
Source organism: Babjevia anomala (assembly GCA_030580435.1). NCBI lineage: Eukaryota > Fungi > Ascomycota > Lipomycetes > Lipomycetales > Lipomycetaceae > Babjevia > Babjevia anomala. The sequence continues at coordinate 123,523 of JAKTSW010000015.1, read as the reverse complement.
AGTTTTTCTGAACAACACAGTTTAAGCTACCGAGAGCAAGAGAGTCCAAAATCTCCGGAGACCATTCCCCATTCATTTACGCCGTCCAGACGACAGTCCGGCAAGCGCTACTCGTCTTCGATTGGAAATTCGTATGCGTCTAAAGTTGAGCATAATCATACGGATATTGTCTCCGCGAGTTATATCCCATACAATGATGTAGAATCGTATAGCGAGACTTCGGATTCTTTGGATGAAGCTGACATATATAAGCCAACCAACACGGAAGAGGTTGATACTGAACCAATTCAAAGAAATCCCTTCCTGGATTTATCTACTCTGCATACAAGGGATACTTCCTCTTCTAGTAACTCATCGACAGCGACGTTCAACTTCAAAAGACTTCCAAATAAGCCTGTATTGCGAAGACAACCTGGAGGAGTGAATTTAAAAGGTGTCGACAATATTTCGCCTCGACATGCTGTAACCAGCTCTTCCTCTTCATCCTTTAGTACGTCGCGACATTTTTATGAAGTTTTCCTCAAAATCATCTCTTTTTACTGACATGATGAAATTAGAAGAAACCAGTTCAGAAATAGAAAATGAGGAGCTCATAATCGGAATCCCAGGAATATCGGGAGAGATAGCGAAGGAAATTGAAAAACTAGCTAATATTCCAGATGATGACATGGAAGGCGAGGATCCCATAAAGATTACCCTCATGAAATTGGAAGGCACTTACCAACAGTATTTAATTGAACGAAATGAACGATTTGCAAACCGACGACTCATTGATTCCCCTTTAAGCCATGATTTCAGTTTGCGGGAGTCAATTCAATCTGTTACAAGCAATCGGAATGATTTATTTACCTATCGTATTCCCTGCACCGATATAACCGAAGGAACATTGAATGGCAGGTCGTTTTCAGGTGTGTCATTTGATGGTGCAGAAGACAATAGAAGTAATGTGCATGCTCTGAGCCGTACGAATTCTTCAAAGTCCAGCATTGTGTCTCTCAGCATTCATTTGCCTTTTATTTTACAATATAGATCAGAGCTACTTGCCCAGCAATTTACTCTCATAGATCGGGACTCTCTATCAGAGATCGATTGGAAAGAGCTTATTGATCTTAAGTGGAAGCAAGATGTAGCACCAATTCACGATTGGCTAGAGTTTATTCATAGCAAATCTGCGAAAGGTGCAGAATTGATCATTTCTCGTTTCAATCTTGTATGGTGACTATTATTTGGCATATTTGAGTGGCGTTGCGAAATTTTTAAGCTTACTAACAAATCATGTTTATAGATGACTAGTTGGGTCACATCCGAAATTTTGCTAACCAGAAATATAATCGAACGCGTACAGGTGCTTGTGAAATTCATACATATTGCAGCACATACCAGAAAAATTCAGAATTATTCCACCTTTATGCAAATCACTCTTGCTCTGTCGTCGGCCACAGTTCAGCGACTTGTGAAAACCTGGAGTAGAGTTCCTTCAGAAGATATGGAGTTGTTCAAGACGCTGGAGGAGATTGCTTCGCCTCTAAGTAATTTTAAAAATTTGAGGGCTGAATTGGATCAAGCAGATTATCGACTAGGATGTGTGCCATTTATTGGTCTGTTCCTTTCAGATTTGACATTCAATAGTCAAGCTCCAGTGTATTTGCAACCAAAACTTGATTCTAAAAACTTGGCATCAGATGACGTCTTTGGAACCGCATCAGATGACCGTTTGCTAAACTTGGAACGACTGCGAACGAGCGCGAGCATTATCAAAAGATTGCTTCAGCTGGTAGATTCTTCTTACGTATATTCATTTTCTTTGGACAGAGAGGTTTTGTCTAAATGTATATATATCTCGTGCTTAAGCGATGATGAAATTGACGAATGCTTGACTTTGGTGGATAACCCTTGATGTAATTGTATTCTGATTTTGCCAGTAAACTTTATATGTTTCTTCGCTTTTGGTTCCTTAAAGCTAGATAGATTTTAGACGAATTTTGTTGAAAAGAGATTAAAAAAGTTTTGGTTGGGCGTTTAGGTAATTACTTATGTTCTACTCTGTTGCAATTTATGTTAGAATTTAGACTGACGCGCATTTCGAAGTTTTAAAAATCGGAGATTGAAAAAGCTTAGAAAGGATTAATTCTAAGAACTAATTAGTGAACTGTGATGATAGCAGCAATGTTATAGCTATTTGAATCATCCTAAGTGCGCTGCTTATAATCAACGCATTTTGAAAAATTGTTTCAAGGTATTTGAACGGGTGTTGATCGTAACTTCTACAAGAACAAACGTCAGCAATTGTAAGAAGCACCAACGGCATTTTTTGAAAAAATATAAAGTTCTTACCAATATCGAGCTCACGAGCGTTAGATTTACTTTTTTCATATTTGATAGTACCATTCAATTGCTCCTCACCCACTACAACTGGTCTGCTAGAATTGAAAAGTAATGCGCCGCTCTTCCAATGTGTCTGTTTCACTCCCCATGGTCCAGTAGTAAATGCCAAACTTCCGCTCTGTTTATGCCAGCTCTCCGCACGAGCATCCGACTCAATAATTTCGTCCCGTGATCGTGCGAAGAAGGTGTCAAAATAGATAAGCAATCCGTCCAAGGTCTTGCTTTTCGAGGAGTGCTCGTTCATTGAGATAGTGAAATCTGAGGTAAAATCTAGTTCCTTCACACTAATAGTATGAAGCGGCAGCGTCTTGAAAATACATGGCTCGGTGGCCATCGAATCCACCTGAAAGGACTCTACCAAGATATCTTCGTATATAAGCGGCTTCATGGACGACATTTTGAAGCCATATATGTCATTCCAAAAGTTGACTTTGTCATTCATAAATTCGTCATCTTTGATTCCAGCTACCAGCAGTCTGCATTCGGAAGGTACCACTAAAACTTATCAGCAAGATTTTAGAATGTCTTTTAAACCAAATATTTCATACTTAGTCCATCTGATGCAAGAAATCTGTCTCTAGCCGCAATGACAGAGTCGAGCATAGCCTCGTATAAAAGTGCGTATCCCATCCACTCGGATACAATGATATCGACCTTATCTACCGGGAGAATTATCTCCTCAATTTTTCCTCGCAAGCATGTAACCTTAGACTGAAGTCCATTCTCGAACACATTTGCGATAGCTTTTTCGATAATATCCGAGTTATCAACAGCATACACATGCTGAGCACCAGCTTTAGCACAAAACATTGATAAAATTCCAGTACCACAGCCGACATCAAGAACAATCTTGCCTTGAAAGATATCCTTATTGTTATAAATGAAATTTCTATATGACTCCGTTCTAATTGTATCCTTCAGCATAGACTCATGTATCTCATTCCAAGCATAGGATTGAAAGTAATGATCGTCATTGTTTCCTGGCTTCTTCATGACTGTGCTTGTTGATGGCTCGCTGTGAATACTGCTTCTTCGGCTTGAAGCATTAGACTTAGAATCTAGATCTTTACTTAGGACACTCTTTACTAAATCTTTATACTGGCTGAACTGCGCTGTGATGTCCTTCAGCTGTTCCTCTAAAATTTGAATCTTTTGTGCGCTCTCGTTCGCTTCCTTGGAACTAAAATCCTCGTCCTCGTCCTCGTCTTCTATCCCAAACAGCAAAGCATCATCTGGCATGACGGGTTTCAGATACTGACTGTCATCAAGAAATAACTCAGGTCGATTGAAGTCTGGTTTCTTGCCTTGTTTGACCTCTGCTCGAATATAATTTATCAACTTGAGCTTTCCGAAAAAGTCGAGTCCTTAAGCGAAGTCAATTTTAGTAAATCTCAAGGTTAATTAACACTCAATCTCGCTCACCTAATCCTTTTCTCAGTCTGTTAAAATCAAAGCTATGGTCCTCGGCACAATGTTCCCATACTCCTTTGGCATTATCAAAAGTCAGTTCGCAGAACAAACACTCTGGTCTCGTTTCGTCGTCCGCTGTCCAGTCAGAGGCTGATTCAAGCTCATTTTCTTGGATTAAATCCTCAAAATCCTCAATGTCAGACTCAACAATTTCGTTCCCTATGTTAGTCGTCTCCATTGCCATTGTTGTAATATTTGCGTTGGAGTTACTGTAGGCCTTGATCTAAAGAAAGCTCAAAATTTTCCAAAAAGAAATTTGTTACATCTCATCTCAAAATTGTTGAGACTTGGGACTTCCTGAACTACTAGTGCACCTGCTTTTTGTGGGGAATACACTCGATAGCTGTCATCCTATAACCACAACATTCTATGATTCCAGGATGATACGGACCGCGTAGCAATCACATGGCATTCAGTGCTATAATTTAAATTCCAGTCTCTATGCCGATACCATTTGAGTGTCCTGGGTATATCACCCGAAGTATATGAAGAGACACCTTTGGTCTTTTTTGCAATAACTCTTTAATCATGAGACCTCTAGAGTTTGTAATCACAAAATCTACTGTCCACCGGGTAGGCAGGGGCTATTGAATTTCCTAGAAAATGAACAATAGTATCCAGCATCGTGTCCCTCAGACATTGCGTACCAATCAGCCCTCGCAGCGACTGATAGTTCATGTTCCTATGAACGGTCTCGTTCCTGACCAGCATTATGTGCATCAAGTGATGGGTCGGGTTCGCGACCAAATCAAATCGCGCAGGACGTCAGGAGTTCAAAATCATAGTAACAACAACTGCCATGGTAAGGTACACAGCATTGACGTATTGGAGCATAATCCTAATCCTGATCATCTAGTGAGAACAGAGGATGATGTTCACAACCCTGATCAAAGTTCTGAACCAGCTCGCGGTCAGAAGGGTCAGACGACTAAGAACAAAACCAGATATGACCAGATGTCAAGGCTGACAGAGTTGGATTATTCGAAATGCGAAATCCCTTATGTGAGTAATGGACAGCTGAGATACGCACTTACGACCAGAAGAGAATACGTCGAGCCGAGACCTTTATATCGATACGATCAGCAACTTCCTCCAACTAGTTCGCAACTCATCTACAGGCTCTTTGGGTATACGACTTGTCACGAACTACTACAGACGGTTCTGCTACAGATTACTGGATGTGTATGGTTCCTTAAAATCTGCGTGGTGATAACGGCTTTTGCTTTCCATGGTTTACTAGGTTTCGGTGCCGCTGTGTAAGTATCTTCTCGTGACTATGCCTGGCCATAATTTTGAATATATGTACTATTTGAAATACAATAATGCTGATGGTGAAATAGCCTCATGTTTGCAAGTGAAATTATAGCTTGGGTGGAACATATACTTAATGGTAAGAACAACGTTCGTCTACAATCGAAGTCTTTGCAGCACAGAGTGCCTAGACGCCCTTTGCCGCGTCCAACTCCACGAATTCAATAGCCAAAATCTTGTTATAGCGTGACGTGAGTTTAACTCTTTGATAGTTTCTTGTATGTTTAATAAAATATTTATCTATATAATCAAATCACTTCCATAACCGTCAGTGTGTCCGCGATAACTCAAATCCCGAAAGATTACCCTGCCAACTTCACAAAATTTACACTTAGATTTCTCGAAAGTATAAATTTCCTAATAAATGCTTTCATTGATCGATCTGGACATCAGTTCTATGAATCTCTCATTGAAATCCGAGCTTTGCTTGGCAGTCTCAACAATAGTTAAAATCTTCTTTATCCCGACGCCAACATCAGTACTATGTGTCTGCTCCGCCAAAGCCGATGTCAAAGCTTGAATTCTTTCTCTACTACTTTCAGTGTCTCCCTCACCAAATATGTCGTCCTGCTGTAAGATCTGTTCCAATTCCTGCATCGTTGCCACATTTGGCACACCAATTTGTGCGTCAAAGTAATCCAACGCATTCATTTGATGTAGCAAGCTTCTTTCAGTTGTAGTTGCCAAAATTAGCAATCGACGTCCCTACGAAAGATTGTCAAAATTGCAAACTTGTTTATGCTTAGAAACATGAAATAATCTTACCTTGGGCGGTGATCTCTTCAGAAGAACTAATAAAGTCTGAAGCACGGAATTAGAGAATCGAGGACCAATGGGGACCCAGTCTAACAAACGTTCAACATTATCAATAACGACGACGTTGAGAGGACTCTTATAACTATCCATAAAAACTTTGCTGATGGCGGCCACTTTATTAGCCTCATTGTAGCCGACCATCGACTCAGGTGACAATAGCTTGATGAATGGAAAATCTGACGACTTCGCAATAGAAGCTGCTAGGGCCGACTTACCAGAGCCGGGAGGACCGTGAAGTAGAACTGACACCAGTGGTGTACGTTCACTATTCTTCACCTGCTCAACATACGATTTGCCTTCGTCTAAGATACTGGCTATATGCGGCGAATAATTGAAGATCCCATTACGGATAAGAGTCTCTAGTTCTTCCTCATTTACACCAAAAGCAGGCTGCACCTCGCTTAGAGCGTTCATGAAATCTTGTCGATTTACCTTTAACTTGTCAATGTCAGAAGATACACCGGCAGTTGTACCAACTTTTATATGTCTATTGAATGCGAAACTGCTAGCGCTCTTTACCAATCCTTCAATTTCCGCACCTGAAAAGTTTTTGGTTAGAGCAGCGAGCTCATCAGTATCAACATCTGAAGCCATGACCTTATTTATCCTCATCTTTGAGGTGTGAATTTTCAAAATCTGCTTTCGCCCGCTCTCATCAGGTAGTGAGATTTCTAAATGAACTTCTAGTCTACCAGGTCTCAGTAAAGCTTCATCAATCATATCCATACGGTTTGTCATTCCAATGATCAAGATATTGTTGAGTTGGTCAACTCCATCCATCTTAGAAAGCAATTGATTCACTACAGAATCGCCAACACCAGTTCCGTCATTCTTGCTACCACGCTGCTTGCAAATGGCATCTAACTCATCAAAAATGATAATGTGTAACCCAGACTCATCACCTTTTTCCTTGTATTCCTTCTCAGCATCAGCAAATAGTTTACGAATATTTTCCTCGCTCTGTCCGACATATTTGTTCAAAATCTCAGGTCCATTGACAATTTTCGGCTCTCTAGCATTTAACATTTTACCAATCTGACGAGCGATTAACGTCTTTCCTGTTCCAGGAGGACCGTATAACAATATGCCTTTTACATGCTGAATACCAAGTTTCTCAACCAAGGCAGGCGGAAATATTCGGCTTGCAAAAGCTCTTCGGAAAATTGACGAAAACTCTTTATCCAGACCACCAATTCCCATATCTTCAAATTTGAAGTTGGGCTGGATGATAGCGTTTGCTGCTGGTCGCTTAGCTGAAGCCTTTAATTTAATTGGAGAATCTGATGCTTTGAAGAAGTTTATGTGTGTCTGTGGCGAGAGAATTCCACGCATGAAAGGAAGAGAGCCGGTGGGATTTGCTGCACCTGCTTTCTCGCCTAGATCAACAATTTGTACTGCCCTTACAGTCAACTTGAATAATAAAGACTTGTAGTCCATGATAAGTCGCTGGCCAGGAGCAAATATCTGGTTTCCATAGCATGTGATGAACCACTTCGAAAGATCATCTTGATCGTAGATTTGGTCCGAGATACGGTTGCGCGAATTGAATCCAATTTCAAGATCAAGTGATCCTAAATAGACCTGTCCACCCCGTGCAAATGGATCAAATGGTGCAACTGTAATTTCTTGATTAAGTGACCATCCTGCCCACTCTCGTTGAGCACCTGAAGCTCCCACAGTACCAGGGGCAGCAGTATCGATCGCTCTATTTTAGTGTCAGAATGTATTTAGAAAATTCATATCCATACCAAAATAGGGCACACATACTTCGTGGTAAAGACGAACTGATCATCCGCTATCAAATACTGGTCAGACCTCAGATCTTGAGTTGAAACAATTAAGCAGTTGGATAATGCTAGCTCATTTGTCGCCGCCTGAGTAACTCTAAACACTTTTCCATAGCTTGCAAGTGCACCTCCAGACTTGTCATATCCGTATTTAGAATTTCCACCAGATGGAGGAGGAACAGCTGACCGAGATCCAAAAGGAGATCCCCTGTTTGAAAACATCGTGTTGGATGGTACTTGAATAATACCAAGATTTATGGTTGAAGAAAACAATCAAAGCTAAGATTTATGAGTATTATGTCGATACTATGGGGCCAACTCAATCTTTTGGAGTTTTCAAAAAGGCGATATCTAATTCGAATGATAAACAAGTCAACCTATAGTTTATTTTATTGATTCGGTTTACGGATAGTTTCGGTGGTGAATAATAGAAACTGCAACGAGCAACGTTTGTCTTTCTGGTAACTGCGTCATCTACTCCGGGTAAATATCGTAAACAATTATATTTCCAGGGGCTATGAAGCCACGTAAAGTGAATCGTTGGGCAGCTTCACCCCAAAAATATTTGTGTCTTAAATTTATCGCTCCTTGCTGTCTTGATATACTTTAAATACCGGAATCACTACGTATACTTGTGAAGAACTCTTGCCGTATAAATATCCCTTAGACTTTCCGTCAATTTACGGTTCAAAGCGACCTGCAATGTCTGTGCTAAAGCCAGCTCGAATCTTGCTACTGGGCGCACCAGGGTCCGGCAAAGGTACTCAAACTCTAAGACTGCTCAAAAAGTTCAATCTTGGAGCTCTTTCTTCAGGCGACCTACTTCGAAAAAATATCGCAATGAAGAGTGATTTGGGTATAACTGAATTTTTAAAGAGTATTCTCTACAATACTAATTTGAATGATCACAGGTCGGAAAGCATCAGAAATTATATCCTCTGGAAAACTTCTACCGGACCAAATAATGGTAGAATTAATTACCAAAGAGCTTTCTAGCCGGAATTGGCTTTGTGGTGACAAAAGCTGGCTTCTTGACGGATTTCCTCGGACCAGGACCCAGGCTGAACAACTGGATGTCTGCCTTTCTGAGAATAATGCTAAACTAAACTTTGTGATTCAATTAAAGGTCCCTGAGGATGCTATATTAGACCGAATAGAGAATAGATTTGTGGTATGTGTACGCCTGTTTATCAATCGCTCTCGTATTAAAATTTACAATATAGCATGTACCCTCTGGGAGAGTTTATAACTTGACCTATAATCCTCCGAAAGTTGCCGGAAAGGACGACGTTACCGGCGAGCCTCTTTCAAAACGGCCAGATGATGATCCAGTACGTTCCATCTGGTCTAAATTAATATCATTCAAAAGCACCGGAGTAATAGCTAACTTAGATTAGATTACGTTTAAAAAAAGATTGATGGAATATAGAAACCTCACGGAGCCGCTGGTTGACTACTACAGCAAAGATCGTGGAGTGTTGTGGTCAGTCGAAGGAGAAACGTCTGACATCATATATCCCCAGTTAGAGGCTGAGTTCATCCGCCGATTTGAGAACAGGCGATAGCGGAAAGGTGGTGAAATCCAACTTACAGAATGGCAGGATACGTCAAATTATTTCATTTGCATACAATACAATCACGTCACTGTACATATCATTATTATCCAATTACAACGCCGGCATAGAAATACAGCCTCTGCTGCTAATTGCAGCTTCAAGTTACAAAATACCCCTCAAAATTATTTATGCAGTCCTGGTAATGTCTGGATTATTGTTGAGTGTTCGTTTCCGTTGATTTGGGGTCAGGAACAACTGTCTCCGCCCTACAAACATAGGGCTTCCTTTGAGTCGATTCCATCTGTCCGCAGTAGGCGATTGCCAAATATCGTCTCCAGTTCCCAACTGACCAAGGTACCTAGTACTGACATCAGGCTGGACGGCAAAGGCGACCTTTGTACCTCTCCTGCTCTTAGTCGGAGTGAACTCACTATTCTTGATGTTATTGCTTCCATCTGAGCTTTCCTGATTCTCATCGTTCATTGTCTTGGCTAACATCATCGTTGCATTAGTTTCTCCGTTCCTGGTCTCGTCGTCTTGATAGACATTTATGTTTTCCAGGTCTTCCTCGTAGAGCTCTCTGGTTTTATCAAGCCATTCCCAAAAAAAACTACGAGATCTCGCATTCGATTTTCGTTCTCTAAAGACATCGGCCTTGGATGTCAGGATGCCTATTTGTACAGACTTCATATTCCATTGACGAATCATATCGCCTGCCAGTCGGAAATCGCGTTTCTCATTGAATAGCAACAACCCCTGATTCAGTGTTCTCAGTAGATTTCTGTATTCAATCCAGTGCCACAAAACATTGTATAGAGACTTGCGACGATAATACGAGAAAGCTTGATTCCTCAACGCCGATAGATATTGATTCCTAGTATACCAAAGTTGTAGATGCTCTAACACTAATACTCGAGCAGACGACGATATGTAGTATTTGTGCGCTCTTTCATAGAGATCCTTGTATTCACGGAGCCGTATTCTCCAACTGCTAAAAACTTTACTCTTGGTTTTCAAGTTTAACTGTGATGAAAAGCTATCAGCCTTGGCAATCTGATTTTCCTCTTGCTTTATTCTGAATCTGCCGCGCCATTGCTTCAGCGTTTTGGGTAACACATATGACCGAAACTGCTTTTCTGCCACTGAATCCATATCTACGGTATGCTTTATCGCAGAACTCATTATCTTAAAGATTCGATGCTGCAGAGCTTCCTCGTAATGTTTCTAAACGATTAGTCGAGAACTCTTTCAAGATTTTTCAAAACCTACACTAAAAATGCTATACTAACTTTTGAGACCTTTCTCAACGCTACCAAGTAGCCTAGCCGGTCAAGCCAAGCAGCTAGTGCTTCCTTCGCAATTCGAAAATTTACCTCACCAGAGATTAGATTGACATATTTCTCGTTTCTTTGGGTAATCCTTCGTGTCTTTCTGCTCCAAGTCTTAAATACATTACCAGCCAATCTTTTCATCCGCACTCTTAATATCAGAGCTTGTCTTTCTACTAATACCCAGAAATAAAGATGCTCACGCAGTACACGATTACTACCTGCCTGAATGAAATAAACAAATCGTAGTTCGAGACGCATGTTTTTATAGGTTTTCTCCTTCAAGGTCTCTTCATATTTTGCCCGAGCGATCTGTGTTTTATTTGACTGCAGCTGCCAGATGCTGAGATATTTCTTGGCCAGTAATGCTCCATGACTACTTATATAGTTGTTTTCTAAACTCTTTAGTAGAAGACTGTCTTGCCACATAATCCAGATTTTGCCCAAAGTAAGGCGATGGTAAAAGGAAAAGGCAATCGCATCCATCTTAGTTTTCTCTAGGTATTTTGTCTTCCAAAGTTCGAAGTATCTGCGGCCTGGCTTTTTGTAAAAAAACTTGTTTTGATGGTCATCTAATATTTGAAGCTGCTGTCTTCGGCAAGCCCATCCAATGAGATATGTTTTTGTCACGTTCGAAAGATGCCGTTTGTAAGCCTGACGAAGTCGAATTTGTTGAAGCCATACTCTGAGAACCTCCTTCTTAGAATTTAAGTTCTTTATCCTTCGCCATTTTTCAGCGAAAGCTGTATTCAACTCGGACAGCCTCTGAATAGTGATTAACCGATTGTTCCATTTCCGTAGAAACTTAATACAAGCGAATAGATCCGCCTTTTCAGGCTCGTCGAGCAAGTAGTTTGATGCCCTGCTATACCACAAATTAAAATATTTTGTCAAGGCATGCTGTCTACGGAGCATGTAGATTTCTTGCTCCTTGGACAGAAAAGCACTGAACTTCAATCGCCAAACTGCAAATGTCTGAGTAACAAGAGCTGTATTATCATATTTAACGGCTAATCCATTATATGTTGCTAACTTGGATCTTACAGTATTTGCAGAATGGTACCAATGAGATATATATCGACGAAGCTGTAGCTTCAAAAAGTACGAATAGCGAGCTAAAAGTTGAGGTTCCCGAATAGATGCTTTAATATGTTGGTTCAACTCCTATAGAATCGTTAGAATGATAGCCGATAAAATCAGAATTAACCAAAAAACCCACATTAATTAAGCTATTAAATTTTTCGGGCCACGACTTGCCTTCTGAACGAACGAGCTTTATTAGGAGTTTGAAATAGAAAAGATCACGCGAACTATCAATTTTTCTTTGCCGTAGAACAATATCATAACATTTGAAAATTGAACTGAAACTATTTGCGCCATATGTCTCCGGATCTCGTTGTGCGAATTCGACAATTGCTCTCAAAATATTTATATCTGTGAACAATTTATGATTTAGAATAGCTCAATTAGATAACAAGAAAATCTGACAACATACCGTTAAGTGAGTATTCAAAAATTAAATTATTCTGACTTGCTGCTACGTCATGGATACTTCCTTCATATTCTGACGATTCGGTATCCCCAAATTGACTGGTCTCATTGTGATACGGTAAGTCGGGCAAGACGCGTGTGAACGAACGATCATCTTCCTCTTCTTCCGAATCGGTATATGACATACTTCTAGCCACTGACTATGTGAACAATAGTCATGAGAAGAAGAAGTTGGTGTCGACTGATGTCTTTAATTTCGGTGACACAAGAATGAACGCGGTAGAAAGCGAAGTTATTGCGGATCTTTGCAAATGTAATCTGATGTTCATTTCCTCCCCTGATTTCTGAACCACGTACAAACTTTAAAAAAACGCTGCTTGCAGCGACATTACAAAATGCCCTATGCTTCTGTGGACGGTTGCATTTCGCATTTGAACGGATAATGAATCTGTCTGTATTTCTCAAATCCGTTTTAGATGCTATATCTAGTGAATCGAGCTTGGGGCTATCGTCTATTTTCAATCTAAATTTCTCCGACCCGAGTTTAGCACTGCTACAGAATGATCTACTGGACGTAAGAACTGATAATGATAGGATTACTGAAAAAACGCATATTAAGACTTTATAGAAGAAATATGTAATCTCGGAAAGAATAACATCTCAGAATTACTTCTCTGGCGATTGGCCTAGTTTCGAACAGCTTGTGATTTCATATCTGCACTTCATTCGAGATGTCGATCCGTATGATATTCCGGGTTCCTATCCGCTTTACGAGAAGCTGTTCAATGACTTGCAAACGGCTTTCTCGAATCGGCAGGGTGGATTCCTAACACCGTTAGTGTCCAAAACCGCAGGAATGATGACAAGCCTTGCTATTACGTTGGACATCTCTGAAGAAAATAAGAGCATGTCACGTACAGGTGAACTTGCTAAAGTGCTGTTGAAGATTTTTAACTCAATCAGATCAGATCGTACGCCGTTCGACAGAGCTGAGTTACAGAATGATGTAAAGGGTGCTATTGCTAAGCGGACTATTCTTCTCTATATAGCTGGGCTTCTGTGTAGAGTATATTTTAAGGCAAGATTAATTTCTCTCTCTTTAGACGAAATACTGACTTGATATAGCTGGGTCAACCATCGACTTGTCTCAATGTATTCTCAAATATGCATACTGCGAATGTCTTTTTTTCGAAATATCCGATCTCTCAAAGGATTACGTATCGATATTACCTCGGAAGATTCTATCTTTTTAAAAATGAGCTTGTAAATGCACGAAAGCACTTGCTTTGGGCGTTTAATAATTGCTCATCTTCGAAAAAAAACCAGAGGTAATATTAACAAGATATGAACAACTCCAGATTCTACAAATAAAATATTACTAACATGCAGCTAGACTAATTCTCACTTTTCTTATACCAACCAGTATGCTCTTAGGCATATTTCCGAAAGAAGAACTATTTGCTCTATATGTACCATCTTTAAGGCATATATATGGTCCAATGATACCTTACATAAAGCGCGGGGACTTAAAGGGATTTAATAACCATCTGATAAGCTCCCAAGTATTCGGATTTCTGGTCGATAACGGTCTATACGTTCTGCTACGCTCTCGAGCTGAGATATTGATCTTTCGCAATCTTTTTTACCAAATGTAAAGCTTTTCTGCACATGCCTTGCAATCTTTGCCCTCATATATTGTTTAGGTTTAAATGCTAACTAGAGTTCTGCAGAGATAAAATCACAACCTCTATGACATTGCACACGCAAGACAAGCGACCGCACGATTTTCGTTTTCGTGATCTCCTTACCGGTTTAATATTTTCTTCTACGCACCAATCGACAACATCGCTCACTACTATGCCAACGCAGCTAGTTCCCGAACCGTTCGTCTTTTCGGAGATTTTTATACCTTGGACAAATGAAGATGTGGAAAACGTATGCGTCAGCTTAATCGATCAAAAGTTCATGAAAGGCAACATTTATGCAAGGAGCCATGTTCTAAGGTTGAGTCCCAAGGATCCGTTCCCTAGTGTCAGTGATATCTACTACAAGGGGGAAGGAAATGCTTTTGAGGGTGGAATGGTCAACACGGAGGACTGGATGGATAGATAGAGCTTGCGATGGAGCGATGAGGCACGCCATTAAAGCCTCCCTCCATAAGATATATCAATCCTCGCATAATGTATTGTCTATAGTAATTTTTCGCATCTGTTTTTATAGAATTTGTCGTACAAGGTAATTTAACGTCTTTCGGCGATGCCTTGGGTGTTATCCGTGAAAACGGTTAGAGCAGTGAATAATTCTGAACTCCCACCAGTTGCTTATTTATATTTTATGTCATGATTTTGATGCTGCAACTTTCAAATTCCATGGATAAGTCTAAATAAATATTATATCTTACACGTCTTGATTCCTCGCCAGGATGCCTATCAAGCTTCTTCATCACAAGTCTTATCATGTCTATAACTCAGAGAACGTGGAGCGGGTACGGAAGGATGAATTAGAAGCAGCGCGCAAACAAGAAGAGGAGGACGAACTTTCTCGGCAGCGAGACCGACAGCACCGTCTAGAGATTCTGCGAGGACGTCAGGCCCAGCCCGGCGACCAATCACAAGATCGTAAGGAAGAGCTGACCGATAGCGATAAGCTTGTGCTACAGAGCATCAAAATCACCGAATCGGTTGGTAAGAAGCGCAAATATGAGTCTGAAGAGAGCGAGCTTGCGGAGGCAAAACGAATAACAGAGAGATTGAGCGAAAAGCCGAAGGGGAATTTCCATCTAGGAGGACAGGGCAAGAGCATCAACTTTTTTGAGGACTTGGAGATGGTAAGCAGTTTTTGCGGTTGTTGGATAGTATCAGCAACGTTAACGGATCAAACTGTATAGGCAGAAAAAATGGGAGCAGCGGTTGAAAAGAAGGAAAAGGTTGACAAACCCCAAGACAAGTTAGCCAACATGAGATTAGATCAGCCGGCAGATGAGCTCAGTCCGTGGTACACTAATGTAGATATGAAGTCTGGTCGAGAGTTAGAAAGGAAAGAGCGAGAAAAGCAAAGACGACAGGAACACAGCGAGAAGACCAAAAGCATGCTGGATCCTCTGCATACGATGAATCAGTACCTGTACGCGAAGAGACGCCACGACGATCAGAACGGACGAAAGCGTCAACTGAGAAGTGATTACGAGAGATTACAGATAAAACAACGTGAAAAGTTCACGAAACACAGCAGCCGGCAGGATTCCCAAGATAACAACTCAGATAAGATAACAGATAGCCGGCCAGAGCACGAGAGGAGATCTGACAGGATGTCCGGAAGCCACCATGATCGCGACCGCAGCAGACATCGTCACCACCATAGAAGTGACAAGAGCAACAGCGTGTCTGGACACTCGCTCAGACGAGACAGAGACGATGCTGAGCCAGAACGAAGTTCTGCTAGCGCCAGTTCCGACACATATATAGCTCGCTTGATTGAAGAGCAGGAAAGGCGCGAACGGCAGGAGCGAGAAAGCGCCCGACGAAGACTGCGGACGAGCTCAGGTCGCGACTGACATTTCCTGACAATAGAACGGGAGTTTACTAATGCAAGGCTCGCACGTGTGCCTTATTTGCAGTTCGTTCATGCGTTATGCCAGCTCTTGTTTCGCTGGATTTCTTCTGCCGATGGGTGAGATAGCGGATATGAGCTAGCGGATATGAGCTCATTCACAAGCTGCAGCGCACTACGCAGGATGATGGAATTACATGCTTGCACTGCAGATCGCATTGCACGAAGCACTACTCCTTTGGAACTGCAAGCTCACCAATTGCTGAATGCAGATTGCTTCACATAATGTTTGTACATATGAATGTGTAATATATCTTACATATTAGTGATATAGAATTCAAGTTATATTTTCCCCACAACAGAGATACCTCGAGATAGTTTAAAGCTACTTATCGTATCGGGAACAACCCGATGCAGGCAATGCCAGTCTATTCCCTCTCTCTCTCTTCTTTTTAATCAAACAAATTGCAAGTAAATAGCTTTCTAGTAGCTGCCTAACTGCGCCTAACTGCGGCCTAACGACAACTAGTAGCTGCCACTGTTGCGACACCAGGATTTCGCGAACAGCAGCTGCTTGCTTGGAAATTGACCACTAATTAATAGCTTAATATGGAAAAGCGTCCAGCTGCACGAAGAGATTGGCACGAAAATGCGGAGAGGAAATTACGTTTATGCCGCCAGATGGCCTCGAGATTCATGTCCGCTAAGATCCCGCACTTCTTCAAAAGCCCCTCCCCGTTCACGTAGGCTACAGTGTAGTCCTAACTCCCACCTGCAACACCATCCTCATCTCCGCCTCTCCGCCTCTCCGCCTCTCCGCCTCTGCGCCTCTCCGCACCACAACTCGCCAAACTGGAATTTAAAGATTGTAATCTTGCAATTTAGCACAATCGGAAACCAAGCGGAGAGTCAGCCGAGCTATCTGTGTAACGTTTGTGTCATAAATGTCATAAACGTCGTGCGACACTGTGGTTCATCCATAAACTCAAATCTCGCGTTCCTTCTTGCCATTCCGCAGAGGAAAAGTTTCACGCTCGTACTCTCTGGCCCTGCGCTTCCGTGCGCGCACTTACCATCTCTCTGGCTATTTTCTCTAGCTCTTCCTGCTTTGTTTTTGCTGTCGAACCGCCGTTTCGTGGTTGCAAAGATCTTTCCAGAATGTTGTAGAGGAAGGTATTTCCATCAAATATGCAACTAGTCCCGATGGAGATAACAAGTATTTTTAAACGGGAGAAGTCATCGTGATGAACAGCGTGCGTTTTCCTGATTCGGAAAGAAGGGTTTAATTTTAGTCAATTACGACAAAGCGCATGCGCGATATTACGAAAGCACGACGTCATCTCGCTTTTCCACCGCTGTACCTCGAGGCAAAAAAAGCCCATTATGTCATTGTGACATAAGCGGACCCTTCTTTGTTTTCTCGTTCCGATTTGTGAGAGTTTTACATCGGCTTGGATTGCTTCCATTGAACGTCACATTGCGTTCCGGATTGCCCACCAAAGGGCTTTCCGTAGACGACGGGCTTTGATTATTCAAGCCGGGTTCGTACTCGCCGGTGCGAGAAAGACGAGTATAAAGTTGAGGCCAAAATATATTTGGGTTGGTTGCATGACCGCAGCTAGTCATGATGGTATCTCGTGTCGGGTCGAAGGGTCCATGTCAGGCCCTCAAGGTCATACTGTGTAAAGGCTTGTAGTCCAGAATCTAAGGCTAGGCTGATGGAGTTATGTCTATCCGAGTGGATCAACCCTGGTTTTAGGGGAACCGGCTCGTGGCAAATTGCAAATAGCTTCCTCTAGGAGTATGAGCTGCCACTTGGATGTACTTGGATGTACTTGGATGTAGCAAGTAGATGGAAAACATAATCTCTGCGAGCAGAATTAATTAATTAATTAATTAATTAGCTGGAGAGAGTGGTAGTCGTTGATAAAATTTTGGATTGTTTAGGAGCAGAATACGTAATTATTACCATAGCGATGGAAGAAATGGCGAGTGCCTGCGATACTGCACATTATTTTTCAGCGCATGCCTCCCAAACGTTGCTATGTTTGGTTCGACAATCACCAAATCTATAATCAACACTTAATAGAATCCCACCTCTGGTCTTTCTTTCTGCTCCAGGCTTTTTTTTTCTAGTTGCCATTGTTTGACTTCCTTGCGCCTAGCTTGTTTTCTGAGCTATTGTCGTCTGGAATCTGGGTCTGGCTCTTGGGCGTTTTATTTTCATTTGCTGCCCTGTCCATCCCGACATCTTTGTTCTTTGTATTCACGAAAAATTGAGTCTTTATAGATCACTGGCTTTGAACTGTTGGTAAGTCGACATTTCACATCTTGTCGCAGCATCCTTGCCTTCATCAGTACTGGCTTTTTCTTGGTGACTTTTGGGCTCAGAAAAGTCCAGTAAAAGTTGAGGCGAAAGACTAACGCGTGGTGATTGATAGATTTAGGGGAAGTTCCAGTCTCTTATGGTTGCCGCGGATAAAACGCCATCGCATTTTTCGCAATCTGCTGTTCAGCAAGTAAGAGAAGAGTCGTTAGGGCACATAGTTAAACACAACTGGGATTTGCGAGAACAGGCAAACTCACCACCGCCGTTTCTGCACTCTGATCCTTCCCCGTCCTCGAACGTTTCGTCATCTTCGCCATCCTTTTCTTCGTCTCACTCGCCCTTGTCGTCGTTCTCCTCAGCGTCATCTGGCAATTCTGGTTCAGTTCATAAGAATGGTAGCTCAGAAATGTCTGGCAGTTCTCCTTTAAATCGACCAGTATGTGAACTTGCGCAAAGCCTTTTATAATTTTAAAAAATGCGAAGGCCTTTAACATTTTTTCCATAGAATCGACAGTCAGATCGAACATCGGCTTCGCCTCCCTATCCATCTTTGCTATTAGAGGGATCGTCACAGAGAATACACCGAACGCGACATCTCAGCTTGTCTCTGTCAAACGCGAAGTCTAGAAGCGACGATCATCTACAATCTACATCGTTAGCAACTTTACCACCTCTATCGTCCGTGTCGCTGCCAGCCAACGGTGCAGGAACAGCGTCCACGATGCCATTGACATCTCCGACTCTGGATTTCTCGCCATCAAATTCGCCTTCACGCTCTACTCGTCTGCCTTCGCCTCTGCTTCCGGAGTTCCATTCAAGTCAAAATCTTGATAGTTTACGACAGGTAAGTTCAAGCCGCTCTCCAAGTTTCCGCGTTTAATGGATTTAACTCGCATATAGGCCGTCAATGCAGCCCAGATGATGAAAAGCCAATCGCAGTTCCTGGATAAGCAACATCAGAGAAAAGAGCAGCGAAAACGAACTGAATCTGAATCTTCAGCATCGTTACCAAATCCATTTACTACTGGGCATGATATATTGGGATCCTGGACTGGATCTCCCGAAAGAAAGTCTGCTCATCACTCTCGAACGCAGTCTCCCTTCTCGATATCGTCATCAAACGCTATACCTAGCGATATCGCAAGCATGATTCCTGGGTCACTATCATCTCCCAAAAAAGAGGCGTCACCAACGTCTTCTCCCTGTAATTGTTCCTCCGTGAAGAAAGTCGCCCCTGCGATTTTGATGTCGAATTATGAAAATCTGGAATATCCTACACCTAAACTCTACGATACTGTCCTCAAGCTTAACTCTGACGCCGGGTTAGAGCATTTCTGGGGAAACTTAACTGAAATTCTAGAAAATTCGTACATGGCTAAGCGTGTCTCGTTGACTATACCGAACGATCTGACAGATATTACGAATACCCCCTGGGGATTAAAGGCCAGTTGGACATCAGGGACATTCTCTTGGAGCTATTCCAGAATGCAAGGACCTGAAAATCTCAAGATGGTCGACTTCGTAGAGTCAGAGCCCAAAATACCGGGAAAATCTGGACAAGCAAGTTTTCATGATGACGATCTGTGGGAAGATACAGTTGGTGAATCGGATATCGAAACATTACCTGATCACAACCAAAGTACAATCCTGAATTTCGGAGATACTCCATTTGTTGATCAAAAGTCTCTTGACATTCATAAAAGATTTAATCTTGTCCGTCAGGAGTCAATGGGTTTATCGGGGTTTGAATCCAGCGACGATATGGAGGGCTTCGATGACTCTGAGAATAACGAAGGTATCAACGATCGAATTGATGGTGGTAACGTTACCTCTAACGATGATGACGATGACAGCGACGATGACAGCGACGATGATAGGGACGATGATCATAGATCACCTCTTCATCCCTCATCGCCGTCTCACCAGATCCGTTCATCAACTTCACCCGCATATTCTTCTATCCGTGGGAAGACGAAGGTTTATTCTAAGTTGCGGTCACTAGATCTAGATGCGGACCCGTTGATTGACAATTTTGGTGTCAATCGTGTTCTACAGCAAGGGAAAGTTGTTCTGCTACAACGTAAATACCACCAGTTTCAAGATACTGTTCCAGATAAAGAATCTAATGACAAAGAAGCTGTGGACGTGAGATCAAAAAAATTTACACAGTCTGAAAATAAAGAGCTGGAAAAGCGTGCAGCAATCTCACACTCTGCGGTGTCGCGTTTGGGAGTACAGACAGAGCGTTCAAAAAAGAGGAGACAATTAAAATCGCATCTGCGAGACCCTTTTGTGGAAGAAACGGAACAAGGTTCATCGAAAGCTGCAACATCGGATCTACCATACGAAGACTACGAGCAAGCTTTAGTTTCTCCTTGGTCTAGGTCACCTGCTCCCTCACCGGCTGTTTTGAAAGATTCATCCGATAATCCATTTTTTAAAGAGGCTGAACCTCAGTTAGACGATGCATTTGCTTCCCCTGTCGCTTCAGATATGGAAGGTTTCCGTGACACTACAGCTCCGGTTCGAGCTATTGGTCTGGAATCCTGTTATTCCGTCATTCACGTGCCGCTTATACATCCTTCGTTGTCCAGATCAGTCAGGATAGCAGCTGGGCGTCAACGGAATGCTCCTGTCGCAATAATCTCAATTTTGTCAGACGTGATCCCGTATCCTGCCAATCTAGTCAGATCATTAACAGCGTTGGCACCGCATGTCGCTGCTTCCTTTTCCGTCTCGCTGTCTCATTCAAGCCTTCTGTATGAATTGGAAATGACCAAGAAATTGGAACGAAGACGGTTGAGTAATTTCTCTCCGAAGTCATTGTCGACTCCTGGGTCAAACCGAGGAAAATCCTCTCGAAGGAAACAATCGCCACTTCCAAAACATCAGCAATCAAATTCTGGAGAATATTTCAATATGACCATCAGTGAAGGTGAATCGTCCAATGGAGTGTCACCATCCTACTTCAATTATACTGGCGCTAGTGGAGAGAAGTTTGGTATAAATCCTGCTACAGAGTCTGAAATAAAGTCGCCAAATGCGTCCCTTCAGGTTACTGGAATAGAGACACCGACTTCTGTTGCCCAACCTGCTGGCTCAAGAGATGTGTCCTCCAACAAGCCGGATTTCTCTTCAACTCAATCTACTGGCACTGGCAGTTTACGGGTGAACTCCCAATCTCCTATATCTCCGCGCTACTCTTCTGGTTCATATTTCAAGAGGCCTCTAGTACGACAGGCATCATCTTATTACACCACTAGTAAGAAGGGAATCAGTGAGAGAGAGCAAGACCAGCAACGCGATCAGTCCCCTTTGATGGCCATTCCTTCTTCAAAACTATTAAGGACAATCATTGATTCCGTTCCGCTTCATCTGCATATTGCTCGTGCTGATACTGGAAATATATCATGGGCGTCGGCTCGAACTTTGGCTTACCGTGGCCAAACTTTTGAAGAATATTGCCGTCATCCCTTTGATAAATTTCATGCAGATGACAAACCGGTCTATAAGAAAGCTTGGAAAGCTGCGCGGAAAACTGGGGAATCTCTCAGTCTCCAGGTGCGAATTCAAAGATTCGATGGGATATATCGATTCTTTATTGTGCGTGCTGTCCCTCTTCGTGACGCTAAAGGAACCATAGTTCACTGGTTTGGAACTAGCTTGGACATTCATGAACAGCGTCTAGCCGAGTATGAGTCGATGCGACAGAGCGAGAAGTTAGCAGGGGAGAGAAAGTACAGGCTGCTTGCTGAGTCGAGCCCGTTGATCGTTTTCGCCGCGAGACCTACAGAAGGAATTGTCTACACCAATAATCAATGGAGTGACTACTCAGGTCAGGCCACTGAGGATGCTGCAAAGTTCGGTTTCTTGGATCATCTTCATCCTGATGATAGGTTGTCTTGTGTCATGCCGCCTTTGCATGAAACGACGGACACCAGATTTTCGACAGAAGTTCGATTGAGGAACTCTGCTGGTGAATATAGATGGCATTTGGTTAGAACGGTTTGTGTCGATAAGATGGATGAAAACAACAACGGCTCTACTGATGCAGAAGTCACCTGGCTCGGTACCTGTACTGATATTAACGATCACAAGGTTGCAGAAGAGAAATTACAGGAGGCTAAAGAAGCTGCACAGCGAACTATGGAGTCAAAAGCTCGGTTTTTGTCAAATATGTCTCACGAGATTCGGACTCCTCTCATTGGAATATCAGGAATGGTCAATTTTCTCATGGACACTCAACTCTCGGCTGAGCAGCTTGACTACTGCAACACTATTGCCAGTAGTTCGGAAGCACTTCTATTGGTTATTAACGATATTCTTGATCTTTCTAAAGTTGAGGCTGGAAAAATGCGATTAAACAAAGAATGGTTTCATATCAGATGGTTGTTGGAAGATGCGAACGAGTTGCTCAGTACGCTGGCTATTTCTAGTAATATCGAGCTTAACTATGTTGTTGATGATGACGTTCCGTCTGTTGTCAAAGGTGACCGTATTCGAATGCGCCAAGTTCTGCTTAACATTATTGGAAACGCAATTAAATTCACATGTCGAGGAGAGGTTTTTATCAAATGCAAAGTCATGAAATCCGTCAAGTTGCAACCAGGATCAATCATGCTACAGTTTGAGTGCCATGATACCGGACCTGGATTTGGCAAGGAAGACGAAAAGCTAATGTTCAAACCTTTCAGTCAAATTGATGGAGAATCGAGTCCCAAGCACCGTGGAAGTGGATTAGGACTTGTTATTTCACGTCAACTAATCGAGCTTCACGGTGGATCTATCAGCTGCCATGGTGAAAAGGGCAAAGGAAGCATTTTCTATTTTCATGCTGAATTTGGATTGCCTTCGTCGTCTCTGGAGGAAGCTAGAGCAGAGGCAACGGCTAGTGGGAAAACCTCTACTGATATCACTATACTTCCTGCGATTGACGAGAAGTCAGATCAACAGGCAATTGAGGTAGCCTCTCCTTTACCTTCTTCACAGAGATCGAACATCGGCTGGTTATCAAATTCGCGGGCGGGCAATCCAATTGATTCACCTGAGGAACAAGGAGCAACATCAGAGGAGTCTCTTGTTCCTTCTGCTAAGTTGCGCAATGTTCGTTTTAGGCATGGAAAAGATCCTAGAGAGATGCTCTTCCGGATCCCTTCCGATATTCATTGGAAGGGTTATGGTGACAGCGAGCACGACGCGCATATTAATGGCAGTCCGAGCTCTACCAATGAAAGCTGTAATCCCGACGATATCCAATTGGAGTCTGTCGGTCGAGTCTACGCCCTCATTGTTTGTAAGTATCCATTTACTTCGGAGGCAATCGCGTATCATGTTAAGCAGGCTCTTCCGTCAAATACTGTTTACGAAACGTCTCAAGTCACGAGTATTGCCGCAGCGAAAGAACTGTTTGAGGTACTTATAAAGAACTCTAAATCTCCAGAAAATATGTTTACACATGTGATCCTGAATGTGCTGGATTATACCGAGATAGTAGGCTTTTCTTCATTTATTTTTAATTCGCCCGACCTTGATTTTCTCAAAATCATTGCAATTACCACTCCTATGCAGAAGTCCGCTTTAATCCAAAATGTTCGTGGGGAGACTATTCCGAACGACAAGCCTTTCAACTATCCTCTACCAATGCGACCGGAGAGTGCTCCATTGGCTTCATCTGGGTTCCCTTTAGAGGCTTCTGCTTCTCATGTTACTCCGACAACGAGTAATGTACCTCAGGAAGAGCATGAGATCGATCGCAAAGATTACGAGACACTGGAACGTCAGATTGGAAAACGTTTTTTCTGTGTCTCGAAACTCATCAAACCATCTAGGTTCTTAAGCGTTTTTGACCCTAGAGCTGACACCAATTTGATAACATCGGCGATTTCCGCGGCATCTGGTAGAAGATCATGCCAAATCACTGACTCTAATAGACGAGAGATTAGTAATCGCGGTAGGAATAGCAAGCAAAGCGTTTTCAAGTGTCTTAAAGAGACTATTGCTGGCCGGAAATTTAGAATTTTGCTTGTAGAAGACAATCCTGTAAACCGGAAGGTCCTCTACCAATTTCTTGATCGAAGTGGTATCATGGTCGACTTAGTCAGCGATGGTGAAGAGTGCGTTCGAAAAGTTTTTAAGAATAAGCCTGGATACTACGATATGATATTATGTGATCTTCATATGCCACGCAAGGACGGATTCCAGACATGTGCTGAGATTCGAACTTGGGAGCAGGATAACGACGTCTCCGAGGAAAACCAATGTCCAATTATCGCACTTAGTGCAAATGTTATGGCAGACGCTGCGGACAAATGCTCGATTGCAGGATTTACAAGATATATGTCTAAACCCGTAGACTTCGACCTTTTTAAAGGTAAGTTACGTCTCTACTGTTAAAACAGAATTTCGCTGACAGGGTTTTAAGATTTAATTGTTGAGTTACTAAAGCTAAATTAACTCACTTCATCATTTTCGAATCCCAAAATTGCCTATATTTTGAGGAAAAGGGATTTTTTGTATATTTTTAATTGATAGGTCATATGATACTTGCTCGGACCGGTGCAAGGAAAGGCTAGTAACTGTAAGGTACATTAAAGCCATTTATCTCTTATACATATTATTGGTCTTTTTATCTACTTTTTTTTGTATTTATGTTGTATTTTTATTATTACTTGTCTCGTGTCTATTTATTCTTTTTACCATTTTTGTGTTGTTTTCGAAGTTTGTGGGAGTTTGTGCGTTGATTTAATTTGATTGATTAAAATTTGAAAGCAAATGTATAACTAATGTGTACTGTATTTGTCTATACCTAATAGTCGCGTTCATGTTACGAATCGGAGGCAAAGTAATGGGATTTTGAGCGTGCATTTTGTGATGAAATGAATAAAATGAATTATTCTTCAGTTAATATCTACTGACATATAGTGACTATAAATATTGAACTATTGTATAGCATGCTATACCCTCAGTAGAATGAATCTTGATCTCAATAACGTTGAACAGTTTCATTATGATGACACATAGAAACTTCTAAATAATTGTAGTAAAGAACAGAGATAGAACGGACAACAATTAAATTTTTGGATTGGATCATTCAGCAGATTCAATTCTAACTATTCTAACTAAGACGCACTGAACGACTGAAGAGGATTTAGTGGCAAAATGCGATATCTAATGGAATATACTCATCTCAGAACAATCTGGATCTTCAGACTATTCGTTGTGAAGACAAGCTGGTAGTGGTCCTCATCGAAAAATGAAGAGAGTAACCATTTTAAAGTGTCAAAAATTGAGCATGAAGCACTCAAACCAAGCCTCATCAACAACCTCCAAAAGTTTAATTTAATACTCCAGCTATTCTGATTGATTGATGGCGAAATTGAAGCCTGGTGAGTTGATAACAGCGCTATCCTCTAAACTTTTGCAGTGATGTCTAGTAAATGCTTAGTTTTACCACAAAAGACAATGGTGTCCAAATGATCTCGCACATCCACTTACCTCAGATACACGTTTCAAATGCCTAGGGCGTATAATTTTGTCTCTGGATTTTTGCGCCTCTAGATTAGCGGCCTTCATTAGTCTAGGGCATGAATAATATGTTAGCTCATAGATGTAAACGATCGCCAGCAATAAAATATCTTAAGATAATGAGTGTCATACTCATTTATGAACAAAATATAATCGAGGTATATCTACACGTGGAGAATCAGTGATCAGTATACCTTTGATTACAAAGGACACATTAGTGATGTATGCTTACCAAAATATCAACATTCTTGGAAAGCTTACACTTTTGATTGTTCTTGATAATTCTTCTTAAGGTAGATCGTGGATATAATTTACCCATTATCGTATAAAATCGATTTAATCTAATATGAACCAGGATCCTGAAAGATCTGAAAATGAACGGTGACCAAAGGTTACGCGATGTAGAAAGGAGATCCAAAGGCATTATTCGAACACGTGATATGCATCGCGTCGACAACCCTCCCAAGTGCTGGATTTAATTGTCATCACCGCTAGCAAGATATTGAGAGCGCTTGTATTGCTTCATTAATGTTTGCGAGTACATATTCCATGATTATGAAGTATAATTTGATTATGCCTGTACTTTAGAGGTCGGTTTTAATTAACTTCGCTGCCAATGGCAAGAGTCGATTATTTGTAACTTACTGAATTCCAAAGATTACATTTATTACATGTTCGATCAGACACAATGAAGGAAGATCTGCTCAGGAAGCTTTGCGGTTTAGCAAGGAATTCTCTGAAGGCAGAACTGAATCAACTAGCAGGTATTTATTGATGATGATTTTGATATGTAAATAAATTGGCTAAGATCTTAGGTTTGCCTGATAATATTTGCCTTCAAGTTCGGAGCCTCTTCAATTGGACGCACGCAAATAGTGGTGGTGCTGAGGAGATGGCGATCTCTCTTCAAGAATACTCTCTTGAACACAGCTACTCTGGGCAATCGAAGGATATCCTGCTTCAGATGCTAAAGCTCTACTCTGATTTGTGTCTGCTTAAAGGTGTGCAGATGGTGGAAGACTATCTGAGCCAGGACTGCCATACAAAAGACAACCAGTTGTCACTTGAACGCACAGTCGTCGCCGAGATAGATAAGGGAATAATTCGAGCAGGTACTTTAATCACAGATTCAAAGAGGCGCATAATGAACATGCTCTTTGAAGCTTTATCAACGCCTTTGGCCTCAGAAGCACCGAACGGTGATAAGGACTTGATAATAGATGAATGCAGGATAACCGAAAAGGTACAACGTATGCTAACGAACTTACGGAATCCTCTCGTCGTCCTCTCAAGCTCAACGTTATTTCATTTTCAAAGCTTTATCGATCAGAAAAAGACTTTCACGATGGAAAATGAAATTGTCCTCCGTGATGGTAGACAGCTTTCGCCGGTACTACTCCCTGGTATAGCAAAGGATTGGCCTGCTTTGACGAACTGGAAAAGTAAGTGGTACCTTCTGAGTCAGACTAACAACGGTGAACGACTTGTTCCGGTAGAAATTGGGAAAAGCTACGCAAAAGACGAATGGTCTCAGAGCCTATGGAGATTTGAAGACTTGCTGCAGGCCATTACTGCTTCAGAACTGTCCTCGGAGAATGAATTTGGTGTTGTTTATCTAGCACAGCATAACCTTCTTTCTCAAATCCCCGCTCTTTATGCAGATGTGTTGGTGCCGGATCTTGTATATGTTGATATTCCCGATAAAAATCCGAATGAACAGCCGATTATCAACTGCTGGTTTGGACCTTCGGGGACCATCTCGCCGCTCCATTTTGATAAGGACGACAATATTCTAGTCCAGGTCGTTGGGTATAAATATGTCAGACTTTATCCTCCTGGCAAGGATGGCATATTTTCTATCAGCAAATCTAACTCAGTCGAGGAAAAAAGCACACTAGAAAACAGTTGTCCAGTCGAATTGGAGCGTGGTATTTCGTTTCTTAGTCCCAATTCTGTCTCATATCAGGACCAAGATGAAGAAGCAGCTTACAGAAGAAATTTTACAGATTTTAAATGGTCGGACGGGTATTTGGAGTGCATACTTTGTCCAGGCGACGCCGTGTTCATTCCAAGTGGTTGGTGGCACTATGTTTTTGCAATATCTTGTAGTTTTAGCGTCAATTTTTGGTTCTGATAAACTTTTCATAGATGTTGTATTTCGATATGGGTCAACTTAGACATAGAAATCGTATTTTGGATGTTCGAGCTTAATTAATGAAGTCTGTCACGCGGGCTGTATTGAAAATGTCCCAAAATAAGGTGGATTAGTTTTGGACCTCCCGAAAATGTTCGTTGTGCAAAGTTCCCCGGCTGATAAAAATCAACCACTTAAACTTCGGACTAGATACCCCAGTTTGACAACATACATATCCGTTCATCTTCGGCTGATTTACATTTATTATTTCGATATAGCTAAAATTTTCTCAATATAGTAAGTTAAGCTATTGATAGAAGTTGGAGCATCTAAAGTATTTCACAAGACAGTGTGGTTAATAATCTTTATTTGAGTAAGCACGTCCATCTTTTTGGTTATGTCTAATTGAGACACGAACAATCAAGTTGGAGAATTAGAACTTAACTGTCTTCACTTTTTTAGTTATATCCGATCTATCTAAGATTCATTTATATCTATCGTCAGATTTCCGTATAACAGTCAATTTTGTGCAATAATGGCCACAAAGGCGTCAGAGGCTATTCTTCGACGACAGCTGCGTGACATATCACGAAACGGGATACCAGGTAGTTCTCTCTCTTTTATTTAAATTAAACAGCTTTAGGCTTTCTTTACTAGACTTTTCTTACTTTTGATTGCTGGAATATCTTTGTAAATATCTAGCCGCATTTAACTGACAGTTCTTTAGGTATTTCGGCAGGCCTGGTGAATGACAATATATATAATTGGGAGGTTCTTCTTGTCGGGCCCGATGATACCCTTTACGAAGGTGGATTTTTCAAAGCAAAGCTCACATTTCCTGAGGAGTATCCTCTTCAGCCGCCGAAGATGAAGTTTGAAACTCCCATGTGGCATCCGAATGGTAGATTCTTTTTAGTTAGATATCTGACCAAGGTCGTTCACTAGCTAATCGCAACATGGACAGTTTACACCGACGGAAATGTCTGTATTAGCATTTTGCATCCTCCTGGTGATGACAAGTATGGATATGAAGATGCTGGGTATGACCACCTTTCTAAGTCAGATTCTAACAGTAAGCTAATTGTGCCATTATTTTCTCATTGTCCAGAGAACGTTGGCTACCTGTACATAACGCAGAGACCATACTACTGAGTGTTATTGCGATGCTCTCATCTCCCAATCCTGATTCTCCAGCTAACATCGATGCTGCTCGAGAACTCCGAGAAGATTGTACGTAATTAGTGTCTACCTTTCTTGTATTCCATTAATACTTCTCATGAACTTTTTACTAATATACTGTCATGCAGATCCGACTTTCAAGAAGAGGGTCCGACGGTTAGTCCGAGATAGTGCAGAGGTTCTATGACACATTTAATCTCTTAGATCTTCAGAAATCATAGTATTTCTAATATCTTTTGATTTTTTTAATTTATTATTCCGTTTACACATAGTGTACAGAGTTTCTTTTTATCATGATTGCAAGTTTGCTCCTTCTTTGGTATTTGACGAATATAATATTATTGGCATTGTTTTTCGGACATCATTTCCATGTAGTTGTTTCAAACCACGATCGCTATGTTGAGTTCGACTACTGTAGAATACACAAATTATACTTTCGTAGTCCTAGCTGCTTGATTACTCCCACGCTGCGGATGTGAACCTCTTGGTAAAACCTCTTGATCTACTTCATATGGAAAAGCCAACTTCATACAATTGCTGCACTAATAAAAAGATGATTTGACTTAGGAACAAGCATTGTTATTTCAAGACTCGCTTATACAGAAGGCTTCCATTATCTTTTGGGGGATTTGAACTTCTATAACACTCAATTTCTTAAGTTCAGATTTCACGACACGTCCCGCATCTAGAAACGGTAGATAGATGGCGTCGACGTAATTTCCAAAATCTAGAGTAGAGTGTTTTGAGGTGTACGCTGTTCCGCCTCCGCATGTTCAATAGTAAGTCTGTCTTCATCCTCCAATGCAACCTCAACATATCCGCTTCTGTTTCTCCATAGCTTGTCCATCACCTTGTCAAAATTGAATGCCAAGCCGTCAGATTTGATGACATAAATGAAAAAGCAGACATTAGCAGTTGCTACGGCAGATGCACTAAAGGTAGCTGGAATAAAGAATTTGTCGGTTGTATCAAATATGATAGTACTGCCAAATGAAAGTAGTTCAAAAAAGTTCAAAAACGACGACTCTACAGTTCTGAAAAGCGACCGGTTTGCTGAAGACACCCTCTCTTGGACGACTAACTGTGCAGAAAGATCAAATCCTCGAAGACCAATCCTACTCAATATGACAGCAGCAACCAAAGCTATTGTACCTTTGTCGAATTCCGACGAATCCGCTGGACGAGGTATAATCCATAAGGTTAGTACAGCCATAGTCACACACAAAGATTGAAAGCTAAGGAAGTATAATCCAGCGCTAACATATCCAATTTGTTTCATCAACGCTGGCCCTACCCAAGTAGCAATCAGTTCGAAGACCACAGAGACGGTCCTCAGTATACCAATAAGCGAAGAGGAGTATCCCTTCGCCAGCAAATATGCAACAAACTGTCCTCCAAATGACAGTACAGTAAAATATAGCATAGCTAAAGCAATTGATGGAAGGAAAGTGGGATGATGCAGATAAAAGTACAACGGTTGGAAGAGCCTGTATAAGAACTTGCGAGACCGCAGTGGTAGTTCGGTCCCATCTTCCCCGTCATCAGATTCAGGGAGCTCTATTTCGCCCTCGCAAATTTTGGGCTCGGATAGTGCCGGAATTGTATGATAGACCTAAGCGAGTTAGAGCATTGGAGAAAAAAGGTTCGAAAAGCTTTACCTTTGCAATTGTAAAGTATTCCACAAAGACCGATATGAAGTTGACCATTAGAAGCAGCCATATGCTAACATAGAGGTCTACCCCTATGAGCAATGCAATTGCCAGAGGACCCACCATTTTGCAAAATAGATCAATTCTGCGCATAAGAGAATTTAAGTACATGAGATTCTCCGTATCGCCATCAGCGATAACAACCACCTATCCAGTCAGCAACCGTAATACACACTGCAACCAACGAATTGAACAACTTCCAACTGACCCAATCGTTCTCTACCGCAATTTGATTCATAATTGCACTAAGCTTTTCAGCACATGCAAAGACAACCAAACCGCTCATCATCGCGGCTTGAACTATAAATGTGGTTTGGCTGATACGGATCATTGCCATGACCAAAAAAAGAGTCGCAGACCCTATTGCTGCCACGCGTTGCCACACTGTCCGTCAAAAAAAAAATTAGAAGTCAATACGCTATGCAGCTTGGATCTTAACAGCGTGCCAAAAAGTTACCTATAGTATGTCTGATGACCACCAATCGCGGATTTCGATCAACTGACCGACCTAGCGACGGAGCCAACAGGATTGCTGCTAAAGCTCTGGCCAAAGCATATACAGACAGAGGTGACAGCGTCCCCGGGAACAGTATCGCCAGAAATATGGTAGCGGAGAACTCGAATACGCGAGAATTCCAAGTAGAAACAAAATGCGATGTGGCTAAAAGGCGCACAGTATTAGGATGATCTTCCTCAATTGGAGCCATTTCTAAGGGATCTTTGCAAGTAGCAACTTGGCAATCTCTAAAGGCCCGCTATCTTAGGAAAATAACAAATTACAGAGAAATCCGTTGCCAAATTTGTCAATACAATCTGAGGTTCTTGGCCGTCCTCTGTTACGCAATCGAGATCCAACGTGCTCGCGATTAATGATTAGTGAGCCAGAATTAATGATCCGAAAAAGTTTTCGTCAACGCAATTGATAGCAACTTAAATGTCATTCTAATTTATTTTACGTGACGGACCGTTACTCCCTTGTGTGCCATTTCCCGATTTTGGTTTAGATGCAACAGCCTACTTAGGTGTACCTCAATTTACGTACAAATTTGAGGTACCAGTGGCAGGCAGGCGCAGACGCTTTGCATGCTAACTTCAGCCCGACAAAATGCTGCGCGCTGCAGCTTTACTCTGCATTCGTCTTCTACTTTGGGTTTTCTACTCATTCAACTGTCATTTTTATTTCTGTTCTTATAGCTTGGTTTGTTCCATTCTATTAGGCTGGTCAGTTACTTTCAAAAACCGAGTATCAGGCAGATACGTCTCTTTGTTCAAATCACTGCTATTTGCCACTGGACTATAGTTGCTGGAACGCTGAGCCGATCAACAATTTAGAAGCCGCTTTTTTCTGCTTATATCCCTCGCGATGTTTGTTAAATCACGTCAGCCCTCGTTTATACTCACTTTTTTCGCGCTTCTGACGGTGTACTCGGCAAATCTGGTGCATGCATTCTATCTGCCTGGTGTGGCACCGACAGACTACGAGGAAAATGATCCAGTACCTCTTCTGGTTAACCGACTCACCCCTATGCTTGGGCCGGACGATCAGCAGCTGAAGAATGTGGTTCCATATGATTGTATGCTCTATTTCGGCTTAACTGGAACTTTGTGGTGCTATTTCAGTTATTAATTCATATAGATTATCATCCTTATTTTCATTTTTGCCAACCGAACAATGGTATTCTGGCATTTTGTCTTTGTTATTCTTGCTCATGCTCATATTAACATCATGTAGGACCTACAAAGCAGCCGGAATCGCTTGGATCTATCCTTTTTGGCGACCGTATTTTTAACTCGCCGTTCGATATTAGAATGTTAAAGAACGAGTCATGCAAACTTCTTTGCACTCAGAGGTTTGAGCCACGAGCCGCCAAATTCGTCAATAGAAGGATTTCACAAAATTATGCAATGAATTGGTTCATTGATGGCCTTCCTGCGGCCCGTGTCAAGTTGGATGAGCAAACAAACTCGAAATTTTATTCCGTTGGTTTTGAACTGGGTATAACAGAACCGGACAACGTCTTTTACTTCAGCAACTATTACGATATCATCATTGAATATCATACAACTCGTAGCGGTAAATATCGGGTTGTAGGTGTAATCGTTCAGCCGAGTTCCAAGGCGAACACTGTCGACGACGGCGGAAATTTGTTGTGTGACGCGGAAGACGAAAAACTTATGTTGAACCGTGACGCTGACACTCAAGTCAACTTTGGATACTCCGTTATATGGACACCCTCAGATACGGCATGGGCTACAAGATGGGATAAATATTTGCACGTTTATGATCCCAAGATTCACTGGTTCTCTCTGATCAATTCCTCAATAATTGTGATATTCTTGACTGGTATGGTTGCGATGATATTACTGCGAAGTCTACACAAGGATATTTCGCGCTACAATCAATTGGATCTGAATGAAGACGTTCAGGAAGACAGTGGATGGAAGTTGGTTCACGGAGATGTCTTCCGTCCTCCTAAGAAGCCCTTGTTGCTCTCGATACTTCTTGGGAGTGGTGCTCAATTATTCGCTATGGCGGGTGTCACTATTGTATTTGCATTGCTTGGATTCTTATCGCCGTCCAATCGCGGGTCTCTCGCGACAATGATGATCATCTTGTACACCATCTTCGGATTCTTTGGTGGATATATCTCATCACGAACGTACAAGAACTTGGGTGGTGATGCTTGGAAAGCCAACGTGATCGCTACTCCATTACTTATTCCTGGAATAGTATTCTTGTTTTTCTTGTTTCTTAACTTCTTCTTAGTCGCGTCTGAGTCTTCTGGGGCGGTTCCAGTTGGCACCATGATCGCTTTGATTACTATCTGGTTTGTTATCTCAGTTCCTCTCTCGGCTGCTGGAAGCTATTTCGGATTTAAGAGTCCCGCTCTAGAGGCACCAGTGAGGACGAACCAGATACCTCGACAGATTCCTGAACAACCCGTGTATCTCCGATGGGTCCCAAGTTTACTTTTGGCAGGTGTGCTTCCTTTTGGAGCAATTTTTGTTGAGCTATATTTCATTATGAACTCAATTTGGTTCCACAAGGTCTACTATATGTTTGGATTCCTATTTATTTGCTATGTTATCACTGTCTTGACTTGCGCGACCGTTACTATATTAATGGTATACTTTATCCTATGCTCAGAGAACTATCACTGGCAATGGCGAAGCTTTTTCACTGCAGGTGCTTGCAGCTTGTATATCTTTTTGCATGCATTGCTCTACTGGGCGTCTAAGTTGGCTCTCGGAGGTTTTGTCTCGAACGTATTATATCTTGGATACAGCTTAATTATAAGTTTTTTGTTCTTCCTTTTGACTGGCACGATCGGATTTTTTGCGAGTTATTTCTTCATCAGAAGGATATATTCGTCTATTAAGATTGACTAGTCATTGTAAGATGGAAGGATATTGGAGAATGCAGATGCATATCGGGCGAAAAGTTTGAAATTCGAAATTCAATTTCATTCGTAAAAAAGGCAAGGTTGTTACGGCATTGATGGAAGGAGTCAGAAATCACGGTCATTTAAATTGCAAATACTTTTGGTTCACTACTCTTAATTTCATAGTTATATGATTTTATTGTCATAATTGTTCAATCTAATAATGCTATCGCGATTTTCCAGTGCTCGGATTATTGTAGGAATAAAGTTATCTGACAAACATTCATAACTACTTCAATGTTTTGAATCGGCAAGGTTAAAATATTATGGAAGACTGATGTTGTGACCACAGATGTCGAGAGACACGATGAATCAGATATAAATCATGAACAAATTTGTTTACTTAAACTGGATCCGCGTAACAAAGAAGCCGTTTTCAGTCAGGCTGCTTTACGCTCTCTTTCACCAGGCCATATGTTGCACCTAGCCCCCCATCCCGCCTGGGAAGCCCAGCTAAACTCACTAACTCCCCGTGCGGTCTTTTCCACCCTAGTTCGCTGCAGTTCCGTGCAACACCCATTCTGCCTTCCAAGCGTGCGCACTCGCTGTTATTCGAGCCGATGGAGCGACCACTTCGCTCAATCGACCGGTCACTGATCGTGATCCTTCTGATCTTTCGTCCGCTCGTATCCTCGAGGACTCCAGTGCTGCGAATAGACGGATGGCTAGGATTCAACTAGCATATTCAAAATCGAGATTCAGCGTCTTGGTCACCGTGTGTGCCGCTCGGACAATCCAAGAAACTCTTGCAGGCATCGCAAATCGTCAGCGCGTATACATCTAGCAGCCAATCCATAGCTGCCTCAATGGACGCAACGAAAGAAGAGAAATACAGACAGAGGAGAAACCCTTTTGACAGGTCAAGGTACGGGCTGACGCCGTTTTTGGCTTCTAGTGCCGAAAGCATACGGATAAATATTTGCGATACTAGGTCGGAGACCAGGCAACAAGCACCTATTAAACGCCTCGCACGATTGAATGCCTAATGCCTTGTGGGGCGACAAAGAAGCCCTCAGATAAGTGCGTGATATCTGAAACAATATGAACCTCTACAAGAGCAATTAGTGTGAGGTCGACCTGATCCACAAATTTCTAAACATTGCCCTCCCCCTGACTGGATCTCGAGAACGTGCCGATTCGACTCTCGGGGAATTGGTGGACCTTCGACAGCATGTCTTCTTTTCTAATGATACGACGCATTTTGGACTGATGAGTGACGACTGACCACATATCAATTTCATAGTTTCATTTTGCACTGGCTATTTGGCGTAGCAGCCGTTGATGTTCTTTTGAGTCACAGAATGCGTGGGCTTTCTCGCAAGAAATTCCCGAAAAGGTTGCGCCTCACTATGATACTCCAATATGATGCGTCTCCAGAAAATCACTCCCGGTACAACTTTTTGGCCGAATTTTTGTACAACTTTACTTATGATCCGTAATATCGACGACTTCCTCTGAAACCTCTCCACTCACTCCTCGATTGTCTGGCCTCGACTTGAGCTTCTCTTTACACCACTTAGCTCTTGCGTCGTCTCCATCACCCATCTTGATCACTGACGAAGAAGAAAATCGCGATCCTTATGGAACCTTCAATTAAGTCAAGTCATGGCGATGGCAGTAAACCTATGAACGTTGTAGTGGTCAGTCAACAAGGTTGCACAACCTTTAATCCTTACATTCGCTGAGCTAATGTTGTACCAGATCGGAGGCTCAGTCGCCGGGTTGATGCAAGGCATCATGCTCAAACGGCTCGGACACAATGTTCACGTCCTCGAACAAAATGCTTCCTCGGAGCGACCAGAAGCTGGAGCAGGTATCACGGTGGGTCCAGAAGCGCAAGAGTTCTACAAGACATACGACCTCACACAGCAGCCGTACTCTGTTCCCAATCCCGGAGTCCAGATCCTCAACGCAAAGTCTGAAGTGAAGCGCTTTATGCAGCGTCCGATGGAGATGTCCACTTGGAGCGTTCTCCACTACCGTCTTCGTGCAAATTTCGATGGATATAAAAGTGACCTTTGTCCGAAGCCACCTAGTCCGCTAGAGGGAGATGGAGAGGCGGTTTTTGATATCGGGAAGAAGGTCACCAATGTGACGTATGTAGATGGAACAGTCACGGTTTATTACGAGGACGTTGTCAATGGCGGACAACATTCTCTGGAAGGAGACTTGGTCATTGCTGCAGACGGCGCGAGTTCAAGCATTCGGCCGCTGCTCTTACCCGATGTCCAGCGAATCTACTCTGGTTATATTGCTTGGCGAGGTTATGTTCTCGAAAGTGAGCTATCGGAAGAGACGAGGAACATACTGGACCCCAGACTTAGTTGGTATATCTGCAAAGGAGGTTATATACTCTGGTCAGCGAAATATATGCCTCTTTGCATAAAATCACTCTATGTGTACTAACTCTTTTCTAGCTATATCATCCCCGGCATAGATGGCAGTCTCTCACTCGGCTCCCGTCGTGTCAATTGGGTCTGGTACACCGACTGCCCTGCTGATTCGCTCTCCTTCTCCGAAGTCCTAACCGATACCTCCGGCCGCCAGCATCGAAACTTTCTTCCCCTCGGTAAGATGCGCCCTTCTGTCTGGCAGACCCAGCTTGAGCACGCTTCCTCCACTCTCATCGCACCCATGCTCGAACTCGTCCAAAAAACAAGCAACCCCGCAATCTCCGTGATTCACGACTACGCCTCTCCACGCGCTGCCTTCTTCGACGGTAAGCTCTTGCTCGTTGGCGACGCGCTAGCGCTATTCAGGCCACATATAGCGTTTAGCTTTAACCAAGCTGCGAAAGATTGTTTACTGTTGGAGAAAGTAGTAAAGGGAGAGATTGACATTAAGACATGGGAAGCCCAGGTTACACTTTACGGGTTGAGATCGAGCGCAATGAGTGAAGCCGTGGGGTCATTTTTCATTTATGGAGGACTTGTGTTCGTGAGGGCCCTGTTGAAGTGGTTGAGATCTTTGTTACCGTTTTGATAAAATGTTACGAAAGCTAATAGAACTATGCTTCTGAGGGTTGAATGTTTGCAGTAACTAGAGCAAAGTTCCTCTTTTTAGTTATTAATGTGTTTTGCGTTTAGAAATATAGACGTCGCAACGTACTTAGTGTTTTATATCATTATAGATAGGCGAAAGCTACATCAATTCGTGTTTTCCGAGCTATACAGTAGATCCGTATTCACCTGCCCTAGCCAGCCACCTATTCTAGATGCCTAGCCACTACAATGTCCGATGTTTTCTCCACCGAGCAACTCTGCACTCGGATAGTTCACAGAGTTAACGCGTACTTCCGCAACGAAACACTGCTCAACTTAACCTTCGCACATAACAATTAGCAATGGCAAGACTTAATCATCAAACTGAGAGCACGTAGAAACTAGAGAAGCGTGCGCCGAGCTGCTGCAACATAGCATGCCAAAGAGAAGCATAGTCCTGGACGCCCGAAGAAAGGCACGGTCACCCCAGCTAATGATGACAGCTCCTAGGAGGCCATAAGCACATAGGAAAAAAGCGTGGACAAGGACGGCCAAAGAAAGAGCCAGCGCACTGAATGGAGCACTTAATTCAGCCCATGAACCTGCCACTTATGAAGCAATAGCAGACAACTAAACTAGACTAGAAGTACATGAATGAATGAGTTTCTACACACTAAACCTTTAGCAATAACCACTTACTTACTGGCCCTCGTTACTGCTCGCGAGATGTAACACTATCTTCACATAGCCTACCAAACCCTTGCTAAGGTCCTACCCCAAGTAACGCCCTTGTACGGCTCCGTGAGGGCCTCTATAAGAGATATACTGAGGGATTTTGTGGCGCAATCTTATGATGATACTCTTCTCTTGCATATCTCTCGAAGGCTTGTGTTTTATTATAGGTAAAGGCTATAGCCTCTCTCTTAATATTATAGCACGGCATTGACCCCGTCGTAAGTTCGTAGACTCATATATAGGGTGATCGCCGGCAATATCAAGTACTGTTCTTATAATAATCGGGTGACCTAGCTTCCCCTAGAAACCTATACTACCATTGACCTATAAGTAAATGCCTCTGACCGCGACGGACATTATTAACGAAAAATGAAGGTTGATATTTGGGAGGGACAAAGTTACTATAATTGGACTTCCTATTTGGGCAATGCTACGTCGAGTACGATAGAGCTCAGATGTTCGAGGACTCAGTGGACTCAGTCATTTAAAGGCATATATAGTGTATAAAGAACGTAGCAAATAGGCACATAAACAAGGAAATGGCAAGTCTAATAATACACAGTAAGCCGAGCTGTTGTATAGGAAATCTGATAGGCAAATGATAGGGCTTTGAAGATCGCAGAAACGTGCTTTCTTTGTGTGAACGCGAATGCAGTTGCTTTCCATTTCTGACAGCCGAAGTTCGCGTGGCTTGAAAGACGGCATGAACCTGTCAATTCAAGAACTAAGACAAATTGCCATGCGAACGATAGATGCGATACTAACTTTGAACTCAACAGACGTATTATATTTATAGAAATTTTTTATTTTTCAAACCCGTCGGCACAAGATATCTCATAGACTGAGCAATGGGCTCTTTATTTTCGGTCTGACCTCTAGAGGAGACACTTATTATTAAGATCGCACAACCCGTGAAGCACGGCTGACACAGCAGCTTTACGAAGACTCTCTCAATTTTATCAGTTGCAAGGTTTTCTTATGGATCAATCAAGAAGAAAAGGCGTTCCGTCGCCTATTCTCGTTACCGACGTGGTGCCTAATACCTTTTCGCATGTCAATCCCGGTTCAAACTATTCTGTGTTTGATCCGGTGAGTGTATTCATCCCTCCACGATCTAACTCTGTGCCTCCTGACTCTGGTTCATCATCTGTCGAGAGTAGCGAGAACAAGCCAGGGCATACGCATAGAGAAATAAACTCATCAGATAACAGAGAGGACGCCACTAGCTCAAAGAGACACGGTGAATTTTCCAGTGAATGCTCCGAGAGCCCCCACATAATACCTCAGAAAGCAGTCTCTTATAAATTTCGATCATTCCATCAGCCAGGATTCCAAAGTCCGACAAGACATTATCGCAAAGTCCAAAGTGGACCAAGAGAAGTGAAAGTGAGTGCGAGAGCAATGTGATTGAGAAGGCTGAAGTACTGACAGATCCCAGGAAACGCTGAATGCCAGTCTTCGACACAATGGCAACTCGCAGATGATTAATCAGTACATTATCAAAGAACAGGTTGGCCGTGGCTCTTATGGGGCCGTGAGCCGTGCCATCGATATCGAAACTGGTGCTACCTACGTATGTGTATCTGGCTTAAAATGTTACTGCAGAATGCCCCGCTGACTGTTAATATGCAGGCTATAAAGGAGTTTTCTAAGAACAGACTGAGACGGCAGAGCAAGTTTGCTCTTTTGCGGCAAACCCGCGGTCCAGCTGCAAGAAATAAGTTAGACACACCACGTCGAGTAGGACAACCGATGAAGACAGACGCTGAACAGGGAAATCCTCTGAATCTAATACGGTCTGAAATTGCTAGTTCAAAAAAGTTGAACCATGTCAATGTTGCCAATTTAATCGAGGTTATCGATAATCCACAAGGTGACTCGTTATACATGAGTACGTACTTATTCTAATATAGCAAATCAAACTTTGAATTGTGCGAAGCTAATTTCTTTCTCAATAGTACTTGAGTGGTGCGCTAAAGGTGTTATAATGTCGGTTACAATGAGCTCTACGCCAGATCCTATCGACGAGGAACAATGCCGTCTCTATTTCAGAGATTTAGTTCTGGGAATAGAGTATCGTAAGCTAGTCATGTATATTCACTCTATACGACTCATTTTAATATGATTTAGTACATGCCCAAGGAGTTGTTCATAGGGATATCAAGCCAGACAACTTATTAATTAATGACGAGAATGTGCTCAAAATTGTTGATTTTGGCGTTTCGGAAATGTTTGAAAAGGACAACGATGCCATGTTCAAGGTCGTAGGTACTCCTGCTTACCTTGCACCGGTATGTTGCTAAATTTCTGCCTCCTTAACTTATTAAGCGGCGCTGTCTGACACTCACCTAGGAGTTATGCACTGTACCACAAGTAGAGTATTCCGGAAGGGCCGCGGATATATGGTCTATGGGAATTACTTTGTATTGTTTTCTCTTTGGTGAACTGCCCTTTCAAAACTCTAGTTTATTAGACCTCTATGATTCTATAAGACATGATAGGTACCAATTACATTAACAGTTTTAATGAAGCTACGAGAAGTTCTCTAATGCTAATATTTGTTATGACAGCTTTTACTTACCGGACGAGACGTCACCTCAGCTTAGAGATCTCTTTGAAAAAATCTTGGAAAAAGATTTTAAAAAGCGTATAAAAATGTCTGAATTAAGAGTATGTTTCATCTCTAGATACTCTGGAGAGAAAGATAGCTGATTGAATTGATGTAGAAACACCCATGGACCACTTTGGAAGGAATTGACGAACTTCTCTCCGCAGAGGAAAACACTGGTGCAAAAATACCTCAAGTCACTGAAGAGGATCTTCAAGCGGCTTTCAAGGGTATCAAAGGCGTCTTTAGTGTCGTACATGCTGCGAACCGGCTTCAACGACATCAGCGGACTAGTTCATCTGACTCAAGGACTTGTCCGTCTTCTCCTACACTCCCCATAGTCGTTACTCCGTCTCAATATACTCTTTCTAATAAGTCGACTTTTAATCTTATGCGAGATGTGAGCTCTGAGCAATCTCTTCATAGAGATAATGTGGTACTGTCTTTAAAAGTGTTTCACGAGGGTTTAAAAATCCGTTTAGATAAACTCAATCTGTTGGAGGAGCAAGAAGAAGAGGAACGGCGACAAAGGGAACGAAGGATCAATCATGTTACAGGACGGAAAGCTGAAAATTGGATGCCCAATGGTGGCTTGATGTCTGGCTTGGTACAAGCCTATCGGTCTAGAAGTCTCGACATTTTTGATCGACGGTCTTTTGAGAATGACCAGAAGAGTGAAAACCAGGAGCCGGTTTTGAGTGAGCTCCCAGAAAATACAATTACTGATAAAATTATTTGCTCGGATGCGCAATCAAATCTAGATGCGATGCGGGCCTAGACTAACACAATTTTCGGAGTCAAGGTTAATGTTCGAGAGATTTAAGAAATTTGGTTGTATTTTGGCTAGATGTACTTCACTTCAATCGCGTACATATCGGACTACGCACTGTTGGCTGCGTGTTTCTAATATCTTAATTTCTATTTTAAAGTGAATACTTCTCATATTATTTCTGTGTCTGACAGTACAGAAGTTCATAGCTGTTACAGAAACGTTAGTTCATATGTGTAGAGACAGATATGGTTGGTGTATTGCAATATGATTGCTTCCACTTGGTTACGGCTACACACTTGGGACGTCTGTTCAAATTGATGGTTGCAGTCCCGGACTTGCGTCTGGGACTAAGGAAGGATGGAAGGACCGGCAGATGCTCAAAACAAAAAATGTAAAAATTTCGCGTGGCCCGACCGAAGATCTTATTCGTTTATGACAGTGCTCATATATATTTATATATATTTATAAATTAATAAATTGAAGTATTTGCTTTTCACCTTTCAAAGTTGCAAGTCCCTGAAGGAAGGAACAGCTTGATCTTCAATTTTTTGATAATTTCAAGGGGTTCCTCATCATTCAATTTGTCGTCAACCCGAATATTGGCTGCTACACGTCATCCGAGGAATATCAGTTTATTGAAAACATTATCGTTCGCCTTTGCAAACATTTGAAATGGCAATGGTAATCCTTGAACGTCTTTCAGAGAAGACTGGCATC
The DNA here is from genome assembly GCA_030580435.1 of Babjevia anomala. Taxonomy (NCBI): domain Eukaryota; kingdom Fungi; phylum Ascomycota; class Lipomycetes; order Lipomycetales; family Lipomycetaceae; genus Babjevia; species Babjevia anomala. The sequence goes on along the minus strand of JAKTSW010000015.1, from coordinate 81,699 downwards.
AAAGAGTATTACCTTCTATTTATAATAGTGGCGGGATATATTCTTTTCCGTCCTCATCTGGTAGCGCTTGGTGGTTATTTCCAAAAGCGAGATCTCCAAAAAATGGAAGAGAAAGACAAGAAGGCCGCTGCTCAGCAAGCAGTTGAAATGCCTAAGCCTGATGAGCAGGATGTCCAAGAGTCGAGTAAAGGTACATGGGGACGTAATGCTAGAAGAAGACAGAAAAACAGTATCAAGGAAGTAGAGAAGACAGCTCGCCGAAATGCCGAGATGGAAGACGACAGTAGTGACGAAGACATTTCCGACCTTCTGCAATAATATTTTGTATATAGCAACCGATGATTACGCCGTTATTCAATAAGTGAATAGTATTTATAATGCTTATAACTACTTCCTTCGCTCATAACATAAATACGAACAATGCCGGAGAGCTATCAGCAACATAGCAATTGTCTAGAAGTCATGTAAGAATGAATTTGACTCAATCATATTGATAGCGTGAGTTCATTAAAGAATATACGAAAGGCCGGAAAAATCGCGCTTACAAAACCGCTCTTACACCGATGCTATGAGAAATAAAAAATACCAGATATTAAGGACTAGATAATTTACAAACTTTCACACTACAACGAGCGCTTGAAGTATATATTCCAATTTGCTACCGATCCCAAAAGCAATGGACCCATGCTCATCCTATTACATTGATTATACTTTTCTGCCCAGTATTCTACTGCCAAATGCTCTTCTAATTCTGTAAAGCCTTCAGGCGCTCTCTCATATCTTCCAAGTCAGCTTCCTCTTCTTCCTCTGGCTCTTCGATAGGAGCAGTCTCGGGGACATTTCCAGCTTGTCCAAGCTTGCCGCCAGTTACTTCAGATAAGATAGCATCGACCTCAGCGTCCGCCTCAGATTCTTCTATACCATCTGCTTCCTCGTTCGCATCCAAGACATCACCAACCATTTCGTCAATTATTCCAGCCTGAAAACGCAGAGGATGATATTAGTAAATCAGGTCCAATCTACCACAAACTCTAAACACATTCAGTGGTTTTGCTTACCTTCATCAGCTCTTGGCTTAGCTCTCTCATCGTGCCGGTCAGCTCGGGAAGCTGGACCAAAGAATTGACATCTTTCATCACACCTGCACTAGCTCGTATACTTCCTTGCAGCTTGCGCACGGCAAAAGTTTCGTTCATCTGCATACTAACAGAAGCTAATTGTGCTTTGGATCTGTGAAGTCTATTTCTTTGAACTCTGACACGATACAATTCTTTGGCTAAAATCTTTGCAGACGATAAGTCACCTCTTCGGGCAGAGACCTTTATCATGCTCTTCGTCTTGCTATCCAGAGCTGACAGTGAAGTTATATGCTTGTCGAGTTCCCTTTGGTTCTTTCGCAGGAGACGGTTACATTTTTGCATCTACAATTGAAAATCACAGCATGAGTTCTCTGCTTGCTAGTTGCGATAAATGAAGCAATTCAAACATTTCAATTTAAAAGCATACTTGCTCCTGAGGGTCCGGACCCCATATGGCTCTTTTGAGCATGTCCATTCTTGATATTTGGTTAACTGTAATAGAATGCAACTAAATATTTCTCAATCTTAAAAGAAAGACTGACTCCGTGTCGCCGCACAAGATGAGATGACGGAGAAGGTAGAAGGAAAAGGAGGATGAAATAGGGGCACAACTAGGGAAAATTGTGCTCTATACGACAGCTTTAAATCGCCTGATAGCTCCTCTGATCGTATCCCAGCTGGTTCTTGGATGATATAGAATCGATCCTAGTGCAGGTCGATATTTCTTCGCAAATAGATGAATTGAAATCTAGAGTTTGTGACCTCCTTCGAACACATGCACATGCACCTCCACCACAGCCTCCTCATCAGCCACTTACCCTTATCCAATCTTCTCGGCCGGGTACTAAAATTTGCAGAGTGGCGCTTCGGCCCTAGCCCACTGAATCATGATTACAAACATATCTGTCGAAAAATATCGAAATTATAGTGCCTCTTAATTTCAAACCATTTAGACTTGCCTATATTTTTTCATTCACTCTCAAAGCTTTTGATATCTGTACAGTAATATCTTCGCTATATCTATATTTGGATTTTGACCGATATTTTTTCTAGACGCAGCTAGCTATACATAACTAGAGCCGAATTCAGTTCTGCAAATTGTATCGCATGGCAAATATTCTACTTCTTACGCATCCGTCGCTCGCCTCTCGACCGGCGGATATAGCAGCTCTGTCGGTTGAGCTCGAGGCTACTCATGTTTCGCAACAGGTACGAGTAGCGCATCAGATGATGGACCGTTTAGCTACTATTGCTCTTCCGTCGTCATATTACTCAGAAATTGCTATTGCCCCGAAGAACACCGTTTTGTCTGCTGCAATGATCAAGCAACTGAGCGAAGCGTTGAGCTCCTCAGGATCTATTACTGGGGTAAACGAGTCGCAGGGGATGGAAGCTATGTCGAATGGATTGATGATACAGACTGATGCTTCTGGAGACTGGTACTGGTATAAGGTACCGACCGGTCAAGCACAAGCCGTGTCGCTCTCCCGTCCTAAGGTATCCCGAAAGTTAGAGAACAGATTCGGAATAGGTCGATTCGATGCAAGCCCCTTATTGTCTACTAACTCTGACTCGGACTCCCTCTCTTCTGTTCCTTCTCCGGAGCCAACGAATAAACGATCAGTTTGGACAGTCACGATGGACGACGAAGAGGAAGATGAGCTTATTGACGAGGATACCTTATTGGATGGCGACCTTCCTTCAACCATTCAAATCCCGATTGCATGCCAGCCTAATGGAAAACGACGCCGGAAGGCTTGCAAGGATTGCACGTGTGGGCTTAAGGAACTGGAGGAAGCAGAAGACGATAAAACACAAGAGACGCAGCGAAAGACGATATTTTCTTTAAGTGCTGACGAAACAGCTGAGATTGATTTCACTGTTCCCGGAAAGACGGGTGGCTCTTGTGGAAACTGTAGTTTGGGAGACGCTTTTAGATGTGATGGTTGTCCATACCTTGGATTGCCTCCATTTAAGCCCGGAGAAGTTGTTAGCATCGCTGCATTGGGGGATGACGATTTTTAAAGAATAAGCTCTTTTGATAGCCTTTTCGTTCTTCTAAGATCTAGTGTATTATGTAATTATTCACGACTTGTTTTTGTGTCATCGTTATTATTGCTTCTTTGTATACTTTATCCAAGCGTTTGAAGTATCGGCATCTGGTTAAAACGAAAATTTCGGACCTTGTTAGTTTTTCATATTTATTCGTATTTTGCTTCTAGTTTTTGGTCTAGTTGAGGTCAATGCACTCTGATACACTATATTATGCAATGTATTCGTCCTAATTTCTGATGTGCTCTTCTTTCATTAGTTAATGAACGTCTCATGCTATCTATCGTATTCCAGGATTTGGAATAGTAGAATATAGAATTGAAAATCACTACTACAAAATCACAAAAAAACAACTATCAATGTGTCAAATCATTTATTTATGGTGCAGCCACCAGACCCTTGTCATTATAGCCAAATAACAGATACTCTTACAAAGTAGAAATCGAGATAGTCATGTAGGCCAGAATGAAGAATACAAGCTGAAAACCCAGAAAGCAACTTCAAAATTCTGCAACCGCTTTCAATCGATCGAAAATATCTCTTTGCCTAGTTACATGAGCATACGAAGCTAGATCGATCTTCTTTCAGTTTCCGTTCCATGTTATCAGTTTATTTGAGTATACCTACACTAGCAACACTATTATGAAATGAATATACAAGCATTGCTACCAAAAAATAGCCGAGATAAATATTAAGGTAAACAAAAAACAAATCAGAGAGAAAGAGGTCCAATCTATGAAATTTTGATGATATGCTTCGGATGTGGTTATTTAAGGGGACATGATTCGGAGGAAAAAGTTAATTACGACTGCTATCAGCAAGAAGAAGCAGAGCATTGTAGGACCGAATCTGTCATCATATGGACCAGCGCCTCTTCTTCTGATGGCCGCCGCTCTCCAGTGATATGTAACCAAGGCGTAAATCATAGTCGCCATAGCTGAAATAGTCAGTATCTGAAGCATATCCAAGTCTCTATCCAATCGTACGTACCAATAAGAGTGAATAAACCGGCCGAGAATCGCCCCACCTTGTCGCCAAAATTTAGAAGAGCGACACCCAATCCTCCCAAAATGACGGTGAAGTGCAGCCACGTCAAGAACGTTCGCTCATTCGCAAAGAACACCTTTTAAATTCACATCAGCATGTCATTGCTTCAACTTAACCAATCATAACCCAAAGATCTCGAAAGTTCATATAGCGAAAAGAAACGGATTACCACTTACCTTTGGCTCAACACGAACTGGAAGCGCAATACGTTTACCAGGAGGCGCGGTCATTAATGCAGCTGACGACATCGAGTTTGCTTCTCAGAGTCAAAGAAATAGAGTCTGCGAGGTGCTGGAACATGAATTAGTATCAATATTGAGTAAAAATTTATTCATTTGCATGGAGGAATTGCAACTCCTCGACAGCTGGAATATCAACGCCTTCGTATCGGAAATTCGAATCTAGACTAGCATACTGACCTGTCACGTCTACTGAACACTCCACCAGAAACCTCTCGAGACAAGAAGATATATATATAAAAAAGAGATGGACAGAGTTGCCCTTTGATTCAATCAACAAAAAGAGTCTTACAAGTAAGCTTATAAGGAATACGGCCCTCGATAACTCGCAATGAATAAACGTAATAGAGGTTAATAAAATAATAGAAATTAAGGTTTTAGCTAATGTGAAATTAAGCAACAGCTTCAAGCTGGAAATCCCTACAGCGAATGCCCAGTCGTCTGGCCACTCAGCACTTACACGTGCAATGTCTGCGAATATCTCACATGTCATGCCGTTTGTGCACGATGGCTATGTTCTCATTTTGATAATACAAATGTCACGTGACAATGTCGACATTAGGATCTTTATTAAGATCAATTGTTTTGCACTACTATGAGATGGGATCAGAACAGACGACAGAGTGGGATTGGACAGTTTGATTGGCAGATATAACGTAAATAATCAGGAGAGTACTAATAAAGACATGACATGTAGTGATAGTACAAAATGCAAGAATAATGCAAATATACAGAACTAAACCAACTTCTGCTTCACAAAGAATCCGCGAAGATGAGACAATTGCCAGGCGCATGTAGCTCCAAGTACGATCAGTTGTATTATGGTCCATCGCACAACGCGGGCGTTGATCTTCTCGCTCTGATTTCTGAACTCTGCTTCCCTTTCCTAGTTGAAGATATGACGTTAGACCGGACTGCAACAATAATTAAGCAAAATAATCATACTCTCTGAAAGATCTGGTCACGTTTAATATCAATCAATCGGTGGTTCAGATCTTGAACTTTCTCGACCAATGTTGTAAACTTCTCACTGTGTTGTTGTCCACCCGCCAAGAGACCTGCCTCTCCAACGGCGATGTCTAGATGTACACGGACGGCGGAACGCGAGAACCATCCAGATCCTCCCACGCTGGTCTGCAGGCATATACGGTGATCTCCGGAGTCAGCTGCCGTGAATGTGAACTTTCCGCTAGCAGAACCGCGTTGAGAGACTACCCGATGATTGTTGTCGAAAATTTCCTATCGAAAACATTAGTAAATGACTTCCGACTTCTTTTGAGAATTTCGAAATTTCTAACGATAAGGTATCTCAACAAGCTCACTTACCTCAACCGTGATCTGAACACCCATTGATGGTGACTGAGTAAATGTGTTGGATTCGGGAACAAACTCCTCCGCTGTGTATATACCTATTGCCAGACGTTAATTAATCTCGAGCCACCGCGTGCCGGTCTTATTGAACGCAAGATAAATTAGATTAACCTCATCGTAAGGTTAAACATACCGACAACCAAAGTATCTTTAGGAAGCTCTTCCAAAAAACACTTTCGTTCATTTCCTTCCAAGTAGAAGTAAAGAGCCGACACGCGCGAGCACATCAATGCCACAATTAAGAAAACAGTTAGAGACAACTTCATTATGGCTGTCAATTAATGCAGCAGTATTACTATAAATATTAAAGACAACAGAATAATTTATCAACCAAAGCAGATCGGAAAAACAGGTTTCAACACTTGTTCCGTTGATCCTGCGAGATTTCTTGATGGGAAAAGTATACCGTGGAAGTAGTATTTTTCTTGAGGATGATGACGCGGAACCCTTTCCCAAGGTCGGGAAGTGAACATAAAACGCGGGTGGCCGCATTTCATGTTGATAAATATACTCTGCAGTCTACGAATGTTATATTACTTTGATCTTTTGTTACTGGAAAAATAATGGCGCTACCTCGAGTCTCGGAGGACCTAAAGCTATCTTCTAACTCGGTATGTCATCGCTTGTTGAACTGTTGCGCTTTGTATCCAATCTTGCGGGATCTCTAAATGTAGTGTAAATATTAATCTTTTTACAGCCAGTTTCAATTCCAAAGCTAAAGGAGATTTGCTCACAGGTAAATGTGGTTACTAGGCTTGTTTTGCTTAAAATGTTCTAAGTCTGTAGATCTGTGAATCAGCCATTCCGGAGGAGACAATATATACACATTCACTCACAACAGAATGGAATGATAAGATCATCAAGGGAATCCTTGATGCATTGATTTCTGAAAGCAGAAAGCACAAGTTTTTAATTTACTCAACTATTATTGAGCGAGACGAGAGTGAAAATGCAAGAGGTATGCACTCAACAACCGGAGCTTACTGGAACAGTAACAAAGATGGCCTATGGAATTACAAATGGAGTGGCGGTTCCGTAGACAAAGGACTAGATGTTATACTCAGTATTGCATGGATATCAGTAGAATGAAGCAAGACATTTCTATCAAGTCAAAAAGAGCGTACATATGGTTTACAAGAAATCAACAAAATGGCACGACTAGATGAACAATAATGTAAGGGCAGGAGGTTTGTTTGCATTTTATGACTCAAATGAATGCAAATTAGTATCCTTAGCATCTCCAGAGTCTTCCATCGCTTGTAAGCGCTCGTCGAAATAGTGGATTTCTTCAGTCTTGTCTTTTCCTGCAACCCCAGCCGCGATCATGCACAACTTTCCAACGCTCAGTAGAAACTTTCTATCGGAATTGATATCATCTGTAATGTCAGCAACTTTGCTGAGTTTCTCGCCTGCGCTATCAAAATTTCCAAGCTGAACTTCATGAATCCAAGCTATGTCATCATGTTTTCCCGAACTGAAAAACCGCTCTAAATAGTTATGATACGCTGGGAACTCGATCAACAACGCCTTGATCTGGTTTGTGTCTACGTAATATTCATATAACACCGAAGCAAAATCGTATCCATACGTATCGAAATAGTATTTCATGCGTTGGGCTAGAGTTTCAAGTGCGACGTCCGTAACATTGCTCTTGTTTCGATCAGATACCACATTCGATTCTTTAAACTTCTCAAGTTGAACTTTCTCCTCGCGACACATCTCAACCAATAATCGAAAATCCCTGTACTCCTCGGCTAGCTCAAAAGCTCTTGCTTCATGACCGATAGCAGCTAATGGCTTAATCCATGAGCCTCTCTCGCTCAGATAACGACCTCTGATAGTCTCGCCCTCAGTTTTCAAACCTCGGCTTTCCGAGCAGTAGGAGATTCGTTCAACGTAAACCCGGCACAGACTTTCAGCAAGCGCAGCCAATTGATCAGATAAAGTACGCAACTCAAAGTGAATTCCGGATTCGTCGTTTTCATCGTAGCCTGTACTGCCTGCGTGTTTCCAGAGCTCCGATACAATCACCCTAGAAGTGTCATATTGCTTGTGAAGACAGGACAGAATATCGATTGAACAAGTCCATGGTGGCGTCTCTGAACTGCAATATTCTGACATCTGCGATGGAGAAAGTGAAGCAAGACCAAAAATCGATGCCATGTATTGGGACCGCACCATGTACGCAGAATGAACCAAGCCAGTAATAATCATGTCATTGGCCTCCATGACATAGAACGTGATTGTCTTGCTATCACCATCCGACGCATTGGCTCTCAGTATGCAGCCTCGCGCAAAACGATACATTAAATCGCCGATATCAGTAACCTTCTCCCTAAACCAGCTATCGATTAGATAGTTCAATTGATCTGTTGAATGACTATTTGACGACATTTCAAGTATGATTTCAGGAAGAATATTCCCCTCCGATGGCATACCCCATTTTGCCCATATGTTTCTCGCTGCCTCACATTTTTCAAGGTTGTATAGTGTATGGAGACGGCATTCGACACTCAAATATGTAAAAATTCCCTGCAAATATTCTACCAACCTAGTTAAATATGTACATCTTAACGTCAGCTGATCCATGAGATTAGCCACATGAGGAAGATAAGCAGAAGCTAAGGAATTAGTATTGACTCTAAAATTGGAGTCGCAAACCATAGAAGAGTAAAGAATGACTCACATGAATTTACAATCTCGTCGCTTATCTGGCAGATAGCTTGCTGCACTTCGTTGATATCATATCGTTGTTCTTTTCTTTGTCCAAAACTCAGTGGAGTCTTGCGTCAAGTCAGCAAGTACACAAACAGCAAAAAATTAGCAAACGACTTACCTCTTCTGTATATCCATAGAATACAGCTTGCTCAATTTTGCTTTTGATGACTATTCCAAAAGAATTGACAATAGCGTCACTCGTGTCATCCTCGAACCTTTCAATTCGTATAACGCCACTATTCCGTACTATCACTATGACACCGGAATTGCGAGTAACCTGATTGTCTATAGAAACCACATCTTCAGCACCAGAAAGTAGAATATTGCAATCTTTCCGAAACTCTATTACATCTTCCCATTTAAAAGATCTAGAAGGATCGACAGTCCTGGCCGCGGCCGCGTCAACCATTACAACAGCATTTGATAGAACAATAAATGCAGTATTTCCTGGCATAGGAAGATGCAATTTGGGAGCACCTGAAGAAACCTCTGTGTAGCATGTGACCCTATGAGTCGACAGAATTTGTGGTTCCACTGGGTCAAGGTTAATTGTAAAGAGTATGTAGTATGCTTGTTCTTTGTCATAGTCTTCCTCGTCATAGAGGAATGACGCCAAGACCAAGCATACGGAATCCTCTTCAGGGAGCATTTCGATATCATGGACCTTGAAAGATCTCTCTGCAAGTGGATAGACCCCGCTAATAGACTGCAAAAGCATCTCATCTAAACTCATCTCGAAAATAAGATTGTAATTGCCGGACCTTGAGCATTGCCACAGAGTGATCGCACCTCTAATATTAACTGTAACAACGCTCCGTTCTCCGCGACCCAATATCCTCCCGGGTTTGATAGCAGTCAGATCACGTCTCGCGGCTCCTAGTTTTAATACACCTTTTAGATTACCCCATAAGCCAGCACCAGAGCCACGCATGACAACACATGAGATCTCGGGTCGACCAACGGTATCACGAAGGGAAATCATAATAAACCGACCAGAACTCGTTGCCACCACAATCCCCGCTGGCTCGATATTCGCTGTATGGTCAAGCGTCTCACCGTTGAATAGTTTGATATGGGATTCGACGCCCTTCTTCCGGTGAAGTAATCCCTCGGCAATCGCACCACCGACAGCTTCCCAATAGATAACATGACCTGTACGAGGTTGTACAAGAACTAACCCTGGCTCAGAACTGCCGGCGGACGGAGATACCAGTATACCTAATGGTAGGACATCAGAAGGCGATGAAATGGGGAAAGAAAGAGTCGTTGGCAAATGATCCGGAGAGGTATACGGCCACACAAATGCTGATACGGGAGAAAGTATTAAAGCTGAATCAGTATTTGAATCAATATGGCCATTGAAGATGAGATCTGGATATAATTATTAGCAAACGAAGTAATGAATCATCTACTTGAAATTCTTCAGCAAAAGATGAGATAATTTAATTACCTGACGATTTCAATATATTTGGTTGAGCAGGCAGTCTTGAGACACAATACTTTGAATTTCTTGTCCATTCTACCGGACTATCCCTTGGTCGTTGCTGATGTCTCGGATCATAATGTGCAGGTTGCTGATGAAGAACTAACTGTCCCTGTTTGTTCGCATTCTCATGAGAATCAGCTTTTAAGGAAGACGCAGAGGACTGCTTTTTTCGAGTCTGCAATCGCGCAGACCTACGTGGTTGATCTTGCCTAGCCGATTGCAACATCGCATGGGAATTTTATGAATTGAAAGCTTTGAAGTTAAGAAAAACTTTGGAGTCATGGTAGAGACCTCGCGTGTTTATTTCATCACGAAAAATTTGTGGCGCGCCGTTCTCGATGCCTTCTTTCATAATTCCTTGGATTCCAGCTGTTCATAATGTATGTATTTTATTTTCACAACCGAACAAATACTATTTAATGCCCTCATGTAATCATTGATAACTACGAAGCTTTCCCTAAACTCTAGTCTTGTAGTTCTTTTTGCATGATTTGCGAACCTTCGAAGATGAGTTCAGCTGAAAGGTTCTAAATATTGATAATCGGTTTGGCATTTAAAGCAGATGCAATTTGACTTCCGTCAGTAGCGGCAGCATAGTCCGACAGCAAATTCAAATCATTCCTTGAATTCTTGTAAGCACCTCTCCAAGGTTATGAGATTTATGAGCGATATTGGCGATCAGGCAATGGCAAACATGCAGTGATGACTTACAATCTCCGACTTAAGAGAAAGCACCAGGTCTAAATTTTCATTATGCGGAACCGATAATGTCCTGCAGTATGTAGACAAATTAGTACCAGTTTGTGCAAGTGGCTTATAGAACTGAACTCATTGTGAAATTGGTACATTGGCATTATCATAAAGGAAGTCTTGATACAATTATCAAAATCAATATTCTATGGAGATCAAGACTATCTATGGCCACATTATCAATGTCAAATTTTAGCCTATGGCAAGTCACATAAATATCTCCTAAAGATTGGCCCAATGACGTTGGTTTTACTGCAGATGCCGATACATTATCCGTACATCAACACTGAACGCTATATTTCTTTTAGACATATACTCGCAAAGAAGAACTTACACACCTTCTACCTAGAAATAGAAATGTCGTGAGTATTTTCCTCATTGGTAGATTATTCTATAAGTTTTCCACTATCGATCTTCAAAATCGGATGAAGCGATCGTCCTCCTCGTTATTCATTAATGATAACTGGGAGCCAACCATTCAAATGATCATTTTTAAAAGGCAGGCTATTAAGAGGATTAATTATCCCTTTTCACGTCTTTGTCCAGCCTTATTCTGACAAGTGGTGTCACCCGTTCACTTGTTGCCTCTGAATGTTCTTGATTATTCTCAGACTCTGCGCTTGGTTCAGGGATTGTCGACAAGTGGGCTAATGAATACAATCAATACGTAGATTCCATGAAGTCCTGATGAGTCCATCAAAAATTTGAACAAAATAATTACCAGAAGCAAGGGTGATTGCCCTAAGAATGTTATTCCAATTTTTCAGCACCAGCGCGACAGCTGAAGTAGAAAGAAAAATTAGTCAATAGAAGAGCAATCGTTTCTTTATCCTTATCTCAACCCACCTCCTGCACCTTCAGATAAGGTAGACAGCTTTTCTTCGAGTTGTCCCATTTGCGTAGCAAAGGTGGCACTCAGATCGCGTAACTGATTGAGATTCTCAAGCTCTAGACGCCTCTCAGCAATTTTGGCAGAAAGTGCAGAATTATGCGATGCTGCTTGACCGTTAGAGGAGGAGAGATAGTTCGCACCAGAAGCAGACACTGGCACGAATGTTGTTCTTCTAGACGTGTACGACATGGTAATTAATTTGGCACTAAGAATGAATTCGTGATGAGTTCCTGAAAGAATGAAATCCTCGGAGTTGACTTCGTCTTTTTCACGCGTGCGGTATGTTGTCATGGCAACATAATGTAGCCATCGCTGAACGGTGAGTGCACAACTCATGAGAAACAAAAAAACATCAAGCTCAACGCGACCTACAAAATAACATATAGTGGAAGGAACTCTCGGCATCTCTGGCAGCATAAAAGCTCTGTATATATCAAGCGTGCCCGTGATTGCAAGCGTGCTTTTCTCATATGATTTGATTTCAAAGTGTCAATTTCTGGCTTATTTTTATTGATAGCGTTTTCATATATCTACAATCGTAGATTCATTCGTTATTCTAAATGGCAAAACTAGCTGAGCAGCTATGTGCTACAGAAACTATTGAATCTGGTAAGCCTTTTTCTGTTGTCAAACCAACAGTTCTATTTTTTGAAAATATTGTTAATTTTATCTTGCAGTTCGGCGGAGATTTTTGCGGCAGAATAGAGAATTGGCTAGGTAGGTTTCCGCGAGACTCATCGGTATCAGATATCAGACCTAATTATGTTGTAGAGTAAATTCCAATCACTCGGCGCGTATTGGTGACTTGGAGTCTCGAATGACTGAACTTCTATCCGAAAACCTTGAGCTGCGGCAAGCCAATATCGAACTCGAGCATTTTCTACGTCGGTGGATCTCGCGGAATTCTACACACATTCGCCAGCTACTGCGAGAGAAGATACAAGAGATGGAGGACATAATATCTGAATTTCCAATTGATGGTTTACTTGATGAAAGCGATAACGCGCATATGAATAACTCAACTTCCAGTGCTGGTAAGCGCAAAAAGAATATATCAAATATATCATTTATTTCCACAAGAAAACGAAGACCCTCCCCTGTCGAGACACCATTTGTAACACGAGAATCGGACCAGGATAATACGATCAACCAAACTGGCTGTATTCCTTCCCCAAAATTACCTGAGGTGCGAGGATTTGACCCTGAAACTTTTATAGACGAAGAATTACCGGAATCGCCGCGAGCTGATAATTTCACTACCTCGGAAAAAGTGGAGGCAGTCGCAGCAACAAAAGAATCCGGAAAGCCACAACGGCGCAAGCGACGTGACAGTCTGCAGGAAGTCGATATTGTCTCTATTTTTAAGGAACATAGCAAGAATTACAAAGTGAAAATGGCGGGGGGGGATAGATTACACCTCTCACAAGCAGAAGACTTACGAGCCAGTCAATCCGAAGCGCAGAATGTCATGCAAGAAAAGGCTGCAACTCCTTCTCCTTCAGCGAACAGGAGTATAAACGTGTATTTTGATAACGCTGATGAAAGATATGAAGACAACAAGCAAGAAAGATCAAATAGTGTTAGCACTAAGCCTGAAAGTCTCAAGACCCCGCAAAGGAATCCTTCAGTTAAGAAATCTATAAATGATAGCTATGATAATGATAAAAACAGGGTTTATGAGAAAGCGAACAACAAAGATAGTGATGATGGAGACGATCTAAAGGTGATTAGTGACCGAGAGAGGAAACGAATTGAGAGAATAGAACGAAAGGCATTACAGCAGAAGAGCACCAACACGGAGCCAGAAGTGAAGCCTCATGTGAAGGCTAAACTCGTCATCTCATCGGTTGACATTGTGATTCCCGAGAGTGGTGACTCTGAAAAAAGTAGAGAAGTCTTCGAGCAGACTCTATCTCCAGACAATGGATTGCGCAGAGCGGGAGGCCGATCGCGTAAAACGGTAAATTATGCCTTGCCATCGCTGCGGACGAAAATGCGACGTGAAAGTGAACAGCTTCTTGACGCAGTTATCGTTTCAGACGACGTTGAAACAAAGGTTTCTGGAGATCTCGATACGGAAGTGTCGCCTCATGTGGTAATCAAAAGGGAGACTACAGAGGCTGACACGGATTCTACGCTGAATTTCAGCAGTAGGATTCCTGCTAAGGCAGTCAACAGTTCGAATACACCAGATGAAGTTGGTCGTCATCGAAGCATTGCTGGACGAACAGAGTACAATATGGAGCTAGATGATACTAAGGACTCAGATCAAAAGCGTTTGAATAGTACTAACAGTAAAAACTTCATTAGTACGGTACATGCTGCGTCTAAGTCTAAGCCTTATAGCAACATAGCCAACAGAAGAAGTTCACTCCCCAAAGCACTGAATCTATCATCTGTGGAGATTCGACATGATATATATGATTTTGTTTCTGAGGCTACAGAGACAAGCACTGGTCTTTCCCAGATAGCTTCTCTGGTGCAGAAGCCCACTGTCAAGATTGCCAATGTAGCTGCGCGATCTAGCCGTAAGGGCGTAGGTAACAGCGGCCGAATTAATACGGAAGAGGCTCTAGATGGAGAGGATAGGGCAATACATGCGGAAATGACTGACAGCAAGAGCAGTTTAACAGCAGCAAAGCGACGGCGCAGTATGATCTCATAAGTGAACACCTCAGGAGTACTCAAAAGATGAGTCTAATGAATTGGATTGCCCCAGCCTTTGAAGTATCAGGATAGAATATTAGGCCAGGACTGTGCGATTTTACTTTGTATATTCTTGTGTATGTTCTTACGTATTTGGCATTGCGACGAATTGCTATATCTCCTTTGTATCCGTTTGTTTGTGAATTCAACTGACCATATCGTATTTATGCACTCTATTGTTTTTGCAAGGTTGCCATTCCCAACATTATGAAGTTGTTAGTTAAACCATCACGTGACTAGTTTTTAATACGAACTACAAAAGTTCATGTATTAAACGTGGTAGGCCTCGATGGCCAAGTTGGTAAGGCGCGTCACTAGTAATGACGAGATCATCGGTTCAAATCCGTTTCGAGGCAATAATTTTTATTTTTATTTTTATTTAATTTGTAGGAATGCGCCTTCCTATTTTGAACAAAGGAAGCTTGAGCCAACCCTTATAAACGTTGCTACTCTGATCAGTTCTAAATTGTATCTACAAGCACTTATTTTTTTGAGAGTCTTTCAAATTACTTTTGCTTGCATCTTTCTATTCTTCGTAATATATAATCCATGAACTCCACCGGTACAGTTGCGGTGGATGAGGATGATGATCCAATTGACGATCTTTTTCCTTCTTCGTTTGGATTTTCTGCTGTCTCCGGAGCACAAACGCAGCCAGATTCTCTTAGTACGCCGTTTACTCACGATTATACACATGCAGTTCCTCTAGCATCGGTACCAGTAAATCCTAGACGGACAACTTTATCACAATACGATATAGATGATGATATCGATGGTATCGATGGTATAGATGGTATCGATGGTATAGATGGAGTAGGTGTCGTAGATAGAATAGAACGACCTAGCAACGATAGTGTCGACAGTTACAGTACGCCTTCGAAGCATGTACAGGTATCAGAAACGAGTGTTCCTGCGTCATCAACATTGTATTCATTGGGACGCGAATTATCAGTCAAGCAAGCTTATCCATCTACTACAGCTAAGTCTGCGCTCTCAGTTGGCAGAGCAAACAGGATGGACGACACAGAATATAACTTTGGAAACGCTTTACCACCATACTTCGGTGGCTCCTTAGCACCGCACAGATCTATCGCATCTTCTTCTAGTACGTTTATAATAGATGACGCGGCGTCGGGGACCGGCGGTGCACACATCATCGACGATACAGCCGGTGTCAGGGGAGGTGAATACTTCAATTGGGATGGTGATGACTATGGCCTGCATGGCACTTCATCGAATTTCCATAATGCTCGACGAAGGACGCTATATGGCGACGACGGCAGTGGTATATATGGAAATGGGTTTGGTGGTGGTGATGGAGGTGGTGGTGATGGAGGTGGTGGTGGCGGTTTTAGACGATCGTCTAATAGAAAGTGGAATTTTGCTCGAATGACAGGAAGATCTGCTGATAAAGATGGACAAAACATCAATTTACATCGAACCCTTCGCAGAAGACATATACAAATGATCGCCGTTGGTGGGGTTTTGGGAAATGGATTGTTTATAGGAACAGGAAAATTGCTCTCGACCTCTGGACCATTAGGTCTTTTGTTGGGTTTCCTGATTACAGGTGCAGTCGTTTTTTCGGTTATGGTTAGTTTCGGAGAAATGGTGGCATTAATTCCTATTGCTGGGTTAGTAGCTGAGGGTTTTTGATAAGCGATTTAGAATGGATTTACTGACTTGAGCAGAGGCATTTCAGCTTTCGGATCGAGATTCGTGGATGATGCGCTTGGATTTGCACTCGGTCTTTGCTACTGGTTTTCACTTGCTATAGCTATCCCGACGCAAGTAATGGCGGCTTCGATACTCTTGACATACTTTGAGCCTTTTAATCCTTGGCATATCGAACCTGCCATCATGGCAGTTATATTCTTATTCGCTATAATCGTGATTAACATGTTCAAAGTCAGAATTTTTGGTGAGATCGAGTATGTATTTGGGCATATCAAGTTACTTTTCCTTCTCGGATTGATTATATTTATGTTTTGTCTTAATCGGGGCTACGTGCCAGCTCAAGGTGGGAAGTTAACATTTTTCCCGGTGAATTTTCTATATTGGGACAGTTCTCGCAACCCGGATTACGGGCCATTTCGGCCTTCGTTTGTGATTACACCAACGCGTGCGATTACTGGATCAACTGGGATATTTCTAATGATTTGGCAGTCTGTTGTGCAATCTATCTATGATTTTTCAGGCACAGAATTAGTAGCTCTGACAGCTGGGGAGGCAATGCATCCGCGAAAGGCACTTCCCAGCGCAACCAAACGCATATTCTGGAGAATCTTTGTTTTGTACATGTTAGGCGCCTTTGCAGTTGGTTTGAACTTGTATGCTGGTGATGTGGCACTGCCCGGGTTCTATACGCCTTGGAAAGTTTTCAGCTCTGAGGAAGTAGAGTGGAACTACCAAGAGCATGGGTTAGGAAGGTGCATGGTCGGTACTGTTTCGTGGTTGGGATTTTCAGGTGGCACGAGCTCACCTTGGATACTTGCCCTACAGAACGGGGGGTTGTGTGTTGGAGCATCCGTGGTTACTTGTTTGTTTGTTTTTTGCGCTTGGTCAGCTGGTAATTCATTTTTATATGCTTCAAGTCGGACATTGTATGCTCTGGCTTTACAAGGAAAGATTATGAAAGTGTTTCAACGATGTCGGAGAGATGGTGTGCCTTATGTGGCAGTTCTATTTACTTCTGCGATTGCTATGACTGTGTTTTTGGTAGCGTTCCCAAATCTGGATGCAATCAAAGTTTATTACTGGATTCGAAAGTTGACATCGGTTCCAGGAACACTAGTTTGGGCAGGTATTTGTCTTTCGTATATTCGCTTTTATTATGGCTTGCAACTTCGTCCAGACATTGTCCAGCGAGATATGCCATCATACCCATATCGTTCTCCGTTCCAACCATTCACGGCTTATTTCGGCTTGGTGGGCTGCATTTTGATGGTTATCTTCAATGACATGACTATTTTCATTGAGTTTGAATGGCAGTATTTCTTTGCATCATACGTAAGTCTCTTGCTATTCCTGATTTGCTTTTTGGGCTATAGATTTTGGCGACAGACCAAGATTGTACCATTGGCTATGTTAGATTTGGATCTTGGCCGAAGGGAAATGGACCAATACGAGGCAGAGACTGCAAGAGAGAGAGAACGTTACGAAAAGCGAATAATATCCAAAAAAACTGCATGGAGATATATAAAGATGCTCATCGAGTGAAGGCTTCCAATCGTGCTTGGTTTTCATTTTTCGTACCTATAACTCAATTTGCATAGATAACAAATGCTGCTGTTCGTCACTTCACGATGTTAGATGGTGCTTAGGAATTTGTGTTTTTGGGTAGTGAACGGTGATGCACACAATTTGTACAATATCGAAGTTTTAGAATTTTTTGAATATATGAGAAAGCAACTTTTTAATGAACAAAAGCAAATACGTATCCGGTGGTCGACATCCGGCGATATAATAAATAAAATTTAAGGCAAAGTTCAAAAACACAAATCAAATGCCGAGTGGTTCAAACGGAATACAAGGAATAGAAGATAAAGCCAAAAAATAGTGAGGTCAAAGCAAGTTGAATCATAATTGAGCTCGTCTTCAACGGATCAAGCTATTTCACTAGACAGTTTTCTCCACTTGAGTGTCAGCGGCATCGGGGTGAGGAGCAACGTAATTCTTCGTCGGAGGATCGGTCTGGTTTGAACCGTAGTTTTCGTTGGGCCCATAATTTTGACTAGGAATATAAGTAGGTCTGTAGCCTTGACCAAGAGCATAATCTTGAGCAGAGGAATCGTTGCGAGGATGAGCGTATTCTTGAGGTGGAGTGTCAATCGGCCTATTTAGAAGGCCAAGACCATCATCGTCTTGACCGGGATTAACAGTCTCATATTGCAGGAATTTGAGGGCCTTGTAAAGGCCAACAGCCATCAAAGAGCCGAGAAGAGGGCCGACCCAGTAAATCCAGTGATAAGTGGGGAATGAAGGAATGGCGACACAGGGTCCAAAAGATCTGGCAGGATTGACGCCTGCTCCAGTATAGAACACGCCAAGTAAATGAGCGATGAACAGAGCGAAACCAATTCCCAAGGGAGCCATAAATTTACCTCTATGATTCTCAGCTGCAAGCATGAGAATTGTGATAACCAGTTGTGCAGTAAGGAACATTTCAATAAACACTCCTCTGGACCTTGAGACCCCATTACCCAAAAGGTTGTTGAACAAGATCCTTCCTGGAGTAATAGCATTGACAACAGCAGCAGCACATATACCAGCAAGCAGCTGAGTTACGGTCAACAGAGCAGCACGAATAGGCGTAATAGCCCCAACGAGAGCCAAAGCAAGTGATACAGCAGGGTTAAAGAGGCCACCAGAGACTCGGTAGAACGTAAAGACGTTTGTAGCCAGAGAGAAACCGAAACCAAGCGAGATCATGATCAGCTGGCCCGGGTTAGATCCAGCAGTCGTGAGAAACGGATCGGAGTTTGCGATCTGTGCAATCCCAAAAGCGAAGAATAAAAACATAAAAGTTCCGACAAACTCAGCTATCATGGCGATAATGTGGTTACGCACGATATCGTCAAGACCTAGTACTCTCTTGTTGGCAATAGGAGGACCAAATCTCGAATTGTTGCGCCTGAACACAGTATCCGATGAGTATCTACTGTAAGCTGGACGTCCCGCTTCATCTGTGGCCACAATATTGGCCACCGTCCTTTCGGATCCAGTGGTATTTTCTTCCAGACGAGCGTGAATGCTTGCGTTATCGCCAGGCAAATTAGAACCAGTAGAAGACCTGCCTGCCATATTACGAGGGACTTCATTCGTATGGCTGGTATTACCATTATATTCCTTCGAATTTGTGGCATTGTCACTGTATTCGGTAGAGCTTGCACCACCAGTATGGTCGGCAGTGGTCGCGTTCAAAGGATCCATGCGACGGGTGGTTTCCGTAGTAGGCAGGATTGACTGGTTGTTCATAGTTTCTGATCTCGATATATTAATTAGATATATTTTTCTAGAATTTCTATCTTTAACTGGCCGGTAAAAAGATCTTGACTGTTGCTGTTGCTGTTGTCTGGAACTCCAGACTAATTTATATGTCTCAGGCAGGAATCGGCATAGTGATTTACAGAGGCATTGCTGATCACGATAGAATTCTCCAAATAGACTACGGAACTTGCCTCTTTACGCATTTTCCGGTATTCAGATAATTTTAGAGAAGCTGATTGATTGCCTTTCGTTCGCCGATTATGTCTATTTTTCTGGCGATCAGGCGAAATAAAGTACTAAAATATGTCGAAACATGTCAAAAGAGTAATAAAGTAATTGAACCAACCTAATGCGGGATGCATATCTACAAATCCGCTTACCAAATTTGGTAAGATAGGAAAGATCTGACTCTCTCGCTGTTCGCGTTCGACATCAAACAAACGACACATCTATAAAAGACGGTAAGAACTAACTGGTCATCTACAATATTTGACGGTGATCTACTGTCTACAAGCAGTGTACATGCGAACAAGTAACTACACTGGCGACATCAATTGGAGTTTACAAGGATCGTCTAATTAATAAGCACCATACAAACTGGTGCTTACCACTGGTCCCCTTACAATAGATATGCTCCGACCGTTCTAATTTTTGATAAGCCAAGAAGGAGGACGAGAATTTCCAGATTTGGCATTTCACAGACAGTGATCCTGAAGCTGTTTGTTCGAAGCTGGTTTGAATTTGATGGATGAGTTTCGATAATGAAGATAACGAGATCCGATTTCGAATTGGCTCAATGGACATCGTTGTATGCAAGATTAGAAGCTTTTTGCAATATGTAACCATTCCCACTTATTCGCCTTGACTAGTTGTCCTGAATAAACTAAAGTATCCCACTCATCACATTTCGGTAGCGATCAATAGCGTGACGAAAACACTTATTTGTGTTTGTTCCTT
Source organism: Babjevia anomala (assembly GCA_030580435.1). NCBI lineage: Eukaryota > Fungi > Ascomycota > Lipomycetes > Lipomycetales > Lipomycetaceae > Babjevia > Babjevia anomala. The sequence goes on along the minus strand of JAKTSW010000015.1, from coordinate 61,413 downwards.
ATTGTTCTTGGGTCCACAGTCCTGTAGTCGTTACTTCGAAAATCAATCTATACACACACTGTACGAAGCAGGAATGACTATTCAGTACCCCTAGGGTTCTTTAGGGATTTGTCAGATATCCTCATCGCTATACATGCTCGCGCATATTTTCGAACACGGTGGACGGTCTGACAAAAACTAGTCACTACCAAGAAAAAATATCAAGAAAAAATTTCCTTGTTCAGAGACGGCCGATATTAGTTACGATTTCAATGCAATGCAATATCAAGTGCATCACTACATAATTAGTATGATTTTAAGTACGTACGCATTATTATAGCATGTGGGAAATATTTCACAATAAGATATATACAAAAAATTTATTAGTAGATCGCCAGTTACATTGTTGAAAGAATGTCTCCGAACTCGTATATTCTCCTTGGGTGCCGCCATTTTAATAAATTTTATAGTTCTTGATTATGTTATCATAGCTTCATCTTATCACTGCTGCCATTTAGACAAGGGTCACATTTTCTTGAGAGTGACCAGCTCGTTGTGATCTCAGGTTAGTCAACATGATAGCAGTAGACAAAGTAGATAGGATGGCTCCGATGATAAACGCCAAGATCCACTGAACCCCTGCCATCTTTTCGACAAACTGACCGACTCCAATTCCCCAACTAATAAAAGCAAAGGCCATTCCCAATCCCCAATCGCCAAATATCAGCAGATGTGCTCCAGGAACCAAAAAGAAGGCCCAGATGAGCAAGTTAGCCAATATTCTTGCAAGATTCGAGTGAGCGTGGAAAGCCACAGATCCATTCCAGAACAAGGCGTAAAATGTCCATGCCAAAGGCAGTGCTGACGTAGGCAAGTGAATAACAGCATAGTTCTGCAGATGCTCGATGGCGAACGTTCGCAACGAGAAATACATGGTCATAATGTTGATAAAGCCGATCACCAATACGATCTCAGAAAGAACATAGTGCTTATTTCCAAACAGTAACAGCCAGACGAAGTTCATCGTGTTGAATGACACAAACGTCCAGCCAGACCGTGCAGCATCGTCATCATTCACAAAAAGCTGGTGCAGATATGCAGCTTGCAGAACGTATGTTCCAGCCCAGTAAAGCCATAGGAAGAATATATTCGCCGTAAATGCAGTGCGCTCCGCAAAAAAGAGCTCATCGGGATGCGTAACTCCTCTGGCAAACAGATAGTAGAAGTTTGTTACTAGCGACAGGCCAAACGTGCCGACAGCGGTTCCCTTGAGAACCTGTGCCTTAGAAAATTGCATCATATTGTAATACTAAAATATCACCCCAGCACAGTTAAAAGTAAGTCGTTGTTATCCAAAATAATTAGAAACGTAGAAAATGCAAAAGCTGTGATTTGTAAAATATTGGAATTCTAAAGAGCGACTGAGAAATACCATCCTTATATATTTAAAAAACTGACGTCGCCGCTGGCCAAAACTGGTGCTCAGCTGGCCTGCCGGCCTGCTGGAGATCGACGATCGGTCCCAACGGTCTTCTTCTCCCTCCAAGGAAGTCGAATAACGTCACGCTGAGGAAATCAGACCATAACCGGGTAACACTAGAAATTGGACCCAGCAGTAAGCAACCATCTTTTTATGTCACGTAATCAGGACTGTCATTGTGTTTTTTATTCCGCTTTCACCTCTCTCTCCCCCCTACCCACGAATTATCGCAACCCAACCCTCTTATTTTTCCTTTAGATCAAATACTCTAAATTTCTCATTTTATTTTTTTATTTCCATTTTTCAGCTTTGACGCGTCCTCTGTACGCGATTTGTCCAACGGCCTCGTTCGGGGTTTTACACACCAATCAGACTACTGATTTTTAGCGCATTCGAATGAACAGACTGAACAATCTCTTGACATCAAACCTGGTCCCGTCATATTCTGGTCCACGCGTGACATCGCCGACGCTAGCTCCTTCGAATTCGCAGACGTCATCTGCAGCGATTGCGCGAACAAACCCACCAACGCTTGCCGGCCAGGGTCTCAGTGATGACCGGATGGGCCGCAACAGCGTCTCGCCTTCGTCTGCAAGCGTATCGGCAATCGGAGCAGGCTCTGGCGGCTTAGGATCAGCGGCGGCTGAGGCCGAGTCTGAGAAGCGCAAACAGGAGAAGTCGTGGGTGTGGAATTACTTTGTCAAAGAACAGCGGTCAGACGGAAGCATCTATGCGTCGTGCCAGGTGATTGTGTCTTCAGACGATCCGAGTTCCGGTGATGTTGGCTCTCAGCGGTTTTGCCATACGCAGTACAAATGCAATCAAGGAACTAAGAATATGATCCGGCATCTGATCAATGGACATCATATATTCAAGACTACGACCATCCCGGGGGATACAGGCGCAAGCACACGCAAGATCCGCAGCGAGACCGGAGCCGGCAAGAATAACCGACACTGGGCTGAAGACGAGTTGCTTGGTCTGCTGCGGGCATACCAGGAAGTAAAGCTTGCGAGAGGCGTCGAGGGAGACAAGTTTGACGAGCTGATAGAGGAGATCTATGAAGTTTTCCACCGGCAAATACCTGGAGCTACGCGTTCTCCGAAAGCTCTGTACGAGAAGTTCGGGTCCCTGGTTGGTACTTACAAGTTCCTACACGAATACGAGTCGCAGATACATGGTCGTAACGTGTCCTGGTGGGACCTGGAGGAGCAAGATCAACGGAGGTTGCTAGGTAAAACACGAATGCCTATAAGCAAGGCTGTTTACAGTACAATTGGTCTCGTCTTGCCCCGATCACTACTCAAATCCAATATCGAAATAGGCAGTGAAGCGAATGCTCGGTCAGGACACCCCGGGAACGACAAAACGCTCAATGGCTCGACTCATGTCCATAACACTAGCAATAATAATAATCATGACAACGACATTAGCAATAACAGATCTTCTATACAGCGTAACTTCCTAAGTGCAGGTGGCATTGCTAATCCGAATGCTGCTGCGTTGGGAGTACCAGACCAGATTAGTCTGGCTGGCGGAAATCCATCTGCTGCTCCTTGGTACTATAGTATGCCTAACTTTCCTACTCCTCTATCCTTTCCTGTACCTTCGCTTGGAAACAAGCGACACTCTATGTCCGGTCAGTCTTCCTCGGGGTCATCCATTGCGTCAGCAGAATCCTCTGAGGCAGAGGACGAACATCACCACGGTCATCATAATCACGACGACGATGAAGACGATGACGATGACGACGACGATGGAAGTAGGCCTTCTAGAAAACGCGCTCGCACAATGGCAATGTCTCAAACGAACTCTGCAGCCATCTCTTCAAATCTCACTGGAAGGTTAGGCGAAGAAGAGCAGCATCAGCTACTTGTGAAGGTTCTTGTCCAAGGAGAACAAAACTTCAGTGTACTAATGCGGCAGCAAGAGCAGCTTTTAGGACTTATACGAAAGCTGTCAAAGGGTCAAGAGAAGGCTAACAAGGTGATGGAAGATTTGAGAAGAACAATGGAGGACGTCAGACGGGCGGTCGGGGGAAGGGATTAACGGATGCTCGAAATTTTGCTCAAGTTTATGTTTTGTTTTCTACTTTGGGACGTGTATACTATTTTTGGAGGGTATTTCCTTTTTGTTCTGTATCGATTAACTAATGATATCTTGATTGGATCCGCCTACTTTTCTATGAGATAAAGTTATGACCCGTTAGACAAACTTTTGGGTAAAAAAAGAAACATAGCAAAGAAGAGCAAATCAGAATCGCCAAAGATCTATTCACTGAGAAGATTTGTCGTGATTTTCAGAAGTTGGATTGCCCATTCAGCATAATATCACGCAGTTTCGTGTATATGCTGTACTGTAACCTGAGCATATGCGGCATAGACGTGCCAACAGCAATAATCTAGCTGTCCTCCAGCGGAACGCCGCAATATCTCGTCCACTACTCACACCAGTATGCTGGTATCCCTTGTCTGTTTTCCTTCAGCTCTTTCAATTTTCAGTCAGTCTCTCGTGATCGATCTGCCTCCTGCTTTTGTTCAATTGGGTTGTCAATAGCTCACGTCAATTGAACTGGCTGCTTCGCCTTCTACTTCTGCAAAATTTACTGCTATTTCATTTGCCCATTGTTTTTTTTCTCAGTTTTCTATTAAGCTTTCTGTTGGCCGTTCTTAGTTTTGATATTATTTGCATACAATATTTATCATTATGCGGCTAGACATTAAGGTATGATTTTGAAGATACTGTGTATTATTTCTGGAGTAATGTCTAATCTAAACTGAATACAGAGACAATTGTTGGCGAGATCCGATCGAGTCAAAGGCATTGACTTCCATCCTACGGAGCCATGGGTATGTATATCTTTTAACCGAAATCGATCAAATTTGCTGACATTTCTAGATCCTTTGCACCCTTTACAGCGGTATGCATCGAGTTTGTTTTATATTTTCTATGGAAAACTGGAACCTCTTCATTGAGTTTTGGTGATGAAAGAAGACTGTACTGATTTTTTTACGAAGGAAACGTGCAGATATGGTCGTACGAGACACAGTCAATTATCAAAACTTTCGACGTAACAGAAGTCCCTGTGCGTGCCGGACGATTCATTGCTCGCAAAAATTGGATTGTCGTTGGAAGTGACGATTTCCAGCTCCGTGTATACAACTATAATACTTCCGAAAAAGTAGTCCAGTTCGAAGCTCACCCAGACTATATTCGAGCAATTGCTGTTCACCCTACTCAAAGTTTCGTTCTGACAGCGTCTGACGACATGACTATCAAACTCTGGAATTGGGATAAAGATTGGCGTTGTATACAAATATTCGAAGGTCACAACCACTATGTGATGTCTCTGGCTATCAACCCGAAAGATACCAATACATTTGCTTCAGCTTGTTTGGACCGCACTGTCAAGATCTGGTCTCTTGGATCCCCTACTCCAAATTTTACGCTCGAGGCACACGACACGAAGGGAGTTAACTTTGTGGACTACTACCCTCTTGCAGATAAGCCTTATATCATTACTACATCGGACGATAAAACAGTCAAAATCTGGGACTATCAGACCAAGGGATGCATTGCCACCCTCGAAGGTCATAACAGCAATGTTTCGTTTGCTGTCTTCCATCCGGAGCTACCTATTATCGTGTCTGGTTCTGAAGACGCAACAGTGAAAATTTGGCACGCGAACACTTATCGTCTCGAACAGACTCTCAATTACGGGCTGGAGCGTGCTTGGTGTGTAGGATTCCGAAAAGGTAGCAATGCTATTGCAGTTGGATTTGACGAGGGCAGTGTTGTCATGAAAATGGGTCGCGAAGAACCTGCCATATCTATGGACTCGAGTGGAAGGGTTATTTGGGCAAAGCATTCCGAAATCTGTAGCAGCGTTATTAAGGGTGGTGATAGCTTGACAGACGGACAGGCTGTGCACCTTCCTCAGAAGGATCTCGGATCAGTCGAAGTGTACCCTCAACAGTTGCTTCATTCGCCGAATGGAAGATTCGTTGCTGTTTGTGGAGACGGGGAGTTTATCATCTTTACTGCTCTTGCTTGGCGAAATATGTCGTTCGGCTCGGGTCTCTCATTTGTGTGGGCACAAGATAGTAACGAGTATGCCGTCCAAGAGTCCGCCAATTCTATTAAAGTCTACAAAAAGTTCAAAGAACTACCTTCCGGACATGTGCAATTCAATTTCTCGGCAGAGGGCATCTTTGGCGGTACTTTGCTTGGAGTCAAGGGATCAGATTGGGTTGCGTTCTACGACTGGGATTCTGGTGCGTTGGTTCGTCGCGTTGACGTTGTGCCCACTGGTGTATATTGGTCTGACTCAGGTGAGCTCGTTGCGCTTGCTTGCGATGATACGTTCTATGTCCTGCGATTCTCCAAAGATGCATACGTTTCCGCTGTCAACAGTGGGCGACATGATGAGGATGAGGGGGTTGAAGAGGCGTTTGAGGTCATCACGGATGTAAATGAGACTGTACGAACTGGGAAGTGGGTGGGCGACTGTTTCATTTATACAACGTCTACAAACAGATTGAACTATTTGGTCGGTGAGCAGACCTATACCGTCAGTCACTATGATGAGGCAATGTATCTTCTAGGCTACATTCCTCGAGATGGTCGCGTGTATCTTGCTGATAAAGATGCTGGCGTTCAGTCTTATGGACTGTCGCTTTCGGTATTGGAGTATCAAACCGTCGTGTTGCGTGGTGACATGGAACAGGCGGAGGCACTCTTAGAAAATATTCCACAAGTTGAACGTACAAAGATTGCTCGCTTCCTTGAGGGTCAAGGCTACAAAGAGCTAGCACTTGAAATTTCTACTGATGCTGATCACAGATTTGATCTTGCGCTCCAGCTGAAAAATCTAACCCTTGCGAAGGGTATTGCAGAGCAAGATTCATCTGAACACAAATGGAAGACTCTCGGAGATGCAGCACTTGCAAACTGGCAACTGGAACTCGCTGAGGAATGCTTTGAAGCCGTTTCGGATCTTGGCTCGTTACTACTGATATACACCAGCACTAATAACGCGGAAGGTTTGAATTCTGTAGCTGAAAAGGCTATAGATGCAGGTGTACATAACATCGCTTTCTCAGCTCTTTGGGCCAGCGGTAACGTTTCTGGCTGTGTGAATTTATTGTTAAAAACCAACCGCGCTCCAGAAGCCGCAATGTTTGCATTTACTTATGGTGGAGACGTAGAAAAGTGCGTCGAGGATTGGAAGAAGGGATTTCGAGACCAAGGACGGGACAAGGCTGCGGAAGCCATTGGAAGTGTGGCTGTGCAGGGTGATCTAGTTGATCTGAATGAAGTCGTGGAAAAGGTCGAGCAGGAAGAGGAGCTTGCAGAATCCGAGGAGGAAGAATCAGGAGACGATAGTGCGGAAGATGTAGAAATCGTAGACACTGCAGAAGAGAAAGAAACCAGTGACGAGGAATAGATGATTTGTTTAATAGTACGTTTTAATGAGTTTGTTATTTTAGCTCAAACTAAAAGGCACCGTCCTTACTTTCGACTATAGTTTCGAGTGCTAAAGTTATTCTTACTATACCCAGATCGTAATAGGAAGCTTCGACGCCCTGTTGATAAATTCAGTAGTTATAAGTCCCAACGAAATTGTAGTCACTTTGCACAACCGTCAAGACAATGGCTTCAATCAAGGGAACACTGCACAATTATAAGTCTCGGCTGGTGGCATTTGAGTTTGCAGTTACTTCTGCGGTGCCTCATCTCAATGTGGTTCTCTTTGTGGGTGGTCTTGGGGATGGACTCTTGACTGTTCCATACTTACCTGCTCTTGCTACCGAGTTAGATAAGCATGGTTGGGGAACAGCACAGGTATGATTCCCTTTTAATCTTTAGCAAGTTGCTAAAGATATATCGACTAATAAAAGCAAAGATACTTTTGACCTCGTCTTACAGTGGATGGGGCACAGGTACTATTGCGAGGGATGCTTCTGAAATTCGTGAGGCTGTCAGTTTCTTCCGGAATAGCTTAAAGCGATCCAAGATTGTCTTGATGGGCCATTCGACCGGCTGTCAGGATACTATGTATTATCTGACTCGTCAAGCATCTCAAACTTCGGCAGATTCCATCGACGGCGCAATTTTACAGGCTCCTGTATCCGATAGGGAGGCCATGCAACTGCTCTTCCCTTCCGAGTTTGATGGGCTGCTAATGACGGCCAAAAAGATGGTTGATGAAGGACGCGGAGAGGAGCTACTCGGTCCAAGGTTCTCAGAACTTTTCTTTGGCTCTCCAATATGTGCTTCCCGTTGGGTATCTCTGGCAGATACCAAAGGAGGCGATGATTTTTTCTCGTCGGATCTTGGAGAAGAATTTTTGAAAAAAGAAACTTTTGGAAAAGTGAGCGTCCCGCTTCTAATATTGTTTTCAGGTTCCGATGAATATGTACCTGACAGTTTAGACAAAAAGAAACTCGTTGAGACCTGGAAGAATTGTTGCTCTAACGGCATGTGGTCGGAGATTGGAGGAGTTGTAGATGGAGGTACGCATAACTTGGGCGAGGGGAGTAGTGAGATGGCAGCACATAATGCTGTGCAGAGAGTTGCACATTTTGTAGATACAATCCAGTAATATCTAGTACAGATAATGATCTTTTTAACTCCAAAATATGAGACGAGATGACTCGGGACGTTGTCTTTAGTGTTGAGTCCTTCCTTTTTTTATTGCGGAACGGAAAAAGTTACGGGATGACGGGAATTTACGCGATTTCGGCCGGCAAACTCTACCTCATCTCATCGTCAGTTTCGTCATAACCAATCTGATAAATCTGTTAAATACCACGCGTACTTCTTCATCAGGTTGAAGAACAACCCGTACTGATCGGTAATTTCCTTCAGCAGGCGGACTCCTCTTCAGATCGGTCTCAATATCAGGCTCATCTTGAAACTGATACATATGCATACAGTGGTTGTTGTGACTACTGTGATATTGTGAACTGTTTCTGACACAAGCTCAGATGACACAGCAACGCCCTACGTTTCCCTCATTTACCTTCACAGATCTCTTGAATGATGATGAGCAGCCGGACATCTACTATATACAACCGGATGAAGACGATTTTGTACATCAAGCACTCGCAAAATTGAATATCGACGATATAGATTTACAGAATACTTGGACCCCTGATCTTCCTATCTCATTTGAGCCGATTCCGAATGAGCCAACTACTCCTGTTCCGGTACGAGAACACAAGGTTCCGCCAATTCCTTTGAAGGAAGAGGAAGTCGCGAAAGATCATGAGCCTACGACGATTTTGCTCTCACCTTTGTCGTATCTGCACGTCTATTCACGAAGTTGGACTCCGAAAAAGTATCTGTCTACGATTGTCGAGCGACCTCAGAGGCTTAATGCATGTGCTTTGGGAATCTCTTCAGCTTTAACAGTCTCACCTGTTGGCTCCTTCTTAGTTGAGACAACAACGAAGAAGACACCCTTATACACCGCAAGAGCTAATGACGACATTGACGAGGTTGATATCAATAGAGTGACTGTACCCAAATTCATAGAGAAAGTACACGGTAGAGAATGGCCAGAGACTCTCATTAATTTGTGTCACGCTTCAGCAGAAAAGCTTAATGCTGGTGTTATAGAGGTTCCTTCTAATTGGAATTCTGGCGATATTTATCTGTGCGAAGGGACTATCGCGGCTCTCGAGGGTGTCATCGGAGCAATCCAGGAAGCAGTGGACAGTATCTTTACGTCGAACTCTAAGAGATGTTTTCTCTGCATCCGGCCACCGGGCCATCACTGTCATTCATGCGCGCCATCAGGATTTTGTTTGATCAACAATGTACATGTTGCAATCCAATATGCTGCCGAGGCTTACGATTTGACTCACGCGGTGATCTTTGATATTGATCTGCATCACGGAGATGGAAGCCAAGATATCTGTTTCCGTTTAGCAGGCTTATCAGACGACAGTGCTAACGAAAATGGAGGAGCTTATCAGTGTAGAGGGCCAAGTATTGGTTATTTCTCACTTCATGATATTAATTCTTTCCCGACCGAGCCAGGATATGCCTCTGCTCAGATGATACAGAATGCGTCTACCTGTGTGAATGCTCATGGACTCTGTATTTGGAATGTGCACCTTCAACCTTATTCTAATGCCTCAGAATACGAAGAACTGTATGAAACGAAGTATTCTGTCCTTCTGAGAAAAGCAGAAGAATATTTATCTTCTGCTAAAGAGGCCGCAGAGAAAGAAGGCAAGAAGTTTAAGGCTGCTGTTTTCATTTCTGCAGGTTTCGATGCTTCTGAATACGAAGATTCAGGAATGCAACGGCATAATGTTCATCTACCTACGAAGTTCTACACGCAGTTTACCGATGCGACTGTGTCGTTAGCAAAAAAGTACGCTTCAGGAAGAGTGCTTTCCCTGGTAGAAGGTGGATACTCAGATACTGCTCTATGTACAGGCGTCTTTGCTCATCTCCGTGGCTTAGAACAGCTTCCTTTTGAACAGGATTGGCTTGATCCGGAAGTGCTCAAAATCCTTGAAAAAGGTTGCAAACCAACCTGGACTATCCCTAGATACATTTTGCAAGCTCTAGATTTACCAGCGCAACAGGGAAATACAAGTCAACCAATGGGGGTGTCTAAATATATAGCTACGCCATCTGTTCCAAACAATTCGATGCCTGCCGCAACCCCAAAAGGAAAAATACAGATTACCGATAGAACGAGATGGGTGTACAAAGCCGTACAGCTTGGTAGAACGCTGTGGCCTCCTCCTCCGTCATTTCTGACTGATTCTGGTAATGTGAAGTCAAATACAAATGTCGGTGTTGATAATACAGAGCCAGAAGGTTTGACTCCAACTGCAAGACGAACCTTAAGAGACAGAAAGACGACGTCTTTCTACTCTTCGAGGCGTGGAACCGATATAAAGCAAGAAGAAGATTCAACTACTCCAACCCCTACCCCAAGGCAGAATCAGAACAAAGATGTAAACTGGGACAATCTTTCAGAAGAAATGAAGGAGCTGAGAGTAGAGGAGAATGCCCAACAGTCGTCCTGAAGACTTATTGATAGGAATATTTTGATAATGTCCATGTAATGTTGATAATGTACCATGTAATGTTGATAGTGTACCATGTAATGTTGATAGTGTACCATGTAATGTTGATAATGTACCATTTGATGTTGATAATGTACCGTTTGATGTTGATAATGTAATGTAAACGCAACTGTTGTTATAAGTTCTGCAATTGTATCAAGATCTATTTTATGTTGGACAGTTCTAATTAACTTGTAGTTGAAGTCTCGTCACTTGATATGATTTCTTAACGTCATCTTGGAATACAAGCATTATATAACATAAAGAAGAATTAATAAGAGAAGAGGACTAGTCAAGAAGTGAAACTTTTAATTCCGTTATTAACTACAATAGGTGATTGCAAAAATGAGCTTTGCCATGATGCCATATCGGCCGATTTAACCCATCCCTGTCGTCATTGCCCATAACCGATTAACACCAGATAACAAAAAAGACGTAAATAACTAAAAATTGAAACTTCATATCAGTACAAAAATAGAGATAAACTAAAACCATCCACTGAAAAAACCCATTTCATTTAGGCGAAAGGCTACCAAGCCAGTATAGCAAAGACCAACAGCAGTAACAGTCTTAGCGAAAATTCTTCGAATGGACATGCTAGAGGCATGATTTTCTGAACTAACAGGGTCCACTGTCGGATTTGCGTTCAGATTTTCTGAGCTACAGTCTCTTATTTCAGTTTGGTCCTTCTGCAAATCCTTTACTCGGGTATGACTTGAGTTTGCGTCGGAGCTACTTGCAAACTGAGACCCAATGTTAAAAAATTCTTGATGCGCGCTCTTAACGCAAGTATCATCTGCCTGATATTCCAAATCTTTATTTTGCTCAAAATCTCTGAGCTTTTCAGATACTTTGTGAGGATCATTGTACTTATACTCGAGCAAGGTTGACGTCAAATTTGGTTCCGTTTCAACGAATTGCGGATTAACGTGTGGGTACCCTTTCAGCCCAGCTGTCGATCCCTCTTGAGCTATTGCTGCATCACTCTTCACGTAAGGATAAGTTCGCTTTGGAGAAACTTTTGGTTTCGTCGACTGATCTTCCTGAATTTTTATATATGGATAGTCATTATCGAACGGCGTTGGGTTGATCGCCCGCGTAAATTCGACGAACGGATAGTCATCCTTAGTACCAACCTCTGCATCTCTATCCGATAAAGGCTGGCCTACTGCTTTTTTTGGAGTATGAGTAGTTGAATTGATAATGCTAGGCTGAGAGTTCCGCTTCTGACTTGCCTCTGGCCTCACAAAAGGATACTTATTATTCGATGTCACATCCTTGCTTTCAGTGATGAGATCTTCTGGAGGTTTAATAAACGGATACTCTTGATCTGCATTCGATGCATCTTCTTGTGGCTTCTTCACATCTGCAGGCTTGAAATCAGGATTCCTTTGAGTCATATGATGTGCTATAAAAACATTAACACGAGACAATAGCAAAGGTGGACTTCAGCTTCTCAAAAATAAAAAATACTTACAATTTAGGTCAACAGCATCCATAAAGTTTTCAATATATTTGTCCATTCGCGAAGTTTGTCCCGCCTTCATGCTTGACTCGTCGAGATCACCTGAATCAATATTCTTGGAGAGATCAATACTTTCGGTAGTGGATGTAGTAATTGGAGTCTTGGGTTTGTACTTCTTACAAAGCGTAATCAAATCGACTTCGTACTCTTGCTCCTCTTCTTCCACCTTGATCTCCTGTGCCTTGGTTGCGTCGCTGCTATTCAACTCTTCTACCTGGCCCATTCGGCGGCGTCCCTTCTGCCTCGGCACTGTCTCAGAGAAAGATAAATCGCGAGTATTCGCTGATTTGCTTTTCTTTTCAGCATGAAATTTAGGTTTCACCTCTGTATAGATATTAAAATTTGTGGGAGTGATGTTCTTATACATATTCAGCATCCTGACTCGAAATGTATCATTACTAAACATCCGCGACGCAGCACCAAAAAAGGGCTGATACTGTTTCAAGCCATAAATATGATAGAGTCGCGACATCAGATTTCCAGTTTTGTCTTCGGAACCACGCATTTCACGTAGATTATCGCGAAACCAAGACCAAGGTGAACAGTGACGTGATAATATCCGGTACATGCGTGTCCGATAGATGTACCGATTTTGCCAATACATCGCTTGATCAGTTTGATTATATTATACTCGCTTTCCCGTTCAGCACTTTCAAATTCTGGACTCCTCTCAATGCTTCAATAGTAAACACCTAAAAAGAACAGTCAAATAAAAGACAAGCCACGGGTTCTTGAATTCCAGTGATGCTAACGAGATATATGAACGTCAAAAGATAATCCAATAAGTAATTGGGAGATTGACACTGGGGTTGGGAAGAATTCCCCAAATAGGCTCATTTGTGAGCCACTTTATGATCTGTGATCACAAAAGGATCACAAGCTTAGACCCTCAAAGTTACCAGGAAAGAAATCGCCCAAAATTTGCATTCTATTCGATCCACCGTATTCATTCACGTTTTGCAAGTCGACAGAAGTACAGTGTCGTAATGACTACAGGTATTTCTCTTCTCTCAGTAGATTTTTATGATTTCATAAATTTGATAGCTAATGCCTTTTCAGCTGGTAGACCAACTTTCGATGCCGTAAGAACGTTTTTCTTGTTCTCGATGTTTACTGAATGTAGATCGTATCTAAACAATTCTAGGCACATGGTAAAAGTGCGCAAGCTCCGACGAGAATTTATCATTCTCGTATGCTACCGGCGCATACGCAATTAAAGTTTAGGTATGCTTTTATGTTGGATCTCCTGCTGTTGAATTATTCTGATGGAAGGGATAGGAAACGTGGACAAGGCGGTGTTGCAGACCAAGACTCTGTTTCATCTGATCGAGATATTTTAAAGGCAGAACTACTTGCAAAAGAGGCGGTACACATTAAGAAGCTAAAGGCCGCTAAGGGAGTGGAGGATGAAGAACCCACAAAAGAACAATTGTTGATTGGGGATGAAGACTCAGTGCAATCAGCGGCAAAAAGACGAAAGCTCATTCTAGAGGAAGCGGCCAGAGTAGATAGCGGCGACGATAGCGGAAGCGACGACGATAGTGGAAGTGATAGTGAGGACGGTGATAACAGCAAAGAAAGTTGTAAAGATAAAAGCAAGAGCATAGGGAAAGACAGTGATTCAGATTCAGATTCAGACACAGATGACTCAGACGATGAGGACAATGAACAAGAAGATGAGACTGCCGAGCTTATGCGCGAGTTGGAAAGAATTAAGCAGGAACGTGCACTCGAGAAAGAAAATGTGCAACGGGAACAGGAAGAGAAAGAACAACAAGAACGAGAGGAAGAAGCGGCATTTGGAAACCCGCTTATGCGACCCGATAAAGACTCATTTCAAATAAAAAGACAGTGGAATGATGATGTCATTTTCAAGAATCAAGCAAGAGGAGTAGACGACAGGTCTAAGCAAGGATTTATTAATGACATGCTAAGATCCGAGTTTCACAAGAAGTTCATGGACAAGTACATAAAGTAGTAGATACGTAAATTATATCAATTGTATTAATTGTACGATAAGAATACAGGTTAATTTGTTTCCATAATCTCGTCTGCGGGAATAGACATATCAAAACATAATAACTAACCGAAAAATTGCCTCAAGCTCTGCAAAAAAAGTCGTGACAAATGGTGCAAATAATAAGACACGCGCCCACAGGATACATAACTCATAGATATAAAACATCAAAAACTGACTCGTGATTTCTGAAAACACAAAACTAATAATAAATGCTTAAATTTCACCATTCTCTTCGATATCTTATCATCAACGCCTTTCTTATCCCAAATATGATGCAGTACAAGCACAAACATAAGAAAGTCTCACAGCCAAGTTGATTCCTTATTCTTTTCGTTATATTTGCAAAAATCGATAAACTTCTTCTTGTGTAGAACGCCCCAAAACTTGCCTTCTTCGGAAACACAAATCATTCGAAGACCCAGTTTGACAAACATCATATGTACCATTGCCACCGGTGAGTTGATATCCAGACATATTGGTGAGCGGTCGATAAAAGGTGTTAAATCTGCAGCCGCAGCTTGTTCTGGAGAGATCGATGAGGCCGAGGACCGCACTGACTCGGACGACGAGTTGACAGCAAATCTATTGACAGAGAAACGGTTCGCATGCGAACTGCTATCGTGATCATGTCGGTCATGATAATATTGATGGATTTCATGCTCGTCCACAGAAATATGGCACATAACCGTTTCATCGTCAGAGAGATCCGCGATATCACCAACGAAACCATTGTTAGAGGCCATGGCCACACGCTCTTTGATATTATCAAGAGCATATTCGAGTTCTGGGGCAGGGAGCAATCCTACCAACACTTGATTTCGTAAAATGGGTATGCTACCATCCAATTCACCAGACATTTGCAAAGTTTGCAGCTTCATTCTCAGAGATGTTGCCGAAACAAAGCTGCTATCAGTGATGTCAATCAAGGTACTTGTGATCGAAATAGCCGACCTGGGAACGACTTCTCTGAGTGTCGTTGAGAATCCAGGTGTCGACTCATTATTCAAGAAGGGAAAATTACTTGTGTGCATGACTGTGTCATATATGCTAGCAGGCTCTAAAGCATGTGCCACCCATTTCGAGATTAAAATAGCAATAGAGATAGGCAGAACATGATCCAAGCTACCAGTCAGCTCGAACAGGATAACAGCTAATGTCACAGTCATTCTTGTGACTCCGGCCATGAAAGCCCCCGCACCGATGATAGCATAGACACCAGATATGGTGCAATCGCGTGGATCACCGCCCGCAGGGCACGCGGAGAACAAAAAGAGATTCGGAGCATTATATTGCATCCACTGCACACAAAGTCCAATTATTTTTCCAAATATAGCACCACTGACCATTGAAGGGATATAGATCCCGGCAGGTATTTTGAGACCAACAGTGAGGGATGTGAGCACAAATTTGATGATGAGTGCGCAAACCAGCGATATAATCACCGAAGGAAGGTTTTCATATGAAGGACATACAGCTGTCGTTTCAGTTGCATCAGCGGCTTCCGGAATTGACGCGCTGGGGCATGATCTGGCTAAATGGTAGAGTAACTCAGCGGCGCTCTTTTTGGTATGAATATTAAAGTAAGAAACCGCAGATGTCACAAACGCCATGAACATAACATCAAAAACTGGATGATCATTGATAAACTTAATTTTTCGAAATGTCTTCGACCACCTATGAATCTAGATTAAAACATAATCCACTAAATGTTATAAAAGTAAAGCACAAGTTCCTTACCACAGATTGAGTCGTCCGAAAATCGCCCCAAAAACCCCCCCACAAGCACCAATGAGTACAAAAAAGACAAACTCGAAGGCATGCCAATCGTGATCATACATTACTTCAAAGATGACTATCTTCCCAGTTCCATAAGGGTTCAGTAATTTGAGAACCAAGGCCGAGATGACGGCACAAAGGAAACTTCTGAATAGAGTTTTTGGAGGGAAATAATAACTGACTTCTTCTAGACTAAACAAAACACCTCCAAGAGGGCTTCCAAAAGCGACAGCCACACCCGCGCTAGCAGCAGCAGAAAGAATCTCACGACGTTTTCCGTCGTTGTGGTTAAACTTCTTGAACAGTCGACAAGCAATGTTGCCAACACACGAGGCAATATGTACATAAGGTCCTTCTTTTCCAACGTTAAGACCTGAGCAGATTGAAAGAATAAGGGCAATAGATTTGATAAACAAGGTATAGGAACCTAAAAACCTCTTGATGACGAAGCCAGAAAGAATAGTTTTAACCTGCAGAAGTGTTAGCGAGACCCAGAGCAGATAATAATATGAAAGGTTCATTTTTGATTTTAAATACCTCAGCAACACCACCACCCGCAGCAGAGTAAATAATTGTTCTAGGCGCGGAAATGTCGTGAGAGATCACATCACCAGAGTTAAATGATGTGGCCACAGATGGACTTCGAGATAGCGAGCTAGGCACTCTCGTGAACGGAACAGTCGAACCAGTGGTGAGTGTCAGGGCAACAGCAAAGAACGCAAGAACGAGCGAGTAAGCAATAAAATAGGTATACTCAAACATCCAATGACCTCCGAATCTTTCTCTCCATGTGATCCAGTCGGGACACCAGTCGTCGTTCTCCGGCGAACAACAAAACTGCTTCGTCTTTAGCACATTGGCAGAGCAGTACCCTGATCGCCAGTCAAACAGTCGCTGCTCGGTTGTGTCAATTAGATAGGCAATACAGGCGACCACGGAACCAATAAGGCAAATCAGAATCCAGCCTTGCGAAGCATCACGTGCCCGAACGAGCCTCCCTCGAAATCCAAGCAGGTCGTTCAGACGTTTGATTCGAAAAGACTCCTTGATGTAGTCGTGCACCCAGTCGATTGTAGTGAAGTCGTCGTACCAGTATCTGGCAGGATTTTGCGGACCTTGTGGTTGAGGCTGCTGCAGGGACTCAGCCAGCAGACCTAGCGTGGGCAAATCATTATATTGCGTATTGACAGAGCTGTAGTCGTCCGTCAGGCTTCTAGAGTCGACGGGTACACTACAATCTGTATCGCCGAACTTGTCGCTTTCCATAGAGAACATGCTCTGCCGGTCGGACGAAGCTCGGGCGCTATCGTTGGATAGATGCAAATGGTCTGTAAAAAGTTCAGGGATGCGATGATGGTTATGGTGAGACGCCCTCGGAAGCTTCGGTGTAATCCCTGGCGAGTGCAGGTCGAACCGCACCGTCGGAGGAAGATGAAACACTGTTGTCGATGTAGATTGTCCATGTTCGTCGTCTTCGACGCTGCCGACGCCGGCGACAGAAAGCGAACCTGATGTGCTTGCAGACAACGGCAGACTGGAGAGCTGGTACGTCTCTGACGACCTCTGTTGTCGCAGAGATGCCGGCCGAGACAACGGCCTCTCTGAAGCGACTTGATTATTGTCATCCATACTTGAAGTTCGGGAAGGGGGAAGATGTTGCTGATTGTCCGGCATATTTGCGTTTAACTAATACCCAAAAAAAACCACTGTATAACACGGACTACAACAAAATCTCGAACAAAAAGGAGGCAATCCGGCGATAGAACTCGCCTGGCAAAACGGAGAAACAAGAACCAAAAGACAACGTGCGAGGAACAGGTGAAGATAGATGATGATGACGAGAAGGAATACGATGTCCCGAGATAGGAAGGACTCGTACTTAGAACTCGAAAGTAAACAAATTTGTCGAGGTACAAAGTCTCGAGCCCTGTTGGCACCAATTTCAGCCACCGATATCGCATTAGCGTGCATGAAAATAGCGTTTCCATGCTTATCTCAGCCACATGGTTAATTATGTGTGTTCCTAGGCAATTGGGTTAACAGGAACTAACACGCCACAATTTACGTGCTAAAATTGTATTCTAGGGCGTTTATTACTCTGACCGCGTGGCGTATGTGGCGTACGCTCGTACTAGACGATTATCATATTCACGTGATATCGGTCCCTCGACTGTCCGAGATCTCATCCCTGGCGATGGAATTTGTGGGATGATATGGCTTACTGCTCGGAGAGTTAATAATGCAGATTCATTAGTAGCTATGCGAAGTGGTATGGAGATGTCTTGCTCTCGTAAAATATTCTCGATAGCTCGAGTGAGAGGGCAAGCTATGAATTGTATATTGTCAGATGTCCGCAAACTTTGATTATCTAATTTCTATCTAAGTGCTATCTCCCTTGACTAGCTCTCTTGACGTCGCCTAAAGTTTTTTAGATATCTCACTTCGTCCAAACCATCAGTTCAGGTCATCCAGCCTCACCAAATCTAATCGTCCAAACTCGGACAGTTCTCACTGGTTTCGCTAGTGATATCGGTGTATGGATAAGGATCGGTCCAGATGATGTTGAAGCTATCGTCAGGATAATCAGGCGCATGAGAATCTCCCAAGGCCTCGATGATGCTGGTCAACTCGTCATGTTCCCAGCAGATCAAGATGTTGCCTGCGCCGGAGTAAGAGTTCACAACATCGGCAACACATTGCGGGTCGGTCTTGCTGCACGAAATGTCGACAGTGAGACCCAGATCAGTTGCCAAAGGTTGCACTGTGTCGAGAAAGCGCTGGCGGGTACCACTTGATTTGGGCTGCTCGGCCATAATGTAGCCAATGTCGTAGCTCGAGTTGGCTCCAAATACAGCACGCAGGCACTGAGCACGTTCGTCGCCCTCTTTGCTGAGGCCATTGCCGGAATTAGGCTTTTCGCCATGGCGAATCAAGTAGACAGTAGCTTCTGCGCAAACCGAGACTGCCAGACCAAAAGTCAAGGCTAACAATGAAAGAAGAGTTCGCGAGTGCATGACTTATTATTCTGTGCCCTGCTTGCAGTATATCCAGAAGACAAGGCCTATGATATTGATTGAAGTCCCACATTTTCGGATGGGTACTGGTCTTTATATAAGCCGAGCCAAACTTACGAGCATCCCGCAAACTCGTCATATAAACTTTCTCGCCGGAAGATTTCGTAGCAGATCACAAAAACACAAGGTTTTGCTAACCACTCCGCCAACAAGATTATGAAGGTGACGAGACAACAACCCAAATTGATATTAGTTGGAAATCATATACATGGTTCAACGGCAACCTTTTTGACCATCCGGACACTGCTGCTCGCCCAACTGCAAGTGGCGTTTTTACTTGGACGCCAATATAGCCACTTGTGGATCCATTTCAGTGTCAAATGCAGGTTACATCTTTGGCGGTATCTCTCCTTGCTTCAATAGAGATCGTCACTCTTTGCTTATGGTTAAGTTAAACTTGGCATGAGCCTTGACGATAGATGCTATATAGGAAATACAGATTCGATCGGCAACTGAAAGGATAAGAGCTAACGAAAAACTTCAACTTAGTTGAAATCCAGACAGCTTTTAATGAATCAAAAGCGTCGAACAATGAGACGTGGACTCGCCTGGCCAATTGCAGCAAGTTTGTTCGTCAGGGAAATTGTAGCCGATGCGGGACCAGATGTCTCGCTGTTGACTGCAAATGCCCATCCGTGGTCCACAGCTGGAGTGGACATGCATGATAAGTAGACAACGACCGGATTGTCGGAATTGTATATATGAATATGATGAATAATGGTCTAACACGAAGCCAGTGTTTAATTCTGCCAATTGATTTCCAGTTCATCATTTTCTTTGCGGATTTCAGACACATGAGATATAGTCAAATCTTTGTCGCAAAAAGCTTGAAATCGGAGTCCGATCAACTCTCGTAACTAGCACAACTTCTTCGAGGCCGAATTGAAAAGTGGTGATACAGCTTTATTCGGGCAGGATTTGTTCACTTTTTTCAAGCTAGACTTAATAGCAGATTTCAAAACTCTGGCCGGAAAGATTGAGTTGCGAGCAGGTTCTCAAGTCAGTTGCTACCCTTAAAGTTAATCGGTCTGGCAACTGATTTTAACGGTTACCTTGGCATGGAACATTCGAACGAGGTGTGATCTGGTGCGATCTTGGTTACTGCATGAGCCTACGCATCAAACATTTCTCGTTAACTGGCATCCGAGAATCCATGGCAGACAAGTACATGGAAGTTATAAGGAAATGACTCCTCCTTACTGACGTTGCTGCTTTGTATGCGTATTCGCCCTAGAGAATAAGCCGCTTCATATTTACAGGTTGCTTTGACAACCTTGATTCCATATACTTCGATTTTCGTAGCTACCAACCCTGATCGTAGGAGTCGAAAGAGTAATCTCTGAGGTGTTTGATAAATCCTTTTAGCTCATCTCGTGACATTTAAGCTTACGCTATTACAGAGTGAAATTAGAAACTGTCGTGAGGTTAACACAGCTTCTTGAGCAGGGTAATCAGTTAGAAAGCCTCGAAGTTGATCTAGAGAACTCGGTGATGATGTTAGTCCCGACGACATATCTTCAGGATGCAACAGCAGCCATCCAATATAGATATCGACCGACTCCTATTGGACTTGCAGTTCCCGCAAGATCCGTCAGTAGGTCGCTCGGGGCGAAAGTACTCTCGCTCGCTTCTAGCTGCGTTCGTCTATTCTACTCCACAGATTCACCACTCTTCACAACACATAGCTCTTCTTGCATCACAAGTTCTACTTTCGCCAGCGGTGTGGTCTGACTTTTCTATAGACCAGCCGAAGAGTGAGAGCGATGCTGATGTCGTGACGTTGGGTACTGATGTCTTGGACGCGTTTTATGCTGTAATACGCCGCAGAACAGAGTTAGACTCCGAAGCTATAGATGATTTTGTTGAAACTATGCTTGTGGGTATCTGTTCCGTCCCAAATATACCTCACTGGAGACGGGTAGTAGCACTTTCTGGTGTTCTGGCGGCCTTCACTTCTTCGTCGTCCATTCTGGGCACAGCGTCAAAAGTAAAACTAAAGGCAGAGGATGAGTTTATGAAGTCTCTGAACTCAGCTATGTCGACGCCAAGTCTTTTAATATGTGGTAGTGAGGTCAATATTCTGATTACAGAGGCTTTATCACGAGCATTTCCGTATATTTCACGGTCTCGACTGCGGTTGCTCATCTTTTCTGAAGGACTACTTGATACTCTGCTAGACCAGCTTTTTAATTCTTCCCGAGGTCTCAACGTTTTGGCCGAATCGGCAGAGAAGACTCTGTTTCCTCTGAATTTACTTGCACAAGTATTAGCACTAGGGATATCTAGGGCGAATGAGCAGATAATGCGCAAGTGCCTTTCAAAGATGCTCGATTTCTCCAAACACCAACGGCAAGAATGGGCACAAAGCTATCACAACAACCTCGATAGACGGGTCGTCTTTTGTATCACATCCATTCTAGTAGGAATAGTAGAAACACTCATAACGGGACGGTCCGATTTAAGACCATGTATGTATATCGCTCTGCAGAGCATCGCTTTTATTGTGAAGGAATGGCGTCCTAACTATTGTTTTTACCTATAGATGCACCATCAATAGGATTCGATATTTTACAGATCTTGGACAATGTATATAATATTACCGTTCTTAGCTTGAATATTGATGGCGGAGGGAACACTGCTAGCGGCTTTGCCGAATACGATTTTATCTACAATAGCGTGATTCCCATGGCTTGCTCGGACAAATCAGTACTTTCTCTGCAGCCAGGGAAGAGTAACAATAAGAGCGACCAGCTGAAGACGCTATTCTTCTTGAATACCAGCGAGAAAGTTTTGCAGGTCTCTAGTAATCTTTCGGCGGAAGAGATCGAGACTTCGATTTTAGAGCCTGCACGAGTATATCTGCACCCGAAAGCGGGCAGCAGCAGAAAGGCTGAAAGTACGATCGACACTAAATTGCTAGAGAGCGCTCATTCCGTCATATTAGCATCTTTCGGAGTAGCCAACCTTCGACCCCGTAATCTGTTATTTGTGCTTGTCTACTTTGATCTGCTGCTGCAGCTCTTCACAGCTGAGCGAATTTCTGGTAGTCAGTTGCTGGCTGGGTGTCAATGCATATATGAATTTGCAGGCTTTTTTGACTACGAGAATACTATTCATCCTCACATTCTAGACAGTTTATACGCTAAGGTATCTCAACAGTTGTCCCCGGCTCAGATTAGCGCCCTCGTGGACTGTATCTTGAACGGAACCACGTACTTTAGCGCACGTGCGTTACAAGATGGATGGCTTGATCGACTGAATTCCATCAGACGGTTAGTGCCTGATGGTGACGCTCGAATAGTAGCAATGGTCAGCGGCGGCCGATTTGAGCAAGAAGCTGCCGTCGAAGTTGTTTCCTGGTGGATGCACCGAGGCAAAAATCGGTCCGTTCTGTAGAGCAATGGTATTCCTGTATGCAATGAAATGAAATCCTCGTGCCCACACTAAGGCAAAACAAGGCTGAGACACCAATGTCAAAGAATGAAAACGTGGTAATTGACTCTGTAAATTATATGCAAATTCTTACCTGTCTTTCTGGCTCTTCTGTCGGATCAATACCTGTGTACTCTTTTTGTTTTGGGCTATTCTTTGTATCAGCTCCTTTATGCCAAATTTCGTTATAAATGAGGCATGTGTGGCCATATCGTTGATATTTCATATCTCACGCGTTGTCATATTGTCCTTTTGTAGCAACAATTCTAACAATTCCATTTATCTAATGGAATTATCATGTTTGACCGTTTTGTTCGCGTTTCGAGACTAGCGGCTGGCCTTTTGGGTCTGTCTTTGGCAATTGGTCTTGGTTCATTTTGTCTTGTGGTGTACTAGTTAATATTGTTATCATACTTTCCTGATTCATGGCTTCTTTTGGAAGTTCACTTGTAAGCAACTTCACTCTACTCCGCTGCACATCGGTTTTTGATACTGCCCTTCATGCTATTGATACCATACTCGGAGGAGCTTTCCAGTGTATCATTGTGCCGCCGACAAGTCGGCGGTATGGACTGCCGTGAATAACAAAATATTTTGTGACATAATAGCCCATATATGTTTACTAATACCATTTTAATAACGTTCCAATTCGATAATACATTCTTTTAGCATGTTATTTTCCTGGTTCTATCTGCGCTAGGAAAGCTGGGCAACTGTCTTTCTGTGGTCATCCTCTTTCTCTTCCTTCTCCTCATCTGCTGGTATTTTCACAAATACTCCTCTCTTTTTGACTGCTCTTCCTGTTCATTATCATATCTTAATACATCTCTGCAGTGTGCGACACATCGTTTCAATCCCGTCGATTGCATTCTAACAAGCTGGAGCTGCGTGTTTTCGTTCTTGTTCGTCTATTGATTTGCATATTCTCCTCCCAGGATACCATGAACTAGTTGAAATGCTCTCATCACCTACTTCACGGGGCAGCACTTTGTCCAACTCCTGGAAAGATCGAACTCTCGTCGGCTCGTCTTGCGCAATCTGCGAGGAGCCTTTAGCGTATGTGCTTCAAGGCGAGCGGATCATTCGTTTTGGCTGTGGCCACGTCACCCACGATCTGTGTCTGAAGGAAGCTCTGAAGTTCTCTGAATCGTCTAATAAACGCGACCACCAAAAAAATGTTCTGCGCTATTCGCAGTCTTCGCAGGCCCTGAGGCCTTCTCAGAAATGCCCTTTGTGCGATTTGACACTAGAATCGTCTGCAGTTTTTGATTTGTCTATCGTGAATCGAAGTGAGTAACTATGAAGCGGTGGTATGCGTGGAGAGATTTGCTGATGATGATTGTACAGAAAATATTGACTCGAGTCCTCAGACAATCCCGATTGCCCCACCAAGAAATTCTAGCAAGAAAGGTGTGCTCTTTGAGGCTAGGAGCTCATTCAAACTTTGTGATTCCAACTCTCCCGCATCATCTGACAGGTTTAATGAGTCGAAAGCGGTCAGCGCAGCTTCTTTAACCAATACGAATAGGCCTCGGACCTCTTCAACTAACGATGCTGTGCAGCATGATTTCCTGAGTCCGCCACAGCCCAGGAATATGAGTCTCGATGATGCGGATCCGCGAGTGGTTCCTCGTCATCAAGGTCTCTCACAGAAAGCGTCAGCTATGTCACTTAACTCACTGCCGTCCCGAAATCAGAACTTACCGTCTCTAAGGAAACCACTCGCCGGACGAAGCTACGCGGCGCCGTTGCAAGAGGCAACCGCGAAGAATGTTAATAATATTCCGGAGAATGGCAAGCTCAATCTTGACAACAGAGCTTGGTCGAATTACCAACCAACTTTAAGATCAGGCCCGCGATCTTCGATTTCAGCATCTTCATCATCGTCATCTACATCTTGTCTATCCTCTCAAGCTCCAGCTACACAACAGATAAGACCTCCTCCCTCTCCTGAAGTCGCATTGCGATCAGAGTTCCCGGTTATGACTAGATCAAGAAAGGAACAAGTTGTGACATGTCTGGTCCGAATGTCTATCCCAGACATTGCCGATAGGGCGTTTGATGCTGAGTCGCATGTCAGAGAAATACCTCCGGCCGTTAAAGGTATAGCTGGTATAGGTGAAGACTTTTTGCCAGAGCAGGTTGTTCAAAATTTACAGGATCGGATGGGCAATGGACTCCACTTGAATTTGGCAAAGTATGTTTATACGAATATTGTTCTAGTGATCTAGCTGATCGATTCTAAAAAGGTTTGGAACTTTGCGTTTATGGGGTCTATGCGGGACCGGATGCGATATGAAGGAGTGGCAGACACTTGAATGTTACTTATTTGAAGATGTGCTACTCTGTTTCAAAGAAAGGTTTGGCAATGGCCCTGAGTGGAATGGTTCATTCAATGTTGCGCCCTCCAAAGATCGTTCAAACCTCCACTCTCGTCTCGTCCTTAAAGGATCGGTTCTAATAAAGAAACACCTACAAGAAGTGTCTGTGAATCGTAAGTTGGCTATTTAGTAATAGTTCTAGTCACTTCAGTGAATTCCGTGACTAATAGAGTAGACAATAATATTTTGACTCTTTTCCTCTCCGCATCTGAGCTGCCTGCGTTTTATTTGTCATTCCGTGATGCTTATGAGCTCGAGCGTTGGCGCTTTGCATTAACTCATTTGGATGAGATGAGCGTCCCTACTAGTAGCAGTTTGCGAGAATACTCATTGGCTGAAACTAAGCCAGCTACACTACCACCGGAAGAGCAACCAAAGAGGCCTTCAACAGCGAGTTCGGATGCCTCTGTGTTATCTGTTGAAAAGAAGCCAAATATGCTAACAGAGCCTACAAGAAAGGGTACACCAATACCGCATCACAATGATATAGACTTGGTACTGGTAATACCTGTTACAAGTTCTATGTCTGGGTTGAAAATGTCGCTGCTACAGGATGCGATTCTGTTCCTTCTCACGACATTGACGCCAAAAGACAAAATCGGAATAGTTACTTACTCATCTCGGCCTGACGATGAAGGATGGAATCTGATTGTAGAGTCAGATGCTATGCGTCAGGCCAGCTGGGATGGATGGAACAACGTTATCTCGGGACTACAGCCTTTGGCGGGAGTCAACGACTTTTCAGGGAATGCTGATCCATTGGTTGGTGCTGTACATGCTCTCGAAGTTTTTGCTGCGCGAAAAGAGATCAACCCTATCAGCTCAATTTTTGTGATCAGTGACAGTTCCACATCCATGGGCGAGGATGCGCCTGAAAATCGAAAAATTATGTTCAACAAGTTCTGCAGAAGCGCAACGGATATGAATTTGTCAGTTCATTGTTTTGGTATGGGTCTTAGACACTCTCCGGATGATCTCGTTAAACTTAGTAATTTCCGATCATTTGCGCGCAGTAGCAAAGGCGAAAAATGGTACAATAACAATGGCGCCAGAGGCTCATATATTTATGTTCGTGATTGGATGAATCTCCGTGAGTGCCTATCTGGTTGCATTGGTCTGTTGTTCTCAATTATTTATCGTGAAGTGAGGCTTTTACTTTCTCTTCCGGATGGGTTCGAGGGTAGAATATACAAGATAAACTGTGGTAGTAGCCTGAATAGTTCAGGAGTTGGGGAGTCAGTAATCAAATCTTCTGGTAGAGAAGCGGAGATCTCTCTGGGCGAGTGCGGCTATGGTGATATGAAGGACATCCTAGTGCAGATTGAAATACCGCCTGAGCGAGCCTATAATTCCGAAAGAGCACAAGATCCATGGGACGATTTGGTTTCAGATCTGACGTCTTCGATCAACGATGACGACCACCAGGACAAAGACGCTGATGCTGAATTGCTAAAAATTTGCACTCCGTTACGCATTAAAAAAAGACAGTCTGTGTATATTCGCCAGAGCATCAAGGAGATCCCAATCCTCAAAGTCGGAGTAGTCTGCGCAGGGCCCAATGCTAATATGAGTTCGAACGCGATTTCTTCATTATCCTTGAAATTGCATGCCAGCTCGCTTCTAACAGTCCTGATGTTTCCGATTTCTCCCAAATCCAGCCCGCCGACACTTGAACCGACAGTGAGACATCCACTTATTGTGCAGCGGCAGATTGAGCTATTGACAACAGAAGTCCTTGCAAAGGCCCTGTCTGTAGTTTCATGGTCGGTTGAACCAGATGAAGTAAGCCGCAATGCCAAAAGAGCAGTCACAATGCTGCGCAAGTGCAAGAAGTTGATCTATGGATTGTCGCGTGGTGCATTGCCTGACAGACCTTCAACGGCGGAGACGAAAGAGACGGATAATGTTAGGCAAACCAGAGACAGTCGAGAGGTTGATGACGCACCAGTCTCCCCGCTCTCTTCACCATCGTCTCTTGAGATATCTCATACGCCATGGGACACGGCTGGATCAAGAGCTGGTGCAATTGATGATATGCTCGTTCGAGCACTAACAACAGAGCTGGACGTAGCTATGGAGTGGATATCACTCAATGTCGGCATGTTTCTACGAGATACGCGGAAGATGATAATTCAGAACATTGGTGTTGTAGAACAACATCGAGGCGCAACTTTCAGGACAGCTATCGAAGGATACTTTGCCAGCAGGACCTCAACCGTAGACAAGATGATGGGCCAGGCTAGGGAATGGAGCGAGGAGCAATGCACATTTTAATGAAGAGTAATAGGTTAGAAGGTCAGATTGTGTTGAGGGGGGCACATAGACCCGCTTGTTTTGATATTAATGAATTTTGAATGAACCATGTAGTTTTAGTTAAATAAACCGGCACATGCTATAAACTATTATATGTCGGTACGAGGTCCAGCTAACGTTATTTCTGCTCTGACTTATGGCAACAATATCGGAATTCCGCTTTGAGCTAACTATTTACATGCAGATTGATTGCAGAAGATCATATGAGCTGTCGGATCGAGAGATCGTAAATTATCTTTTGCAAAGATTTGTTCTGTCAGCAAAATTTTTAGACTGTAATCATCTTTTCATGTAAACGCACCTCTTCGACCTTTTTGACATCGTATTTGATCGAATCGACTCTGCTTCTCAGGCTGTCATTTCGCAGGTTTAGCAGCATAAACCCCGCTTGCAAATTCTTGACAAAGTGTCTAATTCGAACTGTTGTCTCGTAATCTGCGCTGCCGTGCGCATTGATGACTGTGTTGGTTGCTAAACCCGACTTGTCAAGATACCCGTTAATGTCTTTCTATATGATGAAAGGGCACACAAGTTGCTCAGCCTACCAATTGATTTATAAGTAAAATAACCGCATGCAAATAGTCAGCTACTGTTAAATGAAATGCGGATGGGTCATTTGATGGACTCCATTTAGTGACTACTGGTGGTTAGCATTGCCGACCCTGTAACAAAACAAGCGAACCGTAGAGTCAATCACATACTGCCAAGGTCATTGCATACAAGATCGAAACTGCAAAGTTTTAAGACAGCCTCCCGGCGTTCCTCAACAATTTTTTCTTGGATCTTTACCTCTTCGCAAATCCATTCGCGGAAGAGAGTGGTGGACGCAGCAGCCTGAAGGGTACTGCCGAATAGATCGCAGTATTTATAGTATGGAATACGGAGTCCGTTGAAGTCGGCAAACATTGTTTCGAGATCTTTGATAGCACCACGCTGCAGATCGAAATGTATTTTGGTATCAGAGAGGATAATACGATCTGTAAATTGCAGATATTAGCTTTGGAATGTGACAGCGAGAAGAAGTGAAACAAGTACATTCAGAGGGGCATAGGGAATGAAGTTTGGCAAAGATCATCAGAATGGCTCGAGTATGCCTGGTGATGGTTCGGATATGCTGTTTTATGGTCTAGAATGTCAATATGGAGAGCTAAACCAAAATACATGTTGATATACCTCCCGGACTTGGACACTAAACGACGAGTAAATACATCAGTGAATCGGCAAGGATTGCTAACTGGTAGAAATACATACTCTTGGTCGATCTCTCGTTGGCATTGATCAAAAATCTCGAGATCTGCTACGGAGGACGACATTGTTTTAGTGTAAAGAAAAGTTAGAGATTCATATGATTTCCCCAGAGACTTCGAGCGCATGGTAATGGCGGTGAGGCTGAAAGTATGGCTTGGAGCACAAATCAGCTCCGCAGAACAATGATATTACAGCAACTCCGCTATTAAACAAGATCTTAGCTTCCTTTCGTACTCCGCAGTACCAAAGAAAACAATAATACAGTAGGTTTTTCTAGGAAAGTAACTGCGGAAATATTTGGTGTAAAGTTCGGGTACATAGATGTCTGTCCATATTGGGAAATATCCCAAATTCTCAAGCCGGAATAACTTACGAAGCACGGGAAAACCTTGATGAATTATAACGAGTTCGACAGAGCAAGAGTTAGTAAATGCCTGTATGCGTCTATTTGCATCTGCGTACTATTTACAGAAATTTAACATTACGGGTCACACCGGATACCTCAGTCCTCCGCGATACAGTTCCTCGATGATTCTGCCGCCCAAGATGGTCTCTTTAACTATGCCCTGGACGTCCCTTGGCCGAACACGCCCGTACCAAATTGTCTCGCCATGAGGAGTGAAGTATATCACATTACCTGCAAAAGCGTGACCTCCGACGTGAGAATTGATGCAGACCTTGACCTCTTCAAGGCCAGATCCGGGAAGCTCCTTTGCCAGGACTGCCTCGAACTCGTTCTTTAACAATGGCGCCGAGAGTCCGCATCTGACATCGCGAGCAGTGTGGCCGCAAATACCGATCATGGGCGTAGCTTTCGTATACCGTATGCTCTCGATGTTGCTGCGGTTGGGAGACAAATACGACGAGAACAGTTCTGGCACTTGCGACGGAACTATCGACGGGAAGTAGATGTTGTCCGGATACAGGTAAGCAGAGACTCCCTCGGAAGACGTTGGCGGTAGCGAAGTGTATGTCATCATTATTGGGTAATCCGCCTGTTGAAGTCAGTAAGCTAATCTAATTATTGCTATGCCTCAAATCCTACCGAACGCTCGCCGTTGATTCGTGTGTCTTGAAAATGCGCAAAGAGCGTGTCTTTTTCAGGATCTGGCCGGCTCGGCCAATCTATCATGTCAGCGTTTATATATGTCTGCCGATGCCTGCACTGCCGTGCAATATCGCACATAAAAATCCCACCTGTGTGTCCAGTAGATATCAGCATATGCTTGAAATGAACTGCGCACGAGTTCCGCAACCGCCGTTTATAGTCTATCGGTTTGTCTGCCGGATACTCTGGTTCACAGAACGTGCACCCAGTATCGTAGCTCGGATCAGGGCATCTCTCTATGTATTGCATTGTCTCAAGAGGCTTTTCCAACAACTTTGACAGAGAATTCACCCTAGCAGATTGGAATGCCCTCGTCGATGGCCTCGAAGAAGCCATTGCCGAGACCGCTATCGAGGCGGTCTGCCTCGATAATCGTAGAACGTTCATGCTTGTCTAATTTCTCGTGATCTCAAGCGTCTACCTGCATCACTGAAATCATCGGAGCTGGTCTCTCTCTCTTATAGCTAGCTATATTGCCCGTCTTAACTCCGACCTGCAGTTGCTTACGCTCCGCCGGGTAAATGTTCGTAATTTCGTAACTCACTGCACCGGGTAACATGTTCCTGGAATGGGCGTCTAAAAGGAGCAACAGGCGGAAATTCGGTATCGCGCGTAACACCACCCTAGCCAGATCTGGAGCCCTATCATTGTTTTCGCCTACTACTCCACAGCACTTCTGCGCGCTTGGGTTGGAAGAAGAATTGTTCTAACGGATTGGAACATTAGACAGACGTCCGTACTGAGTTGTTTTCTATTTTAACATTTGATTGCTCATTAGTTCTGCAAGTTTGCATCTGTGTAACGAAGGACCGAAGCATTAATAGGGACAATGTCAGCCAGACCATCAATTGACTCGATAGATGATATCGACGAGGGGACAACGCACACGGCAGAGTCTGCCGTGACGTCGCGGCCGACATCTGTGTTCGTGGGCACAAATGGCCTGAAGCGGATGTCATCGTCGGCGTCGTCGATTGATACTGTTCGACCAGCGTCCGGGATGTACCAGTCATCGCTGGCGAACCAGGGCATTGCTGAGGATGTGCCCGAGACAGTGTGGACGGCTAGTCAGCCGTCCACACGAGCAGTGGCAACGGCCGGCGCAGGCGCAGGAGCAGCCGCGGCCGGCACTAGCATGGGTGGCTACGCTTCGTCGATGGCCAACACGTCCACAGAGAGCTTCCATACTTCTGCCAGCCAGCTCGATCCCGTGACCACCAGAGACACACAGCTGGAAGCAGAGAACGAGAGCGTCTTTGGCGATGGCGCCGAGGAGGACTCTCGCTCTGGTACCGGGTCCACCCAGACCGTGCTGTTGGGCGCCGGCGCGGGTAGAGCTGTTGCAGCGAGAGCTGGAGCTTCAGATGGGGCTGGAACAATCGCGCCGCCGGGTTTGAGTGATTCCGAAAAGACAGCTGGTGGTGCGGGCGCGATGCCGACAACGATACGGCCAGTGCCTCCACCTGTAGCGGCACAGTACGATGAAAAACCATGGGCGCCAACTGCGGATGCGCCAAAGTTGCCCTTGTACAAGCGACGGCGATTCTGGACACTGGCGGTGTTGTTGATACTTGCGATTGGCCTCGGCGTCGGTGTCGGCGTTGGTGTAGGAACAAAGAATAAAAACAAATCCAGCTCGACAAGTGTTAACAGTAGTGCCAGCAGTAGTGCCAGCAGTAGCAGTGGGAGTAGTGGCAGTGGGAGTAGTGGTATTCTCGCCAGCGCAACACCTTCTGTCAGTACTGCTGTCAGCAGCGACATAAGTTCAGCTATCAGTAGCTCGATCGCATCATCATCACGAGCATCGTCCAGCTCTTCGGCTTCGGCGACCGTCAGAACAAGTTCAACTGTGCGGACGTCGTCTCTGGTGACTTCGACGCGTTTGGCATCGTCGACGACTGCCAAAGCTTCAGAGACCGTCATCTCAAAAGTCCTGACGACTAGAGTCACAGATGTATTCGGCATATTCCCAGTGACAACCACTATCAGAGTTACCGAGCCGGTGTCTTCGATTCTGGGAACCAGCACGACATCCTCATAAGCATTCTAGGCCTATGTGTTTTGCCCTTTCGTTTTGCTCATTCAGCTCTTGTTTCTTCCGGCTCTTCATCACGACTTTCGATCCAATTTGGCTTCTTCTTGTTATAACTTCTTGAATACGCCCTCGGGCACTTTTTTTTATCGGCTTTTCTTTTGTTGTCAATTTAGTTCTCTTGTCTGGTTAGATTTTCTACACGGTACTTAGTTTAATGCCACTTGACGTCTCGGTAGCTCTCAGTTCTCTCGCCTTGGTAGTGTTTTTAAGTCGTGCCCGCATGAATCCTCATCCCTTTCTACGTATTACAGTCCTTGCTATCGCCATCGCTATCGTCATTGCTATGAAAATTCCGCTAATTTTGTCAGTGGTAGCATTGAATCATATCACGTGATTTTAACCTAGGGTTTAGCTTGCACGTCAGTACGACGTTAGCGTCTTTACTGCTTACGACGCTTTTTATTTGTAACCGAATTCTAGCCTCCGAGACACTCGTAAGCTTGCTTCGTTGAAACAGACGAGCAATTCCAAAAGACCTTCGCAGATTTACTGCTTGTCTTGCTCTTTTTCTTCTTTTTCATTGTTCATGGCATTCGGCGCCTTTGTCGATTTCTTTTCCTTCGCATCTGCGGCTCTGTCCTTTTGGTCGCCGTCGTCCACTTCCTCGGTCACTGCGCTCGTGATCGTTTGTTTCGTGGTCTCGACAGCATTCCTGCTTACTCTTCTTGTTCTCGCGGCAGCAGCAATGTCTCTCACTTCTACATTTCCTCAAATGTCGCCATTGGCGGATCTTCTATGGCCGCTTGGATCGCGTGCGAACCTGTCTGTGTCGACATCGGCAGTGGTTCCGAACGGTCTGCAGAACCCTGGAAATACGTGCTTTGCAAACTCTGTTTTGCAGTCTTTCGCGTCTCTGACCACGCTGTGCCAGAGCCTGGAGACTTTGGCGAGCCAGCCGGAGTTTAAGGATTTGGCATCGCCAGCTGGTGCCTCTAGACCGGTAGTCACGCCTATTTTAGCAGGCCTGCTAGCTGATCTGAATCAGATGTCGAGGTCCCCGGTGGCTTTCTCGACAAAGTCGCTGCTCGCGACTCTGCACTCGGCTAAGTGGACACCCGACACCGAGCAGCAGGATGCACACGAATTTTTGCTGGCTCTACTGGATGCCTTACGAGGTGAACTGCAGGCGCTGGCGCGCAAATGCTATGACGAGGCTGTCGCCATTGACGCCGTCGTGGCTTCGAATGAAGTCTCAGAAAAAGCATCGCTGACCAACATCTGCAGCTTGCCTGCGTCTAAATCTTCATACAGTCTGCCGTTTGAAGGTCTACTGACATCGCGCATCTCGTGCTTAGAATGCTCAGATATTCAAACACTTGCGGTCTCCTCGTTCTCGACCGTCGAACTTGCATTACCCCACAATGTTTCGACCACCCTGTTTGACTGTCTGGTTAGCTACACGTCTTTGGAAGTATTATCGAACGTATATTGCCAACGGTGCAGTCTGCAGTCGGCAGAATCACATCTCGACAGGCTTCTAGCTTCCAACAAATGCGTTGACGAAATCCGACCGATCCTGTCCGAGAGGCGCAACGCCATACATCAAGCTTTGCAGTCCGGTGTGTCTATCTCCGACCAGACTTTCAACGCTCTCAAACCACCGCGGTTGGTAGCCTCACAGAAATCAAAGCAATCTGTCTTTGACAGACTTCCTACGATTCTTTCTTTCCATATCAACCGATCTGAATTCGATATGCGATTTAGCGTTGCTAGGAAAAACATTACTCGAATGTCTTTTCCAGAAATACTTGACATGGGCGCTTTCGTGGCTGACTACAGCACTGATGTGGCCGCCACTCCAGATAGGTCGATATCCATATGTGAGAAGACCCGCATGGACTACCAGCTCAAAAGTATAGTCACACACTATGGCTCTCATTCTTTTGGTCATTATGTCTGCTTTAGAAAGTGTATGGACACCTGGTATAGGATATCCGACCGGGATGTGCGATCTTTCACTTTAGACGAAGTGCTTTCCCAGGAAAGTCGAGTCGTGCTACTCTTTTACGAACGAGTGCCGACTTCGTCTGCTGTAGACAACCTTGTGAATAGCCAGTGTTATCCGGAAAAATATATACAGACGGTTGAAACTCCTGATAGTAAACTCGACTCCCTTGGTACTGATTTTGCCAGTGAGATTGGCGGCTCTGAAAATCAAGATACAATCGAGTCGATATCGCTAGTAGCTGCTGCGGCTACCGCTGCTACTGCAAACATACACAGTATGAGCAATAATGACATTTTAGTCACAGATGTAAATCCGACCGGGAGCGCAACTACGCTTGGCAATGAAAAAGGGACTTTAAGTGGAAATGGGAACGGAAATGGAAATGGACATGGAAATGGGGCAAATGCAAATATGCGATTACGGCGACGAAAGTCTGAAGCCATAAGGCCAATGGTGTTAGTAAATTAAATGGGAAAAAATAAAACTATCAGAGGCATGAAATTCACAGCAAATTTGAACGAAGATCATCGTGAACAAAATATATGATAGTTTAGTGGAAAATTACAAAAGGTTTCACTGAGCTCATTATCATCTCATTTAAGAAAAGCCGGTTGTTAAATTCTAATCTATATTAATTAATTGTACATATACTATATTTTCTTGAAGAAACATATGAGAAATAGCAGATTCAATATCTTCTAGTTCTTTTGTGCTCCAAACCAATCCGTGATCCTTTTATTCAGTCCAAGCCCTGATCCAGCTTATCGCTGTATCGCGAGCGCTGTCAACCAGTATCTTATATCCGGGGTTTGTAGCGCCATTGAACATGCCGATATGCGCATCTATCTCGTCCGTAGCATATTTATTCTCTAATGGCTTCCATACCCCCAGTCCATTGCTGTTGCTTGGCACAACGCAGAAGGTACGTCGACCTAATAGAGTTCTCGCGCCTGCAAGACCATCCTGAACTTGGGTTTGTGTCACAACCGTATGGAAAACTACCAACGGCACTCTGCTTGCCACTGTCGATACACGCTGTTTTAGAACTTCCTGATTCTCAAACAGCGAGCCAGCAAAAACAAGATGGCCAGATACCCAATCCATGTGTTGCGATACCTTATCTTTGTTTACATACACAGCTGCTCCACCTGCAACAGCGGCGGTTGCTGCACCCACCGCCGCAGCTATCTTCCATGCATTTGCGGCATTCTTCTTCTTCGTCGCTACACTAGTGGTCATCGTCGCATCAACGTTCCTCTCAGAGGACGAAAACAAGTATGAAGAGATGGCACCAAGTGGTAACCCCGACGCAATCGCCTTGATATCATTAAACTTGTTGACACTCCGATCGACGATTCCGTTTGCCACAATGCTCGGCGAAAGTCCCAGCAGCGGCGAGTCGAAGCACAGCACACCGAGGATCAATGGAAACACCAACCTTCTGCCATCGAGTATACCCTCTCCAGTCTCGGGTGAGCAAAAGGACGTAAACGCGTCGCAAGCTAGCAGTCCGCCCATCGAATGACCCACGAGGATAACTCCAACAGATGGATCAACGACAGGTGACTTTGTCCCCTTGGTAATTTCGATGTCAACGATCAAATCCGTCAGCCAGGTGGCAAATGCAGCCACGGACTCAGAAAGTGTGCCCGAAGTCTCATATCGTGGAAATATATGCGAGACGACCTCGATATCTGAAGAGGTGGCGGTTTTATCTCCAGGAATACATCCTAAAAGCGTTCGGAGTTCATTCTGCAAATGACGAGGGAAGGAGGAGAAAGTCGTGTCAGTACCAAGAAACCCATGCAAAAAAATGAGCAAAACCGTCTTCATTATCACCAAGTGCCCGTTTAACTAACTATGGCGATCGTAGTTGCGTGAAACGAGCAGACGACAGTCAGACGGATGGCAACAACGACAGAAATTAACAGTAGTTGGGTAATAACGATAGTGTGAAATGTCCCAACTTCTCGTTTAACCTCCATAGTTCACTCTGCTCACCAACAGTAGTGCAAAAATTAAATTCTTAACTCTCGGATATCACCATTGATGCCTGTACCGACAGCTATAACGACAAACGTTGACACCAGTCGGTTGATGCGCACTTCGTCTGGTAAAATGGCCAGAACGCAAATACCAAAAGCCGTCAGCTCGACGACTGAAGACTTCCGCCTTGGAAGAGGTAACAATGATCAGAGTAGCAGCACGACCAGAGTCGAAAGTTATAGGATTGTCAGTGGTAGTATTGAACATACCAACACGAACATAGGCAATAATGCCGACTTCAATAGCGGTGTCAATAATAGCGCAAACAGCAGCGACAGTAATCAGTCCTCAGACAGCAAACGAAACTCCCTTGCAGCCAATGTTGCAAAAGGGTACTTTGATTATAATCCTTACCTTTCTCCATCGTCGCCGTCGCCGTCATCGCCGTCACCGTCATCGCCCTCTTCACCCTTAATACCTTATTCATCTCTATCCTCGTATTCTTCATCACCGTCGTCCTCTTCTGCTCCGTCCTCGCCATATAAGCGCAAACGTCGACGGCACAAGTATAAGTACACACATTCGTCGCACAAGCGCCACGACGAAGTCAACTACGAGGATACCGTTTGGTGGGGCTGGGTAATACTGGCTGCCACATGGATTATCTTTGTAGGTGGGATGGGCAGCATGTTTGGGGTTTGGGAATGGGTATGGTCTTCAGTACCGAGTTGCACAAGTAGCAATTTTACCGAGACTAGCACTAGAGCTGGTGATAATGTATCTGACTGGCCGATTAGGGAATATTATCCTGCAATGACTCTTTTACTGGGAGTGGTTGCGTGGTTGTGGTGTGTGAGTTCATGGGTGGGCATGAAATTATTTCGCCATGCCAAGGGAGGAGTATCGTCAAATGTATCAGCAGAGTAATTTTATCGTTTGTTTCATCTCCATGTATAATACACTCATTCAGACTTAAAATTATTGCAAGGTGCATGAAAGATTCTCTCATAAAGCATAACATCTAGCTCTACTGGTTCCATTTTCCAAAAGATCTGAAGCTACTCTTTGAGAAATGCAACAAATTCATCAAATACCGAGGGCCACGCTGCCTCCGAATCGTAAGATCCCAGCTGAGGGTCTTCTTGAAGAAGAGTAATGAAATCAAACAGCATATTCCAAGTATCCTTTGGTATACTCTTCTTGTATCTCTGGGTTAAAAAATCGATCCACTTGTCTAGCATCCCATTAGGGAACTTGTCTGCCAGTAGCAATCGCCAATAGTCGATGGCAGTCTCTAGCTGCACCGCTCGTTGGCCTGGTGCGCGGATGTACGTAAACGTAAACTTGTAAACTCTGGAGAAAAACTCTCGCTCATCCATTTTCGTTCTAAACTCGTCGACCTTACGTTGCATTTTCGCAAGCGTATCAGCTCCCTGTGAGCTCCACCCTTCAATGAAGCCGCTCTTTGCAAAAATTCCCATACTGGGTGCGTTAAGCACGTATGCGAGAACCAGCACGACAGGATCCTCCAGTGCTACGCCAAGATCTTGCACGTACGCTATCGTTCCATCGATGCCTATCTCGCCGTCCTCGGATTCACCTATGGCTGCGTACTTCTCAAATATTGTATCAAGCGCTTTTATACTTTTCTTCTTTCCACTACCACCAGTCCCACCAGAACCAGCGCCTGAGTAGTAAGAGTCAAGGGCGGTATCTAGCGTCCAGTTCGATTGCCGCAGTAGAGTAGTCGCCTGGGTAGGAGTGAGTGGGATCAGTGCTGTAAGCTGGGCCACTAGACCACGTTGGCTATTCGATAACGAGCTCTAGAAATGGAAGAAAGTAGTTAGACCATCGCCAATCCTAGTAGAAGAGACAGACAACATGAAGAAAAATCCAGATATTAAAAAAAGAAAGCGTGCCGCCTACCATAATTCGTGTCCCTTCTATAAGATATGTGTGAGAGTAGAATACAAAAGTAGTCAGGATGTGCACGTCGATGGCGGAGTATTGCTGTGGAGTTTGCAGGGCTCATTTCAACACTACGTTCGATTTACTGTTTCCACCCCATCTCGCACTTCACGATGGCAAAACGCCCAGCGTCGATGTCCAAGGCGAAGAAGCCGGTGCCACTGCCAGTCAAGCGATCAGGAGTTGAAATTATTGCTGGTACTGTGCTAGCAACGAGTGGATTGCTGTTCGCAGTGATCGGACTGCTTTATAGTGGATTTTTAGCAGCTGATCCCGTGAAGTCATTGATCTTTCTATTGCCGATATCGGGAGCCTTGCAACTGATATTCTCTGCATCTGCTCCTGAAAACCGTCGAAAGAAAGTATCTTATCCTGTAAGCTCACTGGTTCTAGTCCTATTTCTACAACAGCTCTGAAATTCAGTAAGGACTAACGCATTCCCATATAGAAGCAAGCAATTCCTCTAATACTGACTGTGTTACTGACACCGGGAATACACCTTGGATACCTCCTGCTCGGTGCTCCGCCAACCACTTATATTCAGCACACATTTCTTCTGGCAGCACACACGGCTTTGATCACAGTGTATCCTCTACTGGCGACATATGACCTTGACGTGCAAGCTTGGACCGACATAGCGGCGCTACAAATGACCTCTGTCGGTCCTGTGTATCTCGGAGCAGTTGGATGCGTCGCGGGTGCGTGGGTTGGAGCAATTCCGATTCCTCTGGACTGGGACCGAGAATGGCAAAAATGGCCAGTGACGGTGTTTGTGGGCGCAATTATAGGGTGCAGTATTGGGCGATCTGCAGGCCTATACAACAGACTAATAACAGATAAGAACGAAAAGCAGCGTACGGAATAATTCAGTTCCAAAAAGTGTTAAATTTACAGTTACAGAGATATAAATATGTATATACTCAGAATAACAAAAATTGCTTTATATTCCTATTGACCATTAGGCGCTGCTCGATGGAGCTTGTTCAGCAGAAATTGTTTCGTTTGTAGCAACTGTAG
Source organism: Babjevia anomala (assembly GCA_030580435.1). NCBI lineage: Eukaryota > Fungi > Ascomycota > Lipomycetes > Lipomycetales > Lipomycetaceae > Babjevia > Babjevia anomala. Next base: position 22,971 of record JAKTSW010000015.1, on the reverse strand, counting down.
CAGGAGACTTTCTCGAGAATGCCAACTCCGCTAACACAGCCATGGCGCCTTTCAAATTAGCCTTCGATACTTGCAATTTGCGATGCTCAACAAACTCTGCCCAGCACTCGTCGTCTCCCTTAAACCAATCGTTGGCCCAATGTATTACCGGCCGGATGGTTTCATTCATAGCCTCGCCTTTGTATTCCTTCTCATACAAATACTCAAGAGCATTTGCCAAGTCCGACACACCCTCATAGGTATATGCAAGATATTTGAATTGTTTGTTCGACCGTAGATCTTTTCCTACTGCATTGGCATCTCGTGAATACAGATTCTCTCGCTTGCGTTTCAGCTCGAGCATCGCAAAGTAGAGCTTAGCTGAAAGTTCATGTGTGGGCAACTCAGCAACCGCCAGCAAATCCCAGTCGTGCCGCGATGCTGTTGGCCGCTTGTTCTTGCGCGTGTTGTCCTTCAACTGCGAAGCAATCGTTTTGTCCTATAATAATAAGTATAAGTATGATAGCCAAGTTTCCTCTTACTTTCAATTGACAAGTAGGATAATTGAGAGGAGCTATACATTAAAATCGAGAGACTGCGTGACCAGTAACTTTCCTAGGCGATGCCTGTGGAGGAATATCCGTGGCGGTATTCGTCTCGCGGCAGCTTGCGATGGAGTAACGAATGGCATCCCAAATAGTTTTCTAAAGGAAAGCTCTTTCCTGCTACCTTACTATCTGTCTGACTACCTGTTCTTGTTGTCCTTGCTTTCTTTAAAGATTCTAAATGACGGACCGGCTTTTCTTCGAGGATTTTTTGGTACAAATTAAAAACCACCGACAGGGTAACCATAACGCTGTTAATGCCGTGAGAAATATAGCCGCGAATGTAATTGTAACATCCGCGAATTGCTAATTACCAATATAATAATGTGAATCTATTGCTTGCATGCATATAACTATATACTTTGAGTAATGTGTGATGAGTATTTACATGTATGTACATCCAGTTTTATACCCGCGTGAACTCCTCAAGCCAATCCAAGGCGTCCTTCTCGACAAATATCTTCTTGGCCTTAAGTACCATCCTTACGTCAAGGTCTTCCTTTCCAATTACCTTGCTCTCAGGTTTGACTTTTATGAGAGCTCGTTCAAACAAAGACCGGTCCTTTTTGCCCTGTTCCTTGTCTTGAGTTATGAAGAGATATCCGTCTTTGTCCCATCCATGCGCTTCTGCAAGCTCTCGTACTGCTCGCGTTTTGAACGTACATATTTCCATCTTGCCATTTACAACTACAAGGTTTCCTAGTGCATATACATAGCTAAGCGCAGTCCGCATTGCCAGCTTTCTGATCTTGATATTCAGTTCCGTAGTCTCGTCTGGATGTCGAGGTCCGAATGGTTTTCCACCGCCCACCAGCATAGGAGAGCCTCGACTTCCTAGACGAGCTCGTCCAGTACCTTTTTGTTGCCTTATCTTTGCTGTACTATATCCGACCTGTGAACGGTCTGGAACGAAAATAGATTGTCGAACTTTGGCCCGGTCAGCGTCATTCTCGTGTACAACGGCCCGCCAGAGAATATCTCTTCGGAACGGAAGCTGTAGAAATGACGACGGTAGAGGAGCACATGCTGTGGGTTCAAGTGAAGGAAATGAGTGCAAGGTTGTGTAAATTGTTGGTGGAGGACGAGCCGCTCTAGGAAGAGTTGCTGCGGTCGTCGTGGCGGTCGTGGTTATTGTTGCAAGGGTTAGCTGGTGGATGAGCTAAATATAACGATTTAGTCCAAACTCCCCGGGTCAATTGCTCGCTTGAAGCTATACTTACACATGGTGGCTTCCGTGGAAATGCACGCCGTAGTACATCCATTGCGTGTTTGGTAGATGATGATGGTCGACTAGAAAGACAACTTTGAGAGTTGGATTAGACCAACGATTCAGTTTAAATTTTTTTTTTTCTTGCGGCGGAAAATTTTGTGTATATACTCGATTCCGAGCCTCACCAAAACTACTATCCAACTCGACTCTTCAAAAACCAGCTGCTCCTGTCCTGGCCGTCTCTCTATCTTAGCTAACTTCACACTCTTCATAGAAGCTGGAAGGCGGTTTGCAGACATGACTTCTCGACTTTTTGGTCGTGCTCGCACCGTGCACGTGCGCGTACGATGTATATCTGACCTATCAGTTAGAGCTGAAGCGGCCTCGCTCGGTGCTTCTGAGCGCGAAAGGATTGCCAGAAGGATAGGTTGTGATCCCTCGGCCCTTGAGGGAATGGAATCCGCTGCTACTGGTAATACAACTTGGACGCACAGCTCGCTGCTGATACCACCGTCCGCCCGCAATGATGTTCTTAACTGGACCCAATCTCGACCGCCTCTCAGCAAGCGTTCGCTGAAACACCGATTGGCTTATCGAGAGCCGATTGGGCTTCGACAGGCTTTTGGAGAGGCTCTGAAAGTAGTTGAGGAAGATAGAGATGCGAAGTATGCTGAGGTAGAGCGTAGGCTTAATCGAATAGAAACTATACTGAACGGCAAAGATATCACGGAACTAGAGAGCAGACAAGACAAACAAACCGTGATCACTGATGAGACAGTGATTGGCAAATTGAGAGTGCTCGCAGAGATTAACAATCCAGAAGTGGTCTTTCGATTTCAGACTGGTCAGAGTGACATGAAGTTAGATATCTACCGCCACTTAGAGAAGGAGAAATGGATCGAGCGAGACCTTCCGCTGCTAATGCAGAGACTGGAAACAATGAATGTCATTCCAGATACTATGCCAACGTTGGATCCTGAGGTGGATCTAAAGGTTCGCTTCCCCTATGGTCCACATCTTCGATGGGTCACTCCGGGAACGATACTATCCACCACTGTGACCGAAGCAGAACCGGAGTTTGTGATTCGCTCGTTTAAGAAAGAGAATGCACTATATACTATTGTAATTGTTGACCCTGACACTCCTGATGTGGACTACAATTCCTTTTCGACTACGTTGCACTATATTTTGTCTGATATACCCGTGTCTTGCGACAAATCGGAGGTCAAAAAGACTGAAGCCAACGTTGTTGTGCCATATCTTCCTCCGCATCCCGAGAAGAACACGTCTTATCACCGATATTCGGTTTGGGTATTTGAGCAACTGGAAAACAAAAAGCTCGATATCAACAGCGAAGGATTAGCACGAGAGAACTTTGACATTCGCAAATTCGCAGAAGAAAACAAGCTAAATCCTGTCGGAGCGCATATGTGGAGAAATATGTGGGACTCGAAGACAGACGAGGTTCGCGAGAAATGGAATCTTGGTCCCGGAAGGGTTTTCTCCAGACTGAGAAAGTAATTGTATATACATTCCTCAAAATTTACATTGCCCACTATAGTATTATAATAAGTACATATGTATCAACAAACAAACAAACAAACAAACATGCATACATACATACATACATACATACATACATACATACATACATACATACATACATACATACATACATACATACACGGGACACACTCCCTCGCCATGTTCCAGAATTTCTAGTTAGTCTACAATAACTGCGTGAAAATATTTTGACCAAGCTATCGAAAAGTTGTATCATTGACATCTATCTTTTTACAAGGATATTTCGCACTGGCTTTAGTGGACCAGGTGACATATGAGATGCAATGACCTTTCCTTGCACCAGTGCCAGTGGAACTGCTCCGTACTCTCTCGAATCCGAGCTGCTTCGCAAGTTATCGCCTGTAATCCAGCAATGACCTTCAGGTACTCTTATGAAATCATCTAAATTCTCATCGGCTCGGCGAAGGATCACATCACCAGGCATGCCAGACACACGCTTACAGACCGACGTGCCCGGTGCTGTCGGTTTTTGCACAACCACGCAGTCGCCGACCTCAATTCCTCGTCCAAGCCGGCATAGTCTATTGATCAAGATGTAGTCGTCTCTGTAGAAGATCGTCGGTAGCATGCTTTGCCCGCGTGTCTGCCTGACCTCCAGGACGTAGGACAGAGACAGATGTGCCATGCACGAAATGCGTACGATAATCGACAAAGCATGACCAGCGGTGCGTAATATAGGAAGAGCCATCCAGCGCTAGTTAGCTATTGGAAGTTTAGCCAAGTGAACGAATTGTGCGGACATGGAGATTTGATGTACTGTTTTAGGGAAGTTGACGTCGGGAATCGGGAGGTTGAAAAACTCGCACGAGCATCGGCGAAAAAGAAAACGATTAACCTGATTTCCATGCCAGTATTCACAACTACAACCAGCAATGACTGACAAGAGAGTGAGAGCTGAGATTACCATTTGCTATAGTTTCTACGTTGCACTAAATTTACATGAGCTTATTATTAGCTGGTCATGACTAAACCTGTGATTTGTTATCAAAGTACAAACTCCACTGCAGGGAAAATGCGAATTGCCACACGATTTGATTCTTACTTTGAAAATGGTGAACTATTTGTAACTATTTGCAAAAAAACATTCTAAAGTACATCTCCAGTACACTTACAGTCGCTATATCGCTCTCTAGCATCTAAAATGATTTTGGTCCAGACAGTCAAACTTTTGATCAGTCGCAAATTGCTAATGCTTTCCGGATTTCATCTTCCTTATCATCAATTGTTCACACGAATTCTCCAAACGGTGGACACAGTACACCGAACCCTTCTTAAGATGTACTTCGCAGAACCAGTATAACCGAATCTCCCCGGAGAAACATCTTACTGATAAATCTATCCTTGTTCACGGGTCTGCCCTTCTTTCCTTTTGACGTTCGTGGAACCTCCGTCCACATTTCCTTTACATTCTCAAGTACCATGTTGCAATGTCTATCAAATGCCTTCACTCGAGCTAAAAGCTTTTTGTTGTTTCGACACGAGATCAACACCTGAGAATGGTTTTGTACCGCCTGTTGCAGTACCGACAATGGACCATTGTTGAATTCGTACTCCTCAAGCTTCGACAGCTCCAGCTCGGTCAGCTCTGATCGGGGACGATTCTGCAGGTCTCTGCTTCATTAATACAAGACTCATCTCTATAAATCATATCTGATTCAATCAACTTACGCCATGATGGAGTTAGTGTGTGGATGATGGTAGTGGCTTCCAGGGGAGGAAAATCTGACAGTCTTTTCCTTTTGATCCTATCTTTACCCGTACATAGTCATATCTGCGTACTTTACATCACTCAACGCGTCCCAATTTACTTACGCGCTTCATTAAAACGATTTTCGTAGGCGCTAGATTCAAAGTTCCTGCCTAATGTCTGTCGGACTATTATATCTATATGTTCGCAGTCTCTTTCTTTTCTCTCATCCTTTGTCACGCTCCTTTCTCCGCTCTCTTCTTTTTCTTTCCCTTGTTAGAGCCTGCTACTAGTTGAGACGTCGTGGAAAATGTCGGAAACTGATCTTGCGTCGCGGCAGATGCGCTTAAAGATTCTGTATACGTTCGACGACGCGCAGTCGACAAACTGTCTTGCTCGTTCGTCGTCTATTTTCAACGTGCATGTTGTGTATACAGAAGACAACAGTAATCTTTTAGGCGTGGTCGATCTACGGTCATGTTTGTCGGCTGTCGCGTTCTCATCTCCTGAAATCCTGACTGATAGCGACACAGATTACGCGGTTTATACGGTTGACTACTCGGAGTCTGGAGCACCTCATGTAGGTCATGGTCTTCTGTCATGGGTGCTTTCGATGCCAGAGTCACCTATGATATGTGGCAAGGTCTGTACAAACTTTTTGGCTGTATTTTCAGGGAAAATCAAAGAGACACTGGAAGTCAAACTGCGACTTTCGCCAGTGACGCGTGCTTCTCAAGATAAATTTCAGAGATCGATGCACGTGTACCATCTTCTTTCGACCCTTATTCCGGCAACTTTCGATCCCACGCTATGGACGTCATTCCTGAATGCAAATCCTGAAGTTTTGGAAATAATTGCTCAAAAAGACTTCGATAGCGACCTGTTTGCTAGAGCGGCTGAAATGTATCGCGGAAACTTCGAAAAGAACCGGCTGCTACCGAAGGGTAAGAAGAAGCAACCAAAACAAGGTAACCAACAGATACGGTCTCTACAGATGGATGACGATGAGATTCAAAAGAAAAAGAAACTGGCAAGGAAACCAAAATGCTTGTCACGGAACGAAATAGGCTCAGAACTTTGTGCACCTGAAGACGAACAAGATGACAAACCGAAGAACGAGGCAATTGCGTCGTCAGACGCACGAGAACAAATGACACAGCAACAGCAGCAAGCTCAAAGTCAATTGATTCGCCTAAGGCGTCAAGGTGCCCTCACTCCGAGTGCCTTCTCTCCAGCTTCCTCTGTCTGTTCTACCACGTCACCGTATATTGAAACCCCTCAGTTGGCGTCTTCTCCTCCTATATTTCCAGACCGCCTCTCACCATTGATGGAAGAAGATTCTATTCAACAGTCTTGGATCGACGACCAGTCGCACTTAGAAGATGATGGAACGACACTTGATATTGGAAAACGCACTGAGGAGCGTGGAATTTCTCCATCCTTTGAGGCTATTGTATCCGCCACATTGAATTTCTCCTTGGATCGCGGTACTTCTCTGCTCTCTGATCATTCACAATCTGACTCGGAAATCACGATTGCGGATGCATTGGTACGAGAATTTTATCGATTTGATGACGATAGCAAAGATGACGACGAAGATATTATCTCGAACTCTTCGATAGAGAAGACGGTCCACGCAATTTTGAGTGAAGCTTCCTCCGATGATATCACCTTAAGCGGCGAACCTGTGCATAAATCTACTCCTATCACTTCTCCTGCTGATATCAATGAACCACAGCAACTCGCTTCTGCTGAAGTTAATGTACAGCTTCAAGGACTACAGGAGCGACAAGACCAGCAAGAGCTTCAGACACGCAAGTTGCCTTCTCCAAAGAAAGAAATGAAACCTCGAATATCAGCAAAACGGCGAATCGAAAACACATTGATTCAAGATGTTGCAGCTGGCAAGGTACCGCGATACTGCGAAAATTGTGGTGCAATTAAAACACCAACTTGGAGGCGTATTCGTGCCATGCCCGCTCATAATAATGAGATAGATATGTGGCTTTGTAATCGTAAGCGATCATTTAATATCTCTCTTTCGTGTATTGAAATAGCTGTTAATTTATATTTAGCCTGCGGACTCTATTTTACGTCTAAAAAGGTAATGCGACCTCAAAGTCTGTGGGAGCAGACTCTGGTATATTCAGATTCGATTGTCGATCCTTGTAGTGGTAACTCAGATGACACCTCTTTTCGACCTGCCGCTTCACGGAGAAGAAAGTCGAAAACAGTATCTGCAAGCACACCGATCCCCATGGCTGGCGACAATTCTCCTGCGGCATCTTTGAGAAAATTGTTACCTAAGACGCCTTCGCCTTCACCTGCTTCGTCTCAAAATTTAGGCGATATCAACAATGCCCATCCACGTCAAAGAACTAAGTCTATAGATACTGCAACTACTACTGCTGGGATTATCTCTCCTAGATTGATGTCTATTCCATCACCGTCAGATCTAATGCGACGTGATATTCAGAGCTCGCCTGTAAGAAAGAAAGTAAAGGTTCTCGAGACTGGAAAAGCCCAAATCCTGAGTGAGCTCGCAATTGGACAACTACAGCTACCTAGAGGTGGGCGTGTAGTTATCTCTTCTGTTAGTGTCAGTTCAGCTGCGAAAAATTGCAACAAACTCGTTGATAGTTCTAACAAGGAGAATACCTTGGCATCTTGAACGAGCAAAGCTCCAAATTGCATTTGCATTTGCATTTTATTGTGTATAGAACTAATTAGACTCATAAATGTATAAATTTTTCCGTTACACCGTTTGTCTCTCATTTTGTGTATATTGTCACGTTTCCATTTTACTTCATCATTTTTTTGCGATTATTTCGGTGTTCGAATTGCACGCTTATTGGCTTTATCTTTTTCATATAACATATATTTCTAAAATAAATCTTACATATATTACATAGACCAAGTACCGTTGACTACTTTTTCAAAGTTCTTTGCTTCTCCGCATTTTTGACTAGCTTCTCCTCAATGAAGAGTCCCTTTCTCCGACGAATAGCGTCCATATACCTCTTTGCTATATTTTCTCTTTCAGCAATGTCACCGAGATCTTCCAATTCTTCCTCCGTACTGGGCACCCAAAATGGATCTTCATCCAGCATTTCAAAACCAGCAAAGATAAGTTGCGGACTTGCCGCACCAGAAGATCTCTTTCTTACATCTTCTGCAAAACCAAAACTCTCTGCAACAGGCAGTTTTGCGAGAACACTAAAGAAAGGGGTACCTTCTTTCATTTCCTCTGAAACAATACGCCCTCGGCGCTGGGCAATCACGGAATACACTTTACCTAAGACCTCTGCCGGGGCCTGAATATCACAACTGTACATGGCTAGCAGAAGCCGAGGAGACCAGTCTAAGAAAGATGATCTAATGTTCTCACGCATTGAGTTCATGATTTGACCAGAGAGGCGAGAAACAAGACCTGGAAGCGCTTCCTGTAGCCCATTGGGATCTTGGATCTCTGGGAATGTGACTGATTCAAGGAAAACAGCTACACCCTCCATTGGCTCCGCACATAGAGGACCAGAGGCAGTGGCAAGCTGGAACGCAGTCATAATGCTATCCTCAAAGTATGTATGATGATCATCGTCAACGAACCTATAAAGGTCAGTATTCATACCTTAGTAGAAGCATTAAGTGAAATCAACCGTACAGATGCTTTAGGTGCTTTTCAGATGAGAGGTCGAAAAATATATTAGGCCCAGTCCGTTTGGGCCCAAACGCACATATTCTAGTCGTCAGTATCTTCGGATTCCAAAAGTAGTATATACTCACTTATCAATCAAACTACTTCGACTTTCTTTGGAAAAGTCGGTAGTTGCAAATATTTCCTCCAGCTGCTTCTGAAAGGAATCCGCACTCAAAGCCTTCTGATCTAACACTAGGTCGTCGTCGTCGATCTCTATCTCAGCTTGCTTAGTATTATCCTTTTTATCAGCATTCAAAAAAGTTTGGATTGTAGCTTTGTGCGCAATCAAGAACTCTGTCACAGCAACAGGCAGAGGCTTTACAGAAATCATTATCGCCACCTGTCCCGCAACGTTGCAGATACTGAAGCCTCTTTGCAGTCCCTGCTCTGCATTTCTAGGAGCACTCATAGTATCCGCTTTGACAATTGACTCACGATATGGCACTATAGGCTCCGAGCTAGTTATATCTATGCCAGCAAATCGTTCCCGTAAGTCCTTCAAACATCGTTCTAGATGCAGTTCACCCGCTGTTACAATAACATTTTCTCCAGTCTCCTGAACAAACACTTGCACGCAAGGATCGGCTTGGTTTAAAAGTTTTAGTCCATATTCCAGTTGGGGAATCTCTGAGGGATTCGTAGGCTCAAGCGCCACTCGCACTATGGGCGCCAGGTGCGTGCTGACACCCGCCAAGTTCACACCACCTTGGCAAGAAAAAAGTGTTGCATTTTTCAAAACTTTTCCTCCTAGTCCTCCTATTCCGACCACGTTTCCGCTGGGGACACTTTCTAGCGATATAAGATCTCTTCCCATGAGTAAATATAAAGACGTAATCGTGACCTTCTCTATATGCTTTTCCGGATGTAGAGGGGAATACTTAGGACCTAGCACCAGGAGCTCTTGACCAACACTCAAAGTTCCGCTGTAAATTCTCGAGAACCCAATTAGATGCTCCTTCTTTCTATCGGAAATACTCTTTGAGAATTTTAATTCTTCAAAATCATCTAGAAAATTGTCTTCGTAAGGCTCTTCATCTTGAGATCCTCCTTTCTCCTGAGAAGCCAAGAGAGCCTTAGCTGCGGCTTCTCGTGCTATCCTTGTGCGTTCTTTGATATCTTCGATGGTATCAATTGATCGCTTATTCTGGGGAAGCACATCTTCTGGAATTGCCACCATTTTCGAAACGTAAGCTGCGACGGCCCCCAATGAATCGCACTTCAGCATCGACTCCTTCAGAGTGGGATCAATCATTTCGCTGTGAGGTATTGACTTCAAGATTACGGGAATTCGCTCGGCTTGAGATTCCACAGGGGAAGGTATCTTGTTGATTACAGTAATTAGAATCGACGTTGACAAAGGAAGCCATTGACCAAAGATCGTAGTAAGCAGTGATCGTGTATCTTTAGATCGTAAGTCTCTTGGAAGTATTTTGATATTGAGAGCCTTCACGATCTTCTCTGTCTTCTCTAAGTCTCGATTTACAACCGTGTTGTCATATACAGCCCAAATATATTCCAGAATAAACTGGACAAAGAAAAGCTTCAAATCCTTGCCTCTGGATCCTTTGCTCAATGCCTTCCCTGTCAATACCTTTTTTGCTTTTGCATCAAAGTAGTAGTCCCCCCAAAGAACCTTTTCCAAAGCTGAACGCTTCATGCCAAGCTTTTTTTCGTACATGACAGCAAACTGGGATATTGTGAACCCCCAGCCATCGATTGCACTAGCAAAAATGACATTGTTGCTCTCCGGCGAAAAGTACAAGTGCTCGTCATCCATTTCTATCATTTCCTCGGTAACCTCTTGCTCCATTCGCTCGCTTGCAAAAAAAGATCCGACAACTGCATTCACCTGTTCTAATAGCCGGGATAGGTGATGGTAAGCTTCTTGTGGCGTTAGCTTTAGTTCTAGCACGAGCCTATCTATCTTATTGATCACCAATATTGGCCGCAAGTGGTCAATCCACGTCTGCCGCAGCACTGTTACGGTCTGGGAACATACTCCCTCAACCGCATCCACAAGAACGAGAGCACCATCACATAAACGCGAGGCTGTGGATACCTCTGATGAGAAATCTATATGCCCTGGTGAATCAATCAAATTTATCAAATGTTCTCTAGCCTCTGTCGTACCGTCCTGGCTATGATTCAAGGTCTTAAAGTAAAGAGAGATGGCACTTGACTGCAAATTACATATCAATATTATTGTTATAGCAAATATAATAGCATGAAATAAGATGTACCTCCATAGTAATGCCTCGAATTTGCTCGTCTTCTCGGGAATCGAGATATCGAACCTTGCCCGCTAATTTCTGTGAAATGATTCCATTTGTTGCAAGCAAACAGTCTGACAACGAGGTTTTCCCATGATCAACATGTGCAAGAATACAGATATTTCGAATACAAGCTTGATTTGATTGCAGTAACTCAATCTTCTCCGGACCTAGCGGAGCCATATTTGGTATTGTCGATCTTCTTGAGAATACTCTAGGTCTGAAAACGCTAATTTTCTCTCCCTGGAAGACGTGATTCTCTAAGAACTAAAATTTCCGTTTGTGGAGAGTTACCCTCATCGAAAGTAAAACTGAAAAAAGTTTACATGAATTTTTGCTGTTCAACACAAAATTATGTGCATGTATGATATGATTACGGAGCAAAACTTTGAATAGAGATCTAATAATTGAATGAATAAAGATAACCAAAAAAAGGTCATTAAAAAATGGGATGGCTATAAAATACAAACTACAAAAGAGTTGAACCAAAACGCAATCTCTTCTCCTGCCTGCTAGAAGATCGAGGGACAAAAAATCTATTAGCTCCACAAAATAAGTAAAAATTACATTGCAATCTCGAATCCAAACGAAATTTTTCAGCTTTATAAAATCTACATTTTTTCACCCATTCGGAAAAGGAAATCGACGTCTTCCCACTCTTCATAAAATCCCTGAAATATCTTCACTCCCAATCCACAATCTTGGGAACCAGTGCAGGCACGAATAGAATGCATCGCCAGCTGCGGGATACCCATGTCAATTCCACGGCAACCCATCGAGGAAGAGAGCATTGGTCCAACTGTTCCTCCTGAGCGTGAGTCATTACGGATTTGGAAATCTAACATTTTGTTAACACATGCAAGAAACATATCGAAAAAATGAAACTTACATTGAAGCTTGCTACCACACCGTCTCGCAATTTCCTCCAAGAAAGCCGTACTCTCCGCATCCGTAGTCATATGTCCGTTTGGGTCACATGAAACCGTAATGCCCACATTCAGATGAGGAGTGTGATAAGGCATATATTGACTCGTGAACTATCAATAATGTTAGAGTGTTTTACTTCTCGCGTCGAGTTAGTAAAAATTCATACGTTAGGATTAACTGCGTGAATGACATCAGCTGATACCAGGAAGGAATTAGCATATGTCTGCTGCTTAGTAGCCTGCCGAAGTTAGTGGAACCCCAAGAATGGATGGAAGACTAATCATACCCCCTCTCCTAGAGCATCCAGGACACGCTCAATACTGCCCTCCAACAGCCCACCGCGTGCGCCTTGCTTTAGCAAACTACCAATTTCCTCGTCGTCAAAGAGCGCAATAACATTAAGTCCATTACCAATAACAGAATAAGTATCTGCAGAATTGACAAAGGCATTGAATGCCGCAAATGAACAGATTTTATCGTCAATGCGAGGACAGAACAGAAAGTCTTTGTGCAAACCACCGACAGTTCCTTTCTGCGTATCAAAAAGTTCCAGATCAAAGTTCATGATTGCATGTACTAAGTCGGATTAGCACATATCTCAAGTTTCATCTACTTTTGAGCACTAACCTGGAACACCTAGCTCTTCAGCTATTATTCTCAGAAGGCGAATATTGTGCATTCCTGCTAGAGGGGCGTTTCTCTCCTCAGGACGCAGCTCATTCTCGGATGGATCTTCTGGCTCAAGACCAATGATCGGTGTAGTGTTGGTCTCCGCATTAAAAGGTCCATTAGCCGGAGCACCAAAATGAGGTGCCAAAGTAGGGATACGAGCGACTATAAATTAGCGAGAGTTATATATAATGATTTTTTTGAACTTACTGGGATAAGGTAAATGGAGAAGCTTCGTTTGCATAATTCCTTCAGCATTCTTGATAACTACACGACCTCCCAGTCCAAGATCACGATCCCACCATGTTCTTGCAATTAGCATGAGATATATGAGAAGCAACAAAGTTCAACAAACTTACGAGGACATCGCACCTGCATAAGGAGCGGCTCCAAGCTGAGTAAATCCCTCGACGGCAGGCTTCTTCGATATAGGCTTAACTATTGAACGTTAACATAAAACCAAATTTTATTTGTCATAGCTTGCGAACCTTTAGCACATAAAGCATCAATGTGACAAGCTTTAAAGACCGTTAGAATAACTTCAACAAGGAAATATCACAAAATATATATATTTAGATACCAATCATTCCGGCGCCGTTTCCACCAATATAATTCTCTCCTATCACAAATGCGACAAGTGACGAACCGTTACGGGTAGTAAAGTACTTTCCACGCCTCTCAAGCTTCTCCTTCCAGTTCACTCGCTCCGACAGGTATGTAAAACCTGTATTGTCAGCTTACCAACATCTTCAATAGACTTTTGACATGTTGCCTAATTACCTGCTTTGGTCAATTCATCTGCAAAATACCGGGCGGCATGGTATGTCGTAGGGTTCTCATATACGAAATCAATAAACTTCGTAGTATATGGGTCTTCTGGCCATTTAGTCTTAAACTTCGGAGCAGCATTGGACTCAGTGGAACTGGGAGATGCCAACGCCCTTGTAGCTTTCGCGCTTATCTTGGGTACCTGAAATTGCGTAGCAGCTGCAGCTTCATCTAACGAGGCAACCGACTCGTCAAGAGACAGGTCATTAGCCTCCTTAACAAGATTCTGGTAAAGAACGTTCTGTGGAACACGCATTGTTAGTTGATTAATGGAAAGATGTCGGTTTGGATAAGAAAGAGCGAAGAATACCTGGCCTTGTGTGAGATAACAGAAAGGGACATCTTGAATAATAAGCCACAGTCAAGCCCCCCAGCTAAATTGTCACCTCATGAGATATAGGATCATTTATCTGATCATTCCATAATTAACATCACTCTTTTACAAAGTTTGACTAACTTTTTGTAAAATCGTTTCTTTTTGCACAACTCGACAACATTTAGCAAGTTCGTCAATTTGCGGCAATTGAAGCCCCCTTTTGATCATCTTATTTTTTAGATCATAATCAAAATGTCAGATTTGACCCATAAAATCCTGAACACTTTAGATTCTGCTCCAATACAGGATACCGGAGTTGCTTTCCCAGGCATTGAGGCAACGGTTGTGTTAGGTGAGTACCTTATTGCGATTCAGATTAGTAGCATTCTCTTGTGGAAACAAGAGTATAAAGCCTATTAGATTTACTGATGGGACCTGTAGGATGCCTCAATTCGCTAGCAGCAAGGTCTATGGTGGTATATTCTACAATCGAACAGGATATGTGGACTCTTACAGCAGAAGCTGAGGAGATTGTGGAGAAGGGCAGCCATGAAATGCGATTGTATGAAGAAGTCACCAAAAGCCTTGAAGGTCTGAAGTTAGCAGATGTTGCAGTAAGCTCTACTATTTTATGAAGTACTCTATCGTCTATAGGATTTTGCTAAATTGGTCTTGCAGAAAGTGTTGGGGCCGTCTGGAAAACTAGGTCAGCAAAGAGCATTCAAGAATGGATGGGTGAAAAAAGACGGTGATAAGCTCCTTTCCAATGTAAGTGTTGAATTTAGATAAGGAGTTATAAGTGTACTTATCAGATGTTTAGGTCAATGCAAAGCCCGAAGATACGACTGCTAAAGAGTTGGCGACAATTAAGAACACTGGAACTCTGGCCGATACAGCGACGCTTGGTGAGCTTAGGAAGCGCAAGTTAGTTAATAAATTGTAAGTTGTGCCAATATCTAAGCGCGATTACAAGCTCTAACGGTAACATTAGTAAAAAAGTATCTTATATCGTCGAAAAAGGTCCAGAGTTTGCGCTGGAGATTAAGAAGTTGGAGACTGATTTGACTATGGATATGCTTCAAAAGTAGGGTTTTGCTATTCTTGAAGTGGCCAGAAAAGTGCTTACTAGTTTGTGTTTTAGTGAATCATGGAAGAAGATGCCATTCAAGCCGTACAATTTTAATGCCGAGGGTGCGCCTACCCATGCTGGAGCTTTTCATCCTCTTAATAAAGTTCGGGAGGAATTCAGACAGATCTTTTTCGGTATGGGATTCTCTGAGATGCCTACAAATCACTTTGTTGAGTCCGGATTTTGGAATTTTGATGCTCTTTTTGTTCCACAGCAGCATCCTGCTCGTGATCTTCAAGATACATTCTACATTAAAGATCCCGAGGTGGCAGCTATGCCTGAAGATGAGGAATACTTTGAAAGGGTCAAAAAAGTGCATGAAGGTGGTCACTTTGGATCTATCGGCTATAGATATCCATGGAGTGCTAAGGAGTCGCTACGATTAGTTTTACGTACGCATACGACTGCCATCTCTACCAATATTCTTTATCATCTGGCTAAAAATCCCCGTCCTGCTAGATATTTCTCGATCGATAGAGTCTTCCGAAATGAAGCGGTTGATGCAACACACTTGGCGGAGTTTCACCAGATCGAGGGAGTTATTGCTGATTATGATCTTACCCTCGGAGATCTAATCGGTTTTATGGATCGTTTCTTTAAGAGAATGGGAGTTAATAAGCTTCGTTTCAAGCCGACTTACAACCCTTACACCGAGCCGTCTATGGAAATTTATGCTTGGCATAATGGCCTCGATAAATGGATCGAAATCGGTAATTCGGGAATGTTCAGACCGGAAATGCTTGAAACTATGGGTATGCCTCCTACTATGAGAGTTCATGGATTTGGACTAAGTTTGGAGAGACCTACGATGATTAAATATGGCCTAAGCAATATCCGAGACTTGATGGGACATAAAGTGAATTTGGATTTCATTGAAAGTAATCCTGCTGTACGATTGGACGAAGACCTGGTTTAAGTTGCTAAGTTGAACAAATAGACTTTGAAAATGACATCAAAGGGCCTTATTGGAGAAATATCCTCGTACTTGCTGCTAGCTTTTACAAATACAGTCCATCAAGATAATGGGGTAGCGTTGTATATAGATATCCTTTAGAGAACATTTTAAAGTATATTACAGCTATACAAGCAATGCAGAACATGAAGAAAAAAATCACATTTTTTAAATGTCATATCAATTAGTCATGCCTCTATACTACAGATTTGATTTCAAAAAATCTCTTTAAATAGTAGACTTGGAATATGCCACTGCCAGCGACGACGCCTAGTTGAAAAATACTCCACCATTTGACCCGCGAATTAGTCGACTCCGCAGTGTTTCTATGGACACGCTCCCTGACAAGTAAATATTCTTGCTCATCCTTGATTTGTTCCACAATATTTGCCAAATTTCTAATCTCATTTTCCAATGGATCAGGAGGGGTCTCGGACGCATCAACATACACGACACCGTGAACATTAAACGCAACCTCCTTTGTCGTCATTCCCGAGGCCTCATTCGAAAAACAATACGTGTACCGTCCATTGTGATAAGCAGTAAACGTAAATTCGCCATGATTCTCCATTCTGTCAGCTTTCAGAACCGTATTTCGTGGATCGTTGATCTATGCGATTGTTTTAGTTAGTATTTGGCCAGTGTGTCTAATGCCATAATGAAGCCATAAGAAAAAAATTTAGAATAGGCAGACTATTTACCCAAAAGTCGATTCCCAAGGTACCACTGCTTCCTTCACCTTCATGGTCGCCAACTTGGTATGACACTGTCATGGTGTCATCTCGCCTTAGATCTTCGAAAAAGCATTCACGACCTTGAGGAAGTATATTGATATTGTGAGCAGAGACAATTCCAGATACTGCTAGAATTACGAGGACTCCTATGATATGCATCTTGTCTGAAGAAGTTTCACGTAGCCTACTAAAGATAATGAGTGAAATGACTCTTGCAGTCAGTGAATGAAAGTGCCTTCCAAGTAGAGTGCATTTAGAGTACGGCGTAGGCGCCAATACAACGTCGGATTTACGCAATAAGCTTATAAGCTGATGGACATATCTTCCCTGTTCTCTATACAATTATGCAAGGCACAATATAACGAACGTATGAACTGCGAAGTCAAAACGGTTCACCGCTATGACCTTGTTTACTGTACACGCGAATACACAAAAGAAATCTGTAATCTTGGAAGAGACCTTTATATGTGAAATATTATTGGCTGTAAGTAATGCTAAGTTGAAGTTGATACTACATGGCGGACAGAACAATCACCGCTCTGGATGTACCCATGCGACCTCGATTTGCAATGTCTTCAATCATCACTAATGCTTCGCGGTAGGTATTCCATCAACAAGCAAGGCTAATACTAATTGACGGGAGGGGTCACTGCTCCTTATTCTTGCTACAGTAAACAGAGTGTGCTATTCATTCTGAGATACCATTAAATTTCTTGCTTTCTCTGCTGAGCTGTACTGAATGCAGTTTTCATATTATTACCGGCCACGAGTAAATTTAACTTCCACATCCATCTCATCTTGAGACGTTTAGGTATAGGACAGCTCACACAGAAGTCGTTTCGGATGTATTCGAGACTGTGTATAGTCTCTGCAGGTATCTCGACACCGTCGGGATGGTCATGAGGGTTATTACACTTCGCAAATAGAGCTGTTACTGCTTCGCGTAACTTCAGAAGTTCTGTTGTCAGTGGTTCAAATGCGGTCCTATCAGCGTTAAATTTAGAATCTGACATGAGCTCCAGAATATATTTCTGGTCATGGTAGAGTCGATGGATTTTTCTCTGGATCCCAAAGCAATAGGTGCAACTGTACGCATATGCAGTAGCAGATGAACGCTTTGTGTCCTCACTATAGTTTGTATCTAATCGCATATTTAGGATTTGCGGTAGACTTTCTATAGGACTACTTTCAACGCTTGCATCTGTGATTTCAATCTCTGTTACTCGCGACGCCGGGTCCACGTTTTCTTGATTCGTCTTGGCTGCATTCGTAATTGCAAAAGCAGATGTAATGTAATCCATAGTCGAATCTTTGACTAATGAATCATCATTCCTGGGTGTATAGGTTGCTGTATTTTCTATTAACCAATCAGTGTCGATTGAAAGTTTTGAGGCTTGGAAATGTCTACCTCTTTCTTGTGTCTTCGAAGATTTTTTTCTCTCTAGAATATCCGCTTTCTTGATCACCGAATCGTTATTGTCGCTGGCTATTGCATTCTTGATCCTATGTGAATACGCTTCTGAAGCTTCTCTTAATTTCTTTGTTTTATTTCTGCCCAGGATATCGGCAAATCTTGCTTTGAGATTAACTAACACTTCTATCTTTTTGAGGTACTTAGTCAAATGTTTATGGCTATGCATGTTTCCGATACAGACGTTATAGAATGGAATACTTATTAAGTGGATATTACAAAATCTAGATGTAAGGCTTAACCTTGTTCGACGGTATCGAAACTTTTAGATCTCTTGGTCCATTTCTAAATTTTTTAAAAATTATCGCATTTCGAGCTTTGAGGAATATATCATTGTATACCTCGCTATAAATTTTTATACTCCTTTCAAAAGTCCTAGTTTTAAACAAAAGGACATTGATCAAAAAAGTTAAGTTTATTTGGCCAGCATTTGAAAAAAATCCCGTTTATAATCCAACGATTAGAATCAAAATAAAGGCCAATAACTTTCGCAAAACTTTCTTAGGCAATTTTAAGTGAAACAAACGCCGAAAAGTACTTGATTAAAATTAGATGACTATATTTGCAGAAATGCAGCAAAAATATGGCAATTCTTACAATTGATTCTATAAGTTTGTGTGCAACATTGGGAGAACGATGTGACGTCTACATTGAACAATAAACCACACAATTACCATGTTTCGCTATGAACATAAAGCTTGAGCAGAAATTATGGAACATAGGCATCTACGACTCTCATTGCCATCCCATAGATAATTATCGTACTCTATGTGATGCTGTACCGAAGTTGGATATCGCAAAGCTCACTGTTATGGCTACCAGGCTCGAGGATCAAGAGAAAGTCCATCAAGCTGCATTAGAATATTCCGACAGAATAATCCCCAGTTTTGGTAAGTCTGCTATTATTTTAAGTGCTTTTTGTTGCCTTGAAGTCGTATTCAAAGTCATGAAACCGAAGTAGTTCTTCTAACGGGTACTCTAGGTTATCACCCATGGTTTACGCATCTTTTGTACATTGGTTGCTCTCCTCCGATAGCAAAAGCCGAGCATTATAAAGCTGTCCTTGTACCTGAGCCTCCAGAAGAATTCATCGAACAGCTCCCATTCCCTCACAGCCTAGAGTCATTTCTAGAGTCTCTAAGCTCCAATCTTGAACAACATCCAAATGCGTTGGTGGGCGAGATCGGTCTCGACCGATCTTTTAGATTGCCTGAACCTAACTCTCAAATATCTTTTGAGGAATTGGACGAAGACATCGGAAAAATAAATTTGAATCAGATAGACGAATCGGAGGCAAGGTTTAGATTGAGCAATTTCAAGGTCTCAGCAGCGCATCAAATAGAAGTTTTACTCGCACAGTTGCGAATAGCTGCTAAGTATTCTCGTCCTGTTTCGATACATGGCGTTCAGGTGCAAGGTATTTTATATGAAACATTGGAACAGCTATGGATGGGCTACACAAGGCCAAGCAGAAAGCAACAAAGACGCGACAAGAAGGAACAAGAGCATTTACAAGGTGAACAAAATACAGCATCAGAGGGTTCTGAAAATGCGCCCATACTACCATTTCCCACTCGGATTTGCTTGCATTCATATTCAGGCTCGCCGGATCAAGTTAGACGATGGACTAACCCAAAATATGTTCCTGCAGATGTGTATTTCTCATTTTCAATAGTGGTTAATGCTCGATATGGCAAAAAATTTGATGAAGTTGTAAGAGCTGTCCCGGAGGATAAACTACTTGTCGAGACAGATTTTCACATTGCTGGTGATCGAATGCAACAATTGATGGCTGAAATTGTCTTGCATGTTTGTGAAGTCCGTGGATGGGATCTTGAATGTGGTGTCAAGAGGCTTGGAGATAATTGGCGGAAATTTGTTTATGGAGACGTTAATTGGGCATAAGAAGACCTCAAACGCATTAAGAAGTAGTCCAAAAGAACAGATCATGAATAAATTTTCGGAAAAAGTGTTGTTGCAATGCATAAGAAAAGAAAGCTCCCTAGCGGGGTGTGGCTCTATTTATACAATGTCGGAAGTGACTATTTGCTAGTCTCCAACAATTGTATGTTGCAGTTTAACAATTTTCAACTATCTGTAGCTTATTGAGTTTGATTTATTTTAGTTTCCTTGCAAGTCTAATAGCACTGTCCATCCCCGATATCTTGCGACAAAATCTGGCAAGCCAATGTGGCATCACTCGGAGAAGAGGCATGTATGTTACGTATAAAGGAAGGCAAATTTGACCCCGACTACCTATGTCGATACAGTGAACAATTTCCTCAGCAAGCTCCATCGGATCAACCTTTGGTGCAAAAAATCTGGACGGCGTTGAAATATCGTCGAACATCGTAGTTTCTAGTTGACCAGGAGTCACTAAAAGTGTTTTTATTCCAACATAGTCCATTAATTCATATGTCAAAGACTCGTGAAACGCAATGATCCCAGCTTTAGAAGCACCGTAGGCAGCTGCAGCACCTGTTAGAATTTGCAGTCTAATTGCTAAGGTAGTTTTTAAGTATTTCTCTATGCGCACCATACTCTATGGGTCCTTGATATGCTAATGCCGACGAAATCGAGACAATATATCCTTTATTTGCACTCATCATTCCAGGTAAAGTAGCTTTGGATGTATAGAAGTGAGAGATTAGATTGATATTAATTGTTCTGTATCTATAGTTCAGTATAAAATCGATTGTACAGGTTGTAGTAAAAACCCGATACCTTTCAACGTCTTCGATTGATGATTCCACTATACTTCCTTTGGTAGCTATTCCGGCATTGTTTATCAATATCGAGACTGCTCCCAACTTGGTATGAGATGGAATTAGCATTGGAACCTTTAAGAAGAAACTATATGAAGCGTACAGACTGCTTGATATCCTTAAAGGCTTGTGCGACGTCGTCCTTGTTGCTGATATCGCATTTCAAGTATCTTACACCCTCAATCATCGTCGTTGGTGCCACTACATCCAAAACAACAACTGACCGCATCCGTTCAGAAAGTAAGGCAATGATCATTGCGCCGAGTCCGGAAGCTCCACCTGTAACCACGGCTATATCGTTTTCATAGTCAATATGACCTCCGCCTCTCTGCCGCTGGAGAAACCGGATTAATTGAAACACAACAACCAGAATGGCATAAACTTGCGATAGGATATAGCTGGTATCATCTATCGAGTAGTCTCGTCTATTATTTGGTAAATCAATATTAGCTCAAGCTCTCGTCTCTAGTCATTTTGCCTTATCGTAACAGTGAGACTAGACCGGGTTTCGTAAGACATTACTCACATCCCAAGACTAATAGGAATAACCCACACGAAGAAAGGGTTGAGGACAATTTTCATCAAAATCTTATACACCACATCTATAGTCATCATCATTTGGAATCTAGAGAATGAAATGATATAAAGATCAAACAAACATTTGATGACTGGAATAGGATTGAAAATTTAAATCATTTCTCATTTAATTATTTACTCTTTGAGTCGTCATCGCAACGAGTCTCAAAGTCACAAACTATCATCTAATAGCTATCATTTTCTATTCTGTCTGACAATACAATCTAACAACATCAACTCGAAAATTTATTTAAATGTTTAATTAGCCGAGGCCTCTATCCTATGGATTCCAGCCTAGCTCCTCGAGTGTCCAACCAACGACCGTGCCCCCCTCCTTAGCTAAGGCATCGTCAATAGTCAAACGCTTGTGCATTCCGGGCAGCTTGTGAAAGTCGGACACTTGCTTTATTTGACTTTCCGTGAGCTCAGGATATGTGATGTTTTGAATGAGTCTAGTGGGGTTCGTAGATTTCGGTATTACTGATATTCCGCGAGACACCATCCAAGCAAGAATGACTTGAGACGGAGCGACATCTAGCTCTTTGGCAAGATCTGTAATAATTTTATGTGTAAAAATTTCTGGGTTCTGCCGTGCTAGAGGAGAGTAAGCCGTCGTGTGTATTCCCTTACTGCTCATGTAGTCCACAAGTTCAAATTCAGGCAAGCAAGGAGTGAGCTCGACCTGATTGACAGCCGGAGTAATCGTCGCAACCTCTAGAAGAGGATCCATAGTCTTCTTTGTAAAATTGGAAACGCCAATGCTTCGAAGTTTGGTAGGGTACTTCTTTAACAAAGCCTCCATGGAAAGCCAAGTCTCAGATGGAGTTGGCGTCTTAATTGCCTTCACCATACCTCTAGTAAAGCTGCCCGGCCAATGCATGAGATAGAGATCAATATACTCCACATTCAACCTATCCAAAGATCCCAAAAATCCCTCCTCGACAGCATCGTGATAGTCATTCTGTAGCTTTGTCGTAAGAAATACCTCCCCACGCGGAACACCACTTTCTCGGATCGCTTCTCCGACAACTTCCTCGACATTATAATGCCCCGCCGTATCGATGCTTCTATAGCCTGATTTGAGAGCATGTATAATAGTATTCTTCAATTCGAGAGCGTCTTTGGTTCCTGGCTGTCCTTGCCATGTTCCAAGGCCTACTAATGGCATCTCATACCCGGAGTTAAGAAGTGTTGTTTTTTCACCTGCGAAAGTTGCATCTGTCATTGTTATGTTTTCTGAGCTGCAATTGATCAAAATGTTTGTAGCTAAGTGGATATTTTAATGATCAGATGTCTTGTAGGAGAAAGGATTTCTCTCCCCGGAAAATTAACCGTAAAATTAAGATTCACCGGCTATCCGGGTAAGATAAACCCCCCCCCCCCCCCCCCCCCCCCCCCCCGCCCAAAACACAAAAAATCAAAACAACCCCAATAAAATAACAAAACCCACACATATCCCTTTTTTTCCTCTTTTTAATATGTGTCGCGGGTCCACCAAACTAATTAATAGATAAAAAAACAATTAAAAAAAAAATGAATAAAAAAAAAACACAAAACAAAAAAATAAAATAG